>CM054950.1:12084231-12219231 GCA_029168755.2 Tillandsia fasciculata
AAAATACCCTTCTTGGAATTGGTAGTAATTATAGTCATCGCATTTGTGTAGTGGGCCTTGGGTAGTTCCCAGACCGTATATACGTGCAGTGGATTGATTATCACTGTGATTGTTGTAGACACCCATCCTAGTTTGGTGGCCTGCTAGCCACATTGATATTACCCGGCGTATTCGAATGAATTCAATAGTGGGAACGTTACGGCTAAGCTACAGAATTGGATAAATAGTTCAAACCTAGTTTTAAGTTTATTTGAATGGCAACCCTGGTTGGCTCGTGTCATAAGACGAAAGGATGAGTTGGGTCGGGTCAGGTCGGGTCGGGTCGGATGCACCCAGTAGTGAGAGCGAGCGGTGGAATTAACTAGCTTGGTTGTTAGAGGCAGCTTTGTGCCTTTTGGCAAGACAAAAGTTTAGGTCTTGGACCTGGTGGCGAAATTTATTGCCACAAGCAGATATCAACAGTGAGAGAGAAACTTCATAGATACCGCACGAAATCTCCAAACAAGTGACTATAGACCCAATTGCTAAAAAGTTGTTTCGCACTTGTTTCGATCTCACTAAATAGAGTGAGCCCATGTTGTTGGTAATATCCTATATCGATAGTCAGCTTAGACTGGTGGAACAGTCAATTTACGCTTGCACAAATTATGGGTTATACGAAATTAGGAAGTGTAAGAGACTATAATCAAGGCACGCTGACCTTTTTACACCGCATACCTTGATAGTACCTATACGAACCAAAACGTTAGATAGAATGCCGAATAGTCAAATTTGTGGGCGAGTGACATTGCATGCAGCTCAATGCTTAGGTCATTAACAGGCAATGGCCATGCATCAACAATCAGCTAACAAGTTATAGAAATCTAGTGTCGAGGTGGTAGTGGTAAGGAATCACCTTGGACTTCGTCGAGTTTCCCCATTTGCCTCAAGGCAGTGACGTGTTTTGCTCTTAGTGAGCGGGATAACGAAGTTGGTATATTGGAATGCACAGTTCAAACCTGTCACGCCCCGAGTTTCAAAACAGCGGTCTAAATTTTTTTTTTTTTTTTTTTTTTTTTTTTTTTCATATCAGAGTTGCACATTTTAAAAACCAAGGCGTGAACAGACCGCCACACATATAGAAAAGCCTCTGTGCAAACGGACAGAGTCTCCCCTATATATGTTCGGTTAAACGAGTACATTCATCAGAGTAGATACAAGTAGTAAACTGGAAATTAAAATAAACATCTACTCTATTACATCCACAAGGTTCCACAATCCTAGATATCCGCAACTACACAATATCCAGTCCTAGATATCCACAACTACACATGATAGAAGTAAGTGAAGCAATATAATCTAAAATACTAAATCATGATCATCCATAAATCTGCGAGGGGACAACTCTAACGCGACAGCTCACTGGATCATCCCAAACTCTCAACACCCGACTGACCTGAAAAATGGTCACCCAGGGGTGTGAGATATACTTTAAATGTATCCCAGTGGGCACGACTGGCCGAGAAATAGCAAGTCGTACCTACTGGATACAAAGCGGATAACAAAAGCAGAGTATAATCATGAAGCTGAATAACGGTATGCTGTACTGAACTAAGCATGCTAAGTAATAAGTAGAAGGAGCTGAATAACTGTATGTTGTACTGTACTAAGCATGCTGAGTGTCAAGCAGAAGTAAAAAACAGGAGTACTCGAATATACAAACTAAACATGCTGTAACTAGCAAATCCAACAAACAAAGGCTGCTCATGCTATGAATATCAAAGCTGTAAACAAAGAGTACGAACACTCATGTGCCAGTCATGCTAATAAATGCTGGAGACACTATGAATCAACTGAACATATAATAATTCAATACCCAATCACTATGGTCCGTCATGTAGACCCGGCCAAGGCTCGCCTTAATTATTGCATTTCTGTACTTTGATTTATCTCTGTTCTATATGTCGATGATGTTATTACTTAGTTAATAGTTGGCTTTATTTCTTTAAAATACTATATAATTAATGTGAAGTTTGTTTACTTGTACATAATTTTGGGGCTAAATTATAAAATTCTTTAATAACAGTTGGATTTGGGTGGAAAAGTTCATAAAAACGAGTAGGATGCTAGAAATTTATATATTCTATAAAATATAATCACATAATTTAAATAAATGACTCTATAAACTCTTAATTCTATAGCTAAAAAGAAAAACTCTCTTATTTAAGCTTAGATATATTATATGAGTTATAACTTAGATAAATGTTTAATTATAAAACTAACATCATAGAAGAATATAAATTCCCAGTTTGTACGTATCGTTCCCAAGCGTTTTGTGCTGAGGTGGCGTCCTCTCCGCGTTGTGCTCTCTGCATTAGCTGTGCCCACATGGATTTGTCTTCTCCTCTCTCCTCTTTCCTCTCTTCTCATCTTTGGCCCGAGTCTCCCTTCATGTGCAGGCACATGGGCCATGTGCAGGCACATGGGCAATGGGTTCTCTATTTCTATTTCCAATCCATATGGCTCCTCTCTCTCTCTCTCTTCTTCTCTCTCTCTCTCTCTCTCTCTCTCTCTCTCTCTCTCTCAGAACCAGAAGTATCGGCGGAGCATATCGTACGGAGGCGAGGCCGGGGCCGGGGTCGGAGGGGTCGGAGGGGTTGGGGACGACGACGAGCCCGGGTTCTGGGAGGAGGAGGAGGGCACGGTTGAGCTCGCCCAGATCGGGGCCGAGCGCACCAAGAACGTCCTCATCCTCATGAGCGACACCGGCGGCGGCCACCGCGCCTCCGCCGAGGCCATCCGCGACGCCTTCCGCATTGAATATGACGACGAATATAAGGTCGGGACTTCCAGGATCACCGCCTTAATTTTTTTTTCCTCCTTTTTTTCCTGATCTGAAAATTTGTGGTTTAGATCTACTAATTGCTTTTTCGAATTGCAAGGGGATGATGTTGAAAAGAAATGTGGGATTGATTCTTCCATTTGATCTTTTAATCTACATATATATATATATTTTGGGTGGAATTTGTAGGTGTTTGTGAAAGATCTGTGCAAGGATCACGCGGGGTGGCCGCTGAACGACATGGAG
Source organism: Tillandsia fasciculata (assembly GCA_029168755.2). Taxonomy (NCBI): domain Eukaryota; kingdom Viridiplantae; phylum Streptophyta; class Magnoliopsida; order Poales; family Bromeliaceae; genus Tillandsia; species Tillandsia fasciculata. Next base: position 12,087,299 of record CM054950.1, read on the forward strand.
AGGTCGTACAAGTTCATGGTGAAGCATGTCCAGCTGTGGAAGGTGGCCTTCCACGGCACCTCTCCCCGCTGGGTCCACTGCTTCTACCTCGCCGCCCTCGCCGCCTTCTATGCCAAGTATGGATTCCTCCTCTCTCTGCGTTTCTGTTCCTTCTCCTTCTCCTTCTACTTTACTCATTGAAATTTCCTACGCCCAGTGTCACGCCCGGGGGTAACCAGAACCCGGGCCCGCCAACAGATCCGCCGTGTACACAGAATTTTCCATGTACACGAAGCGCTGGTAACCTGCTCAGATAGATAATATACAATAGAAGAGCATAACAGAGCTGAACTAATAGAACTAACAGTAATCTCAGACTGAAATAAACTGTAAACTGAAATAAAAGTACAATATACTCCCAGCTCACCATAAATAATACAACCAGCTGGCCACAGCCAGACCCAAAAGTAAACTAATAAAGTCTGAGATACAAAAGGGGAGTACAGTAATAGTCTAGCTAAACTCTCGCTCGGGGTAGACGATCTAGCTAGTCGGCGATCCTCTTACCTCGATCTGCCGCTGAAGGCCCAGCAGCTCCCACAGTCGACTCTGCAAAACAAAGGGGGGAAAAGAACAAGAAACAACAATGGGGGTGAGAACTACTAGATAAACCAGTAGCCTCCCCTAGTGGGTAAAACCTCTGATGCTGACGCACCCACTAGGAATAAAGAGGCAAAAAGGAAAGAACAGTGGTATGCAATAAATACTGCTGAAAAGAAACTACCACTACTATGCCTCTAAATGCAGTGCCAAAAGATGACTGTAGAGATGCAACTATAAAGCTGACTGCCCAAAGAACACCCAATCAGAGGGCCAGGAAAATACTGGCACTGCCTGCTCTGTCATCACTCACAACTCACCAACTGACCGGCACCCATCACGGTCTAAAAGCCTACTCCGGAGTGGCACTCGAGGGGAGCGACCCACACGAGTAAAGTATCTCTGTATCAATCATCTCTGTAACCGATGTCTCACAATAGCAGGACTGGATCATGACCATGATCAAAGTGGGAATACTCCATCCACTAATGCAACCCCGATCCCCAATCTGGTGTGATAATAACACCGGTCAACCGCCCAAAATCCGCGGTTACCGCTGAACCCATAGACCCCAATCTGATAAGGTAAAAACATCTGGTCAACCGCCTAACATCCGCGGTTGCCACTATGCCCCACAATCCCCTAAGACAAGTCCAAACTGTCCCAGACAATACTATCTCCAAAATCCCGATCAGACTCGAGCATCATGCATCGATAGAGAAGAATAACAATAACAGATGTTTTCTCCTAAGTCAAATCCCATAATATCGTGCTGCAATAAAATAGTGGCTTAACTAGTTATTCCAATGAGCATGCAAGTGTTCTCTTTTAAAAACATTTAAAAGGAACTAAGTTTCATGTGAAGAATAATCTTTGAACTCTTTTTAAAAATATTGCTGGGTTACTAATTTGCATGCGGTTCACGATATAGCAATTGTCCAATTTTCTTGTCCCAGATATTTCACATAGAAGCTACTAAATTAATTTAGGGGCCAAATGCAATAGGTTCATACACCACAAGTTATCTATCACATGTATAATTGGGAACTCTTTTATTCCTAGTGTGCAAATCAACAAAGAGGGATACGCAACCACCCACCTCGAAAAGCGTGTACAATGCACCCAGAAAATACCCGCTGTCCTCTAAACACACCGTCAGCTGCAACAATATCCTACAACATCACATAAGTGTACACGGTGTAAAAAAATACAAGTTCCAAACACACATTTGCTGTTTTAAAAATCAGCACGCAAAACGAGGAATTATCACCTCTGTCCCGAGCTCCTAAAATCCCAGAAAAATCACGGTTGCGTTCCTCGCGAAAAATCGCCCAAAATCGACTCTTGAATCGCCTCGATCCGATATTCCTACGCTGAGAAATAAATCGACGAAGTTGCCGCTGTCCAAAAATCCAAACAGCAAAATGGGGTGTCAAATCACCTCGGGAATCGTGCCAAGAAATCAGAATCCGGAGAAACCATCAACACGGAAAATGAAGCCCTACCTCTTAGGAACACACTGGCGCAGAAATCGTCGAAATCGGACCTCTGTACTGCGCAGGGGACTCCTCGGACTGAAATGCGACGATCACGGGCCGAAATGGGGGAAAACCGAGGCAGACTGTAAAATCCGGAACGCCGCTGTCGATCTTCCCAAAAATCTGGGAACGCACCACGAGGTAGAAAAATGTGAGAGGAAAAACTTCTCTTTCAAACCTCTCCCTGGTTCTCTCTCTTTCTCTCGGAAAAAGCCCAAGAGAGAGGGGAGGGGGCCTATTTATAGGCCCAAACAAACATTTGGGAAAATGACCCCTGTGTCCCCACTTTCGGGCGCAGGGGAACTTTCGGGCTGCTACAGTGCAGCCCGGCCCAACAGGTTTCGGGCGGCTACAGTGCGGCCCAGCCCAACCCGGGCCGCACACGGGAACCTCGCCCGTCCGACCTCCCGTCCAACCCGGCCCAGGGCCCGCCACGCGTCCGCCAAACAGGCGGCAGCCGTGCGGGCCCAGCGGGGACGCGCCACGTGTCCCCCTGCGGGGCGGCGGGGTGGGTGGCGCCCGCCAATGGCGGGGCGCCACGTGGCCCTGCTTTCCCCGCCCGACACGGCCGCCGGCGGCCCTGCGCGCCGCCTGCACGCCTGCGGCGCGTGCGCGTACGGCCGCAGGCGCGCGCCTGCGGGTGCGCCGCGCGCACGTGCACCCGCCAACCCGGGCCGCCACGTGGCGCGCCCCGGTGCACCGTGCACCGCGCCGCTGCCCCAGCCTGCCCGCCTGCCCGCGCTTGCTCCGTGCGCCGCGCGCCCTGCGCCGGACCAACGGGAGCCCGCCACGTGGCCCGCCGGTGCACCGTGCACCGGCGGCCCATTCCGTGGACCGAGAGTGGCGCGCCGGCCCAATAAGGAGGCGCCACGTGTCCCCGGCCGGTCCACAGGTCCCCCCATGCACCATTTTGCACAGAAAACTTCCGGGGGTCCGTTTTTGGGCATCCGGACTCCAAATTAAATAAGTAAATAGCCGTTTTCAAGCGTTTTTCCGCGCTGAATCCAAATACGGCCTCCGTTTAGCCTGATTCCATTCCTAAAATTCGGCAAAGGCAGCCGAAGGTCAGGCTTGACCCCAAATCCTCCCTGAGTCCAAACAACACATCCCTTTGACATGTTGGGGCCCAACACACCAACACTAGGTGTTCCACACCCCGAACAGGGGAAAAACACAGGGGAAAAACTGGGACACTACATCCTCCCCCACTAACAAAAGTTTCGTCCTCGAAACTAAAATCATACCTCAATCCAGAGCCTCGAACAAGTAGGGGTAGGCGTCCATCATCTCTGACTCTGGCTCCCACGTCGCCTCGCGCTCATCATGATTGCTCCAAAGGATCTTCACATAGGGGATGGTCCGATTGCGCAATTCTTTCACCTCCCGATCAAGAATCCGTACTGGGCGCTCCTCATATCTCAAATCCTCGCTGATCTCGAGGGGTGCAAAGTCGATGACGTGCGACGGGTCGAAGACGTACCTCCTCAGTGTGGAAACATGGAAAACATCGTGGACACCAGCCAGTCTCGGGGGAAGTGCAAGTCGATAAGCAACAGGCCCGATACGCTCCAACACCTCGAATGGTCCAATGTATCGGGGGCTGAGTTTCCCGCGAATGCCGAACCTCCTGATCCCCTTGGACGGCGAGACTTTCAGAAATACATGATCTCCAACCTGAAACTCTAAGTCTCGTCGCCGAACATCAGCATAGCTCCTCTGTCGGCTCTGAGCGGTCTGAAGATGCTGTCGAATCACCCGGACCTTCTCCTCTGCCTCTAGCAGTATATCTGGCCCCAAGGTCCGTCTCTCGCCTACGTCACTCCAATAAAGTGGTGATCGGCACTTGCGTCCATACAACGCTTCAAACGGAGCCATCTGTATGCTCGCTTGAAAGCTGTTGTTGTACGCAAACTCAACCAAGGATAAGTGCCGAATCCAACCTCCGCCGAAATCCAAGACGCAAGCCCTCAGCATGTCCTCCAAGATCTGTATGGTCCGCTCTGACTGCCCATCAGTCTGAGGATGAAAAGCTGTACTGAATCTGAGCTGAGTCCCCATCGCAGTCTGCAAACTCCCCCAAAAACGCGAGGCAAACCTCGGATCCCTATCTGACACAATGGAGGCGGGTACTCCATGCAGTCTCACAATCTCATCAAGGTATAGCTGGGCTAGTCGATCGAGTGGCCAAGTAGTCTGCATAGGCAAGAAGTGCGCTGACTTGGTAAGTCGATCCACCACTACCCAGATAGCATCTGCTCCGCCCTGTGCCCTCGGCAATCCGACCACGAAGTCCATGGTAATGTGGTCCCATTTCCACTCAGGGATTGGGAGACTTTGTAACTTGCCAGCTGGCACCCGATGCTCAGCTTTTACTTGCTGACAAGTCAAACACTGGGCCACAAATCTCCCGACATCCCTCTTCATGCCATTCCACCAAAAATGTGCCTTGAGGTCCTTATACATCTTAGTCCCCCCAGGATGAAGGGTATAAGGTGTATAATGGGCCTCTCTCAATATCTGCTCTCTGATCTCAGCATCCACTGGCACACATGCTCGGTCCCTGTACCTCAGTACTCCCGCAGCATCCACTGTAAAATCCCCTGACTGATCACTCGGAAGCTGATCTCGAATCCTGGTCAAGTGGGGGTCCTCACTCTGTTTCTCCCTGATCCTGTCCAGCAGAGTGGGCTGCACGACTAATGACGTCAGTCTAGCAGAGACCCCAGGGGACACAACCTCTATCTCGAGCCGTCTCATCTCCTCCAATAGGGGCGCCTGGTCTGTGATCAACATAGACAAACTCTGTACTGCTCTTCGGCTCAATGCATCAGCGACCACGTTAGCCTTGCCTGGGTGGTAAAGGATGTCCACATCATAATCCTTTAATAGCTCTAACCACCTGCGCTGCCTCAAGTTCAGCTCCTTCTGGGTGAACAGATACTTTAAACTCTTGTGGTCGGTGTAGATCTCACAATGCTCCCCGTACAGGTAATGGCGCCAAAGCTTCAGTGCAAACACCACGGCAGCGAGCTCTAAGTCGTGGGTAGGGTAATTCTTCTCGTAATCCTTGAGCTGTCTCGATGCATAAGCAATTACCCTCCCATCCTGCATCAACACGCAACCCAGTCCACTGTGCGATGCGTCACTGTAGATCACATATCCTTTCCCCATAACAGGGAGGGAAAGGATAGGAGCAGTCATCAGTCTGTCCTTCAGCTCCTCGAAGCTCTTCTGGCAGTCCTCACTCCAGATAAACTTAACCCCTTTTCGCGTCAACCGAGTGAGGGGTGTGGAAAGCTTCGCAAAGCCTTCCACAAACCGACGATAATAACCAGCTAATCCCATGAAGCTGCGCACCTCTGATACAGTCGTCGGTCGGGGCCAATCACGAACTGCCTCAATCTTCGCCGGGTCTACAGCTACACCGGCGGCGGAAATCACATGGCCCAAGAAAGCTACCTCCCGAAGCCAAAACTCGCACTTCACCAGCTTGGCATACAACTTCTTCTCCCGCAGAAGTTGTAGCACAGTCCTCAAGTGCTCCTCATGCTCGGCCTCGCTCCGGGAGTAAACCAGGATATCATCTATGAACACCACCACAAATCGATCCAGGAATGGCCGAAATATCCTGTTCATCAAGTCCATAAAGGCGGCAGGGGCATTAGTCAATCCAAATGGCATAACTGTAAACTCATAATGCCCGTACCGTGATCTGAAAGCAGTCTTAGGAATATCCTCGGCCTTCACCTTTAATTGGTGGTAACCAGACTGTAGATCAATCTTGGAAAAGACACAAGACCCTTGCAGCTGATCAAAGAGATCGTCGATGCGCGGCAGAGGGTACTTGTTCTTAATGGTCACTTTATTCAGCTCCCTATAGTCCACACACAGTCTAAGTGACCCATCCTTCTTCTTCACGAATAGCACCGGTGCTCCCCAGGGCGACACACTGGGTCTAATGAAACCCTTATCCATCAAGTCTTGCAACTGTGCTTTAAGCTCTCGCAGCTCAGCCGGTGCCATCCGGTAAGGAGCCTTAGAGATTGGCGCAGTTCCTGGGACTACGTCAATCACAAACTCAATCTCTCTGTCGGGCGGCATACAAGTCAGCTCAGGTGGAAACACATCCGGGAACTCGCGGACGATAGGGATATCCCCGAGTCCCGGTGCCGCTGTAGGCCCCTCTACAACACTAGCCAAAAAGGCTACACATCCTCGGTGAATCATCCGTCTCGCTCGGGAAGTCGAAACCATAGAGGCAAAGAAAGCGCTCTGACATCCCCGGTACACCAACACCTCCTGGTCTGGCTCTCTAAAAGTGACAGTCCTCTCGGCACAGTCAATAGTCGCAAAATACCGAGCCAGCCAGTCCATCCCGAGAATCACATCAAAATCCTGCAGCTGTCTCAAGACCAACAGGTCTGCTGGCATAATCCAGGACTCGATCTGCATCGGGCAGGACCAACAACACTCCTCCACGAGCAAAGTGTGATCGGGAATCTGTACCTCTCGTGCACGTGGCAAAAGTCCTACCTCTAACCCATGTAATGATGCAAAAGATCTACTAATGAAAGAATGCGATGCTCCAGTATCAAATAAGGTGCGAGTCCTAATGCCAGAAAGTAAAGTGATACCTGCCACCACATGGTCTGCTGCTGAAGAATCCTCTACCTGTGCAGCATACACTCGCCCACTCTGAGCTGGAGGGCGATAATCTGTGGAATGGGAAGAAGATGGCCTGCTCGCTGGAGCATAAGGCCGCTGAGCCGTCGACCGCTGCTGCGATGATACTGGGGCAGATGCTGAAGAAGGGGCGGCTGAGGTCGAAAAGGGGCACGCAGCTCGAATGTGCCCTGGCTGTCCACATCCATAGCAACGACCCCACCGCTGGTCGCAGGTGCCGGGGAAGTGCGGACCTCCACAGAAAATACAACTGCTGGGGGCCCGTGACTGTCGGGACTGCTGCTGCTGAGACTGTCTCTGTCGCTGTGGCTGCCGCTGAGACCCGCGCTGCGACGACTGCGATTTGCTGCTGCTGCTGCTGGGGGCCTCTGGGATCCACCAGGCCCTCGCCGCTCCGAACGCCCACGGCCCGGAAACTGAGGCGGTGGCGGTCGGGGCGGCCTCCAAGTACTGGCCTGTCCCCCCTCATCCTGGGCTGGTCGCTTTCTGTCGGAGCTCTGAGCGACCGCGGCCCGCTGTCTGGCCACCACCTGATCACCTCTCTCCACCCACTGTGCATGCTCTGCGGCTGCATCCAGAGTCTGAAATCTCTGAGCATGCACCAGGGTGTAAATCTCTGGACGAAGGCCTCCCTCGAACATCTCAACCTGGTGCGGCCCGTCACGAGCGACGAAGGGCACGCAGTTCAACAACTCCATGAACTCCTGGAAATAGGCATGGGCCGATCGCTCGCCCTGCTGCAGGTTCTTCAAGTCGTCCTCCAACTTCTTCTTCACACTGGTCGAAAAATAGGTGTCCAGCACCAACCGTCGGAACTCCTCCCAGGGCAGCTGCCGAGAAATCCGGAACTCCGGTGGCTCTACCCGCTGCCACCAAAAATCAGCATCCCCGTCCAAACAGTGCACCGCCATGTGCACTCGATACTTCGGGTCGATGAAGAAGTCCCGAAAAAGCTTCTCCATCGCAGAAAGCCATTTCCCAACAGCCGAGGGCGGAGCATCCCGCCCTGAGAATCTAGGTGGTCCCCGCTTAACAAACTGGGAGAGTTTGTCAGCAAAATCCTGCTCCTCCTCCGCAGTCAAAGGCTGAATAGCTCCAGGAGCCCCGCTACTCGAAGATGGCGCTGACGGCACAAAAGGTGCAACAGGAGGCACAAAGGCCTCAGGAACAGCTGGGGGTGGTGCCTCTCTCTGAGCAAGCAGCTGATCAATCCTCTGCTGCTGCTGACGATGGCTCTCCGCCAATTGGGCCACCATGGCCCGCAGCTCACCAATCTCAGTGGATCCCGTCTGCTCCGGCTCAACAGGGGGTGTAGGGGCACCCAGAGCGGGAATCCGACGTCGGGGAGGCATCCTGCCACAAGAAAACACGAATCAGTAACATAACCCCACACGACCCAATCTAGCGAAAGTCAAAGACATCCCCCAATTTCTGCGACTTTATGTTGTCTGCAGCCAACATAACGGTCCACCAGAAATTGGGTATGTCGATCCCTCCTCACTCACTGGAAGAGTCCAATAAATAAATCAACGACTTTCGCGAAATGTCACGCCTCTCGCGCCCTATCATCCTAGGGTCTGCCAAAAGCCTAGGGTTTCCTAAGTCCCAACTGACCTATCCCTAAGCTCTGATACCAACTTAATCTGTCACGCCCCGGGGTAACCAGAACCCGGGCCCGCCAACAGATCCGCCGTGTACACAGAATTTTCCATGTACACGAAGCGCTGGTAACCTGCTCAGATAGATAATATACAATAGAAGAGCATAACAGAGCTGAACTAATAGAACTAACAGTAATCTCAGACTGAAATAAACTGTAAACTGAAATAAAAGTACAATATACTCCCAGCTCACCATAAATAATACAACCAGCTGGCCACAGCCAGACCCAAAAGTAAACTACTAAAGTCTGAGATACAAAAGGGGAGTACAGTAATAGTCTAGCTAAACTCTCGCTCGGGGTAGACGATCTAGCTAGTCGGCGATCCTCTTACCTCGATCTGCCGCTGAAGGCCCAGCAGCTCCCACAGTCGACTCTGCAAAACAAAGGGGGAAAAAGAACAAGAAACAACAATGGGGGTGAGAACTACTAGATAAACCAGTAGCCTCCCCTAGTGGGTAAAACCTCTGATGCTGACGCACCCACTAGGAATAAAGAGGCAAAAAGGAAAGAACAGTGGTATGCAATAAAGACTGCTGAAAAGAAACTACCACTACTATGCCTCTAAATGCAGTGCCAAAAGATGACTGTATAGATGCAACTATAAAGCTGACTGCCCAAAGAAAACCCAATCAGAGGGCCAGGAAATACTGGCACTGCCTGCTCTGTCATCACTCACAACTCACCAACTGACCGGCACCCATCACGGTCTAAAAGCCTACTCCGGAGTGGCACTCGAGGGGAGCGACCCACACGAGTAAAGTATCTCTGTATCAATCATCTCTGTAACCGATGTCTCACAATAGCAGGACTGGATCATGACCATGATCAAAGTGGGAATACTCCATCCACTAATGCAACCCCGATCCCCAATCTGGTGTGATAATAACACCCGGTCAACCGCCCAAAATCCGCGGTTACCGCTGAACCCATAGACCCCAATCTGATAAGGTAAAAACATCTGGTCAACCGCCTAACATCCGCGGTTGCCACTATGCCCCACAATCCCCTAAGACAAGTCCAAACTGTCCCAGACAATACTATCTCCAAAATCCCGATCAGACTCGAGCATCATGCATCGATAGAGAAGAATAACAATAACAGATGTTTTCTCCTAAGTCAAATCCCATAATATCGTGCTGCAATAAAATAGTGGCTTAACTAGTTGTCCAATGAGCATGCAAGTGTTCTCTTTTAAAAACATTTAGAAAGGAACTAAGTTTCATGTGAAGAATAACTTTTAACTATTTTAAAAATATTGTTGGGTTACTAATTTGCATGCGGTTCACGATATAGCAATTGTCCAATTTTCTTGTCCCAGATTTATCACATAGAAGCTACTAAATTAATTTAGGGGCCAATGCAATAGGTTCATACACCACAAGTTATCTATCACATGTATAATTGGGAACTCTTTTATTCCTAGTGTGCAAATCAACAAAGAGGGATACGCAACCACCCACCTCGAAAAGCGTGTACAATGCACCCAGAAAATACCCGCTGTCCTCTAAACACACCGTCAGCTGCAACAATATCCTACAACATCACATAAGTGTACACGGTGTAAAAAAATACAAGTTCCAAACACACATTTGCTGTTTTAAAAATCAGCACGCAAAACGAGGAATTATCACCTCTGTCCCGAGCTCCTAAAATCCCAGAAAAATCACGGTTGCGTTCCTCGCGAAAAATCGCCCAAAATCGACTCTTGAATCGCCTCGATCCGATATTCCTACGCTGAGAAACAAATCGACGAAGTTGCCGCTGTCCAAAAATCCAAACAGCAAAATGGGGTGTCAAATCACCTCGGGAATCGTGCCAAGAAATCGGAATCCGGAGAAACCATCAACACGGAAAACGAAGCCCTACCTCTTAGGAACACACTGGCGCAGAAATCGTCGAAATCGGACCTCTGTACTGCGCAGGGGACTCCTCGGACTGAAATGCGACGATAACGGGCCGAAATGGGGGAAAACCGAGGCACACTGTAAAATCCGGAACGCCGCTGTCGATCTTCCCAAAAATCTGGGAACGCACCACGAGGTAGAAAAATGTGAGAGGAAAAACTTCTCTTCACAAACCTCTCCCTGGTTCTCTCTCTTTCTCTCGGAAAAAGCCCAAGAGAGAGGGGAGGAAGGCCTATTTATAGGCCCAAACAAACATTTGGGAAAATGACCCCTGTGTCCCCACTTTCGGGCGCAGGGGGAACTTTCGGGCTGCTACAGTGCAGCCCGGCCCAACAGGTTTCGGGCGGCTACAGTGCGGCCCAGCCCAACCCGGGCCGCACACGGGATCCCCGCCCGTCCGACCTCCGTCCAACCCGGCCCAGGGCCCGCCACGCGTCCGCCAAACAGGCGGCAGCCGTGCGGGCCCAGCGGGGACGCGCCACGTGTCCCCCTGCGGGCGGCGGGGTGGGTGGCGCCCGCCAATGGCGGGGCGCCACGTGGCCCGCTTTCCCGCCCGTCACGGCCGCCGGCGGCCCGCGCGCCGCCTGCACGCCTGCGGCGCGTGCGCGTACGGCCGCAGGCGCGCGCCTGCGGGTGCGCCCGCGCGCACGTGCACCCGCCAACCCGGGGCCGCCACGTGGCGCGCCCCGGTGCACCGTGCACCGCGCCGCTGCCCCAGCCTGCCCGGCCTGCCCGCGCTGCCCGCGCACCCTCCATGCGCCGCGCGCCCTGCGCCGGTCCAACGGGAGCCCGCCACGTGGCCCGCCGGTGCACCGTGCACCGGCGGTCCATTCCGTGGACCGAGAGTGGCTCGCCGGCCCAATAAGGAGGCGCCACGTGTCCCGGCCGGTCCACAGGTCCCCCCATGCACCATTTTGCACAGAAAACTTCCGGGGGTCCGTTTTTGGGCATCCGGACTCCAAATTAAATAAGTAAATAGCCGTTTTCAAGCGTTTTTTCGCGCTGAATCCAAATACGGCCTCCGTTTAGCCTGATTCCATTCCTAAAATTCGGCAAAGGCAGCCGAAGGTCAGGCTTGACCCCAAATCCTCCCTGAGTCCAAACAACACATCCCTTTGACATGTTGGGGCCCAACACACCAACACTAGGTGTTCCACACCCCGAACAGGGGAAAAACACAGGGGAAAAACTGGGACACTACACCCAGGGTCTGTTTCTGTAAAACTCTTGAATCTATGTGATTGCATGCTCTGTTCCAGTTATTATTGGTCAGCAAAGGAAAAAACTAAAATTAAAAAATACGGTTACCGCTAAATTATTTTCATTTTGTTCTGAACATCTAGATGTGTAGATAAAAAAGATCCGCCATTCACCGTCGCATTCAATTCGATAGAATTTGAGATAGAAGAAAACAAAATAATAGTTGGGTAGCTAAAGCATTAGTCACTGATTTAATTTTCAACTTCAAGTGGATGATCTATGATTGCTGCAGGAAAAAATTACTTTACTTTCAAACTCAGGTGGTGCCTTAAATTTGTATGTTCTTCATACAATGCTTCTATCACTTGGACTCATTTTTTCCAGATTTAAGGCAGTTGGGCTGTCACAGTCTATCGAAGATTGACCATTTGGACACCTTGGAGTGATTTTCCTTAGATGTTAGCACTTGTGTCCTTATTCTCTGATTTGCTGGGAAGTTTAGGATTTTTTTAAATGCTGAGGCACTCCCTGTAAGTAATCGATTTCGACCCATAGGATCCGGACACCTTGGAGTGATTTTCCTTAGATGTCAGCACTTGTGTCCTTATTCTCTGATTTGCTGGGAAGTTTAGAATTTTTTTAAATGCTGAGGCACTCCCTGTAAGTAATCGATTTCAACCCGTAGGATCCCTGAATTTGATTATATTCGGCAGCGATTGGTATTGTCTACATTTTTTTATAATTTATGAGTTAACAATAATAATATAAAATTTGAAGAGACTAGGAAAATGACGTCTATGTAGCAAAATGACAAAATAATACTACGATATTTACCGTTTGAAGGTAAAGAGGGTGTACCGAAATAGCGATTAACTGAACACAATATGTAGTAATAGCAACTAATAATATGTTAAAATATTTAAAAGTATGTAAAAAAAAAAAATAATATTCTCATATCTCTTAGAATTTTCTAATAAAATTGATTTTTAAATGAATGTTCAGATAATTCAAGAATAAATTTAAAATTTTAAATAGTGGTTACGGATAAATAAGTAAAGAAAATAAAATATGATTATGATGAACTTCTCTCTTCAATAATATTTGTGAAATTATACAGACCAATTCCCAAGCAGTAAAATTATTTACTTGATTTATTTCTTTCATTCTGTGCAGTACTTCGTAGCTTACGAACTATAATTTTTTCCCCTTTATCATCCCAATGAGTTGCTACATATAAAATTACTCATTTTACTTCCTTGTGTGATAATAATTCTCAACCATCATTTGTTTAGAAAAAGTTTATACAATTTTGTTCTGCACAAACATTTTTGGATTCAAAGTTGGTATATATTGTGATGTCCCTAAATATTAAATTGATATTAATTTGAATGACGCATACCTATTTAAGAACTCAACAATTGGTGCTTCAAATCCTTCTTAAATCTTGAACAAAAGTGTGCCCACTTGCCTACAAGAATGTTTAAACTAAATAGAACAAAACTACCATTTTCATGGAGTTAAGCAGTAATAGCAATACGTAACAAAAGATCAATAGGCATGCACAGGAATGTATTCACCACCCCCTCCCAAACACCATAAAATGAATCATATATAGTTATTGAAAACAAATTAATTAGTTAAGAGAAGGCAAAGTGATGAATAGGGGTATAGATATGTACTTTGAGACTATCTGAGAATACAAGACTTTGTTGCATAGAGAGTTCATCAAATGTTAATGCATCATGATAAGGTTCAAAAAATCTATATTCCTCTATTCTTCTTCATAGCTTTAGTTTTTATACACCTCAATCCTATTTCTTATCTATTCAAATCAACAAGGAGAACAAGATAAGCCTCAATTTCTAATTTCTGCTCATGTTTATGCATTTCCATCTTATTTCTCACATTATGTTATGTCTTTCCAACTTCAGCAGCTCAAACTTATTTATACATGATTCCGAACATCGACAAAAAAATGAGACAACTTGGTAATGAATGAAAAAAAAGGTTTGTTCTATTGATGACACCTTTTCTTCTCTCAAATGTTGTGTTTGCTTACCCTCTAATCGAGATTTCTATTGATTTTGATGTAAAGTAATTATCTTTCTTCTCTCAAATGTTTTTTAGTTTTTTATGATATATAATCTGTATCATTTATTTTACTATGTACTTCTCCCCGTTAAGCCTAATATTTTATAAATGTTCTTCTATAAGTTTAATCCTGTTTCTCCTATCTTATTTTACTTATGTTTGTTTCCGATTTTGAGGCATGATGTTATAGATGCAGAAAAAATAAGTTCTGGATGGTCTAATACTTAGACAATCAACTTATTAATAATTTCAGACTTCTTTCAATTTTTGGAACAATTAACCAAATCTTAATTTTTTATCTTTGTTTTCCCTTTCGCTTACCGCCCAGATTTACTATTTGTTTCACACTGTCTAAATTTGTTGTCTTCATCAAGCTCTGTTGCTATTTGTATTTTTCTGTTCAGATTTGTCAGCTTTAACTAAAAGAACCAAATTTTGATCTGATACTTACTATGAGTTGATTACCTGCCACTGCACTTGATGCAATTCCTATATCTGAGCCTCCTTTTTAAATTTTTTTCATTGTAGTTTCCTCATAATGATTTTTTAATTCTTACGCAATCAACTCATTAAGATTTTTTGCAATTGTTTCGCTTCTGTGCGATTTCCTGTATTTATATTCCTTAGTGTGAACTGATTATCTGTCACTACACTTGATGAATTCCCTATATATAAGCCTCCTTTTAAAAAAACCTTTCGTTACCTTTCAAATTGAATGTTCTTTACAGTTTTCCTTTTTTCCGCCACTCATATTTGCTGTTTTCTTCCACTGTGCAAATGTGCCGCCTATATACAGTTACAGACAAACAAATCTCAAACTTCTATTCCTGACAGTAAACCGAGAATTCATTGCACTCAAAATTGAGTTGCTGTTTATTTCTGCTGCTCACATTTGTCTCTCTAACTAAAACAGCCAAATTGAATGCCCAGGTTTACCTTTCGTTCACCTAGAGATGCCAACAGGCCAGTTTCGAAGCAGGGTTTATAAAATTTTTAATGCAAATTCAAATAAAGAAACAAAATTCGAAACAATACTCGAACTTGGTGAGATGTAGAAATTCAAAATGCAAAGCTAAACCCGAATAAAAAACTAAAATCTGTACTCAAAACGAAAAAAAGAAAAAAACCCAATTATTTAATATACTAAATATTAAATTATATATATATATATTATTTATTAAAATAAATGTCTAAAAAGTTACATCTTATATATGCTAAATTGGTTTTTAGGTTTGGTTTTAAGTTCAACTTTCGGTTAGGGTTTGATTGGTATATAGTAATAACTATATCAAACTAAAATTTATTAAATTCTTATTTTGTATATCGATAATCGAAACTATTCCTATTTAGCATTAATTAAACCTATATTTGTTGGAACAAAAAAAATCACCACGTAGTAAGAGAGTGGTCAACAAAATCAACCGACTCAAACGAATAAGAAAATGACGCGTGACATAGGTACCG
Organism: Tillandsia fasciculata; assembly: GCA_029168755.2. Lineage (NCBI taxonomy): Eukaryota > Viridiplantae > Streptophyta > Magnoliopsida > Poales > Bromeliaceae > Tillandsia > Tillandsia fasciculata. Next base: position 12,102,421 of record CM054950.1, read on the forward strand.
GTCAATATGGTCAAACGATATAAACAAATCGAAAAGTAACACGTTATACACTAGAAGCCAAGAAAAAAAACGCCTAAACCCAAATGAGTTTTAGGCGAGAAACGGCTGAGATCGTATAAAGGTGATTTCATGGCCAACACGTTTCTGGCCCGTGCGTGCTCTGCGAAATAAGGGGTGTGCCGATGAACGCGGGATGTGGCTGAGACTAACATAATATGTTGGCATGCTTCCGCGAGATGCAACTTCGGAAGTTTGGAATGGAGAAGTAAATTACATCTTTGCTCTAATTTTCTCAAGATCATATTTTAGTAATCATAATATCTAGGCACTCATGTATTATGGATCTTGAATTGTACGTAGTTTAACATAATTTTTTAAATATTGAATGATTTAAAAAGTGTGATTTTCTATATGCAATGTATAATATGTTTAATAGATTTGTATGTTAACAAAATTTGAGATTGTTATTTGTTTTGTATGACAATATGTAATGAAACGTTGTTGTTCGCCAAGTTTCTTCTAACGGCATTGATGATACACAAGAATCAGTACTATTGATGACTGGACAGCACCAGCTTCCGCTTCCGCTCCACCTTAAAGGAGAGGTCCGGGATGGAGACCCGGGTGAAGGCCACGCGCCACGTGGGCGCGGCGGCAGCGGCCAGCCACAGCAGGTGCTCCAGGGGCCAAGGCGGCTTGAACTTGGGGCTGATGCCGCACATGGCTCCGTTGAGCGCCGCGCCGTCCCAGCCCCTCCCAGTTCCCCGCAGGTGGATGAGCAGCGCGATTACCCCCCCGAGCGACAACAAAATGTTTGGAGGTTCTTTTACTTTTTTTCCTCTTATTCAGTAGATTATACAAACAATCCTCTTAACTCTCTAATTTTATATCATTCTTCATATGAATTCATTAAAAAAATAAAATTTAAAATTTAATTTCTTGATTTTGAGACAATGATGATAAAGAGATGAAGAATGGTAGAGGGTTTTAAATTTTATGCCATATAGTGCAGCACCTTATATTGCTGAGTAATTCTTCATGCTCTCTCCTCCTTCCCCTTCATTGAGACCCTGTAAGTAATGATGATTAGAGAAGGGAACAAATATGCAGCTTTATTTTTTTTTGTAGGCAACCATTTGTTTTCCTCAACAAATTTGGATGGTCTACAGTGCAATCAACTTCTCCATCGTCGTTCTTTTTACTATGTTTCCTTCTATTGTATTCTTCTTAAACCTACATTGTCTGATCTGGTCTGGTCTTTTTCATGTTTTGGGGGGTGTTGACGATGCATAAAAATAGCACCAAATTTCAGTTGCCTTATGCAGCTTGCCGGTGATATTATTTACTGATTAAATTTGGGCGGTACTTCTGTTTTCCTGTTGTTTCTTCATATTGAATAGAGAAATTAACTCACATTTATATTTTTACTTCTTTGTCCTCGCTTTTCCCCGGAGTGAATGGAGAATTTATATGAGCCTCACATATTTGCTTACTTTTTTCCGTCAAAAAAAAAAGGGCTAAGTGTGTTGGGAACTATAGATAAGAGGATGAAACACATGTCTGTATACGAAGAACCTCTGTTATGTATCTTTATATTCTCTGTTTGGTCTATTATTTCTATTTTTGTGCTTGCAGCCAAGTGAGCAGAACATCTATGCTAATATTGAGGCTGCTTATAGATGCCGTATAGAAACTTATGGAGCTTGTGAGGAGGATATTATTTTATATGGTCAATCAGTTGGTAGTTGCCCAACTCTGGATCTACCATTTCGTTTGCCTTACTTGAGAGCAGTTGTTCTGCATAGCCCAATTTTATCTGGCCTTCGTGTCATGTATCCTGTAAAGCACACCTATTGGTTTGACATATATAAGGTTACTTTACTCTTTACCTAAATCAGATTTTTTCTCCCCTTTTTGATAATTTCTGGTTGGTAATTTTGTTTGCAGAACATTGATAAAATTCCTTTGGTCAATTGTCCTATTTTGGTAATTCATGTAAGTATGTCCTTCTTATTTATATCGTTTCTTTCGTGGCAATTGTATTGAAACCTCACAAAGCACAATTATTTCTTGGTATCGTAGCATATATGATTAATCTTGCATGATTTGCTATTTTGCTTTGAGTTAAACAGCTTATATTTTTTATGGTGCTAATCTCTTGCATTGAGGACTGGACTCACTCCAACGCGAGAAGTTCATGGTCTTCACATCGATGACGTAATACTTATTAAGGTATTTGAGAAGTTCATGGTCTTCACATTTCCTATTAAGGTATTTGAAAAGCTTCACTAATTGTGTGTGAAGCTTCTCAAATACCTTCAGTTTTTAGAGAGGTATAATCAAACTTATTACTCTATTAGACTACAAAATACCCCGTGATACGGATCACTGTAGCAGTAAACTATGATTGAAATATTTTACATTCAACATTTACAAGAATGGGTTGTGGAGTTAATTTTAGGGTTCACAACTTACTCCAAAATGCAACGTAGCTCAGGAAAGATCCATGCATTTTATCTATTTGCTTTCCTCTATCTCATATAACTAACCATTCTGAAGACTTGGCAAGATTTTATAATAATCTATTTTACTTCTAAGACTGACTAAGAGCTCTCGTTGGTTGTTGGTCAAAAACTTTGATGTTGATGTGACAACCTATTGTTTTGATGTGAGAACCTACTGTAGATTCTGAGGAACCACACAATGCTTCACTTTGAGGTTCATGTATATTACATTGTTCTTTAATTTGAGGAAACACAAAATGCTTTTGCTCGGAGGTTCATGTATGCTTATTCCTTTTTTTTACCCAGGTTATGATCCGGAGAAAGTGAAGGCAAAGCTCAAGTATTGGGCTCAAACACTGGCAAGTATAATTAAACTATGCAACTAAACAAACCTAATGAGGTAAGTGCATTACCCTTGCTCATAGTTGTCTATAGCTTAATGGCTTGCTGTTGATTAATTAGGAGTATATTCTCTCTTTATTTCTTTATACCTAAATAAAAGGTTCTCTTTATTTCTCTATTCCTAAATGAAATGTAGTGGAAAAGGCATGGCTATTTAATTTTGATGCTTAGTCGGTTTCTCTTTATTTTCCAATTTGTAAACAAAAGGCGGTATATGATCTCTAATTAATAGGAAAAAAAAAGGGGCTGAAATTTGGTAACCCCCCCCCTAATTTTGGTTAGGAATTTATTGTTTCAATTCTAAATGAAAGAGGGTGGCAAAAGCATTGCTATTAAAATTTTTTACTTATTCTAAATCCATTGAAAAGTTATAGGTTGTTTACTTATTCTAAATCCATCGAAAAGTTAATTAGAGTCTACTAACTCCACGTACTTATTTGTTTTCTGAAAGAAGGTTGGCCAATACTGCTTCATTTATAGTTTTATCATAGGTTATTGTTGTGTATAGACAAACCTTTTCTAATGCTCTACTATTTTTAAAGTTCCAGTCATTTTCATTTAATTGGGAAATTTGCATCAATCAACAAAAGGTTCAACTCAAACTTTCATTTTATTTTGGCTCCTTTGTTTTCTCCTATGGAGTTAAAGCTCCTTAGGTTCTTGAGAATTTACCACCTATTCCATTAAAGCAATCTTTTTTTCCAAATTTAAACTACAACTTTGGGGGTGTTAAAAAGACTACCATGAATCATAAATGCCAACCAACTATTTCAAAATATATTTCTAGGCATGGCTATTTAATTTTGATGCTTAATCGATTTCTATTTATTTTCCTATTTGTAAACAAAAGGCGGTATATGATCTCTAATTAATAGGAAAAAAAAAAGGGGGCTGAAATTTTGGTTGAATTCTCTTTTATTGATCTCTTTTCTTTCTGTTTATTCCAATGACTCATTGTTATTTCATTATGATTCAGGTCACGTATCACTTCTTCCATTGGAAGAACGGAACTCCCTTTGCCGAGGCTACCAATATTTTATTTGGTTCCGTCTTTTTCCCTGTTGCCTATATTACTCTACTGTGGATTGTTTCAATTCCATTTATCTGGTTTTCTGGTATATGGCATTCACCCTTGCAGACATGTAATCATTAAAACTACCTATTGTTTTGTCTTATAGGTCTGGTGTTTGATTTTGGTTGTGGTTTTTGGTTTTTCCAAGTTAGATTATAATTCCACCCTTTGCACTCATTCCTAGGATTGGTTTGTGGAAGTGTCGTTCCTCACAAATAAACCTTAAATTCAGCTGAAGTTTATCAAAATTCAGGTATCAACTATCCTGTGAATCGTCTTAAATTTGATTAGTTGCTTGCAATTTTTGCTACCTGATTGTTAGCGCCATGGTTGTTAGGGGTTGGGATGCGGTCTCTTTTTCTTGATATTTCCAACTTAAGACACAATGATGTCTTTATCAAGGTAACATTGCTAAAAAAAAAATAGAACTATGCATGAAATTTATTTTAAGTATAAATTCACTGCTTAATTATTGCATCGCTGGGTGACAATCTATTTGCAAACTCCTTATAATCTATAGGGTCATTGTCAGTCAATTTCAATGTTGTCACGTCGAGGTACCTCTACAACTAACTATAATTTCGATTTGATTTGCATGTCATTATATGGTCCATTTGGTATTTGCGTGTGAATTTGCTTATGCAACTGACTTTTGTACCTCATTTTGCTTTCGTGTGGCTCAACTTCTAGCCATTCATATTCATGTATATCAATGACTTAACATGCATTTAGTTCTTTCGTGAATATTTACTACAAAGAATAGTTGATATTGATGCTTGAAAGTTCTCTCACTGGCTGATGTTTTCCTGCAGTTAGATTCCCTTAAACCTAAAGAAAGTTTGGTTATTAGGCGAAGATATGGCATGTATAATTAACCTACTTGCAATAGGATGAATGGATTAATTACTTAGCTGGAATATGTTGACATTCCTTGCATACCATGAGAAGCTTATTAACTATAGTATACCTATGAGTGTCACATATTGATATTAATTCCTTTAGATTGTGCTGCATTTTTACCTACCAAGGTAGTATTCTTGCCTCCGTTTTGTCTCACATGGATGCTCAAATGCTTTAAAATTGGAAACTGGTATTAAGTGTAGTTAATCTCAGAAATTCTGATCAACATGTAGACAAACTTTTATTGATATATGGTTATTTGTTCATCTAATGTGACTATTGAACTCCATGTCATAAATAAAAAAAGTCTACATGGTTTGTTCGGTTTCGTTAAGAAATTGCTAGACTAACCACAATATATAGCAATTTCTTCTATTAATCTCCATGTAGATTTCTAGAGATTCTAAGCTATCTTTTGAATAAGAAAATACCTACTCTTGGATTTACTCTTTTCTGTAGCACTTTCTCAATACCATATCTATTTACTTATAATAATGAGTGCTTTTCCATGTAAAGAATGTATTGTTTTTGAACAAGTAAAAATATTCTTTTGTTAGTTCAAAGACTGTTGTGGACTGCAGCAACTTTATGATTTCAAAGTGATTAATTTGAAGAGGACTTTTGCTAACCCTCCAACTACAATACAGCTTTCTTTCAAAGTTTGCAGTTCTTGGATTTGAAATGGCCACTTCTTGGATAAGGATTTTGCTCTATATTTTCATTGGTGGACTGTGGTTCTTTATGCGTTCTTTGGTTAAGGTAAGGGTCGAACTATTTTATCAAATACAGTTGGCAGGAAAAATTGGAGAATGAGGAGACCTTCAATTTTACTACTTACCAATTCCTGGCTTGCTTTAGCAACAACTGCAGCAACTGAAGCAGCTGCTTTTGCAGCTTCTGCCACTTCTTCAGCAAACTTCGGTTTTTGCTTCTCTTCCTTCTCACATTCATCTCCCTTCTGCTACAGTTCTACGAGCCCAAGGTTTCAGCCTTGGAACAGCAATATTCTGAACAAAAGAAAGCTCTTCAAATTTATAGTTTCTCTTCAAAAGCTTCATTCTTTTGTTATCTACCAAGGAAACTTACTTTTCAGTTGCAAATTATAATAGTATAAGCAGAGGAGGTTAGTGGTGCTTCAATGACGAGAACACCTTGAATTGAAGATTTATATTTGATTCTAAAATATAAAGGTTGATGACTAAAGTGAAACTTTACAGAATGTTTTAAGACCATTGGTGTAGTTTACTAACATTTTGGCTCCTTTTTAAGATTCTGCTCAATACTGTGGTACTCTAGCATGTTCTTTGACCAAGCTTTACTTCCAAGCTCACTTGAGGTTGTTCAGTTCTATTGACATAATAGTTTTCGTGTGGTATTTTGATGAAATTACTAAATTGCATACGAAAATTTCGTAAAAATGCTATGATGACATGCCCTTTAATGCTAAATCCTTTATGGATAAGTAGTGAACTGTAAATGTTGAGCTTACAGTTAGCAAATGTTGGACGTCTATCGCATGCCCTTCGATACTAAATCTTTTATAGATAAATTGTGAGTTGTAAATTATAGGCTTATGGTTAGCGAATATTGGATGGCCTATTTTGTAGGCAACCTTTCGCTTCCCTTTATATTACAATTTGTTCTTCCCCTCAGTACCTTATGCTTTTGGTTTGGTTGATGCAGTATACTTTCGGCTTGGTTCGTGTGGTTGGCTACGGATAGAAAATAGTGTTCTCGCTCAATAAAATGATGTCCAAATTTAATTAATGGGCAGTCTGATCAAAATAGATACTTAAAAGTAATTCCGCATTTTCATTCTTTCTAAAATTCTATATTTTTGAAATACTATTAAGTCATTTCATTTGCAATTATTTTTGGTATGCTACAACATTCATTGCTCTAAATACCGAGTTATTTTCGTTTCCCTTTTTGTACTCTATCCTAACAATTAACTTTACTATTATTTGCTCACTATTACAGACTATTAGATCAAACAGTTACAAAGCGAATGAGAGAAGCATGATTTTATGTCTGATGCTGAGACAGAGGAAGGCGGCAACAATGGTGATACCGCTGACGACAACAGCAATACTAAGAAGGGTGGTAATATAAAGTGGATTCTATTATGAAGAATATTAACGTACTTTACAAATCATTTGTAAATGTTACCGTCATTTGCCGAATGTAAAGTGGATTCTATTGTCAATTTATAAATTTAATTCCTTTTGTAAATTTGTAAATTTCCAGATGTAAAGTAAGTGCTACTATACTCTTTAAATATAAAATGGATTTCATTCTGAAGAATTACTTTGTGGAAGTATTAGTTTGTGTGAAACATTATTTTGTTTGAATGATAATTCTTTTGTGTGAAGAATTACTTTGTGGAAGTATTAGTTTGTGTGAGACATTATTTTGTTTGAATGATAATTCTTTAGATGTAAAGTAAATGTTACTGTAGCTTCCAAATTTAAAGTGGTTCGATTATGAAGAATTACTTTATAAAAGAATTATTTTGTGTGAGAGATTATTTTGCGTGCATGATTACTTTTATACTTTGATTATTTATTTGTAAATTTGGTTTCTTATTATGATGGTCCTTTCTACTTAGCTTGCTTATGTTCTTTTGTGTTTACCTTCCTTTTGTCTTATATCTTTATTCATGGATTGATTAATTATTTTCTAGATTATGTAATATTTATCAAAAAGAATGAAATAAAAAATAATATTTATTGAAAAAATTATACCCGCGGCGCAGCGCGGGTACTTCACTAGTTTAACTTTATTTTAAAGTTTTAGAGGGTTGTGCTTGAAATTGCCTTTTGAAACAGCAATCAAATATGAGTGATACTACTTATACATTCAAAATTAGATATACAATATATATTTCATTTATTTCATGGTGAGGATTAATTTACTAAAAACTAGAATGCAGGGGTTCAAATTAAAGTAAAATCGTACTCTGAGTGTGCGTTTGGTTTAGGTACAAAGGGAGGATATCGCCCCTTTGTATCCAAACACAAGTGAAATGGGGGGAGGGGGGGGGGGAATAGGTAGGTATACTTATTCCCCCTCTTACCGGGTTGTTCCGGTAAAAACCAGAACAACCCGATAATAGGGGGGGATTTGTGTCCCCCCCCCGCCCCGCTTATTTATTTATTTATTTATTTTTTTAATTCTTCTTTTGATTTTATTATTTTTTTTATTTTTTTAAATTAGAATTTTTACATTTTAAAAAATATTTAAATTTTAAATTTTTTATTTTATAAATTTTAATTTTTTTAATTTTATATTTTAATAAATCTAAAAATTTTATTTTTTTTTTTTTGTAAAAAAAAATATTAATTTTAAAATTTTAAAATTTATATAATTTTTTTTATAATTTTTTTAAAATTTATATAAATTTAAAAATTAAAATTTTATTCCCACTTAAAATTTAAAAAATAAATTTTTTTTTTGCTCCGACTTAAAATTTTTATAAAAATTAAAATTAATAAATATTAAAATTTGAATAAATTTTAAAATTTTAATTTAAAAAAAATTAAAAAAAAAATATTTAGTCTTTTAACACAAAAGTTAATTTTCTATTTCTCTTATTTTTTAATTATTTTTAAACACTATTTTTTTATACCTAGTACTAATCTAAAATCCAACCAAATACAAATTTATATTAGTTTCAACTTATTTCAAAACTTATACTTATTTCTGCTAAAACTAATTCTCTTTTACAGCTTAAGCGAAGCCTGAAGGGGATTTTGTAATTTATCCATCATCGGCTCCGCGGGTGCGCGCGGAGCTTCGCGAGCGATGTGCGACTGCGCGCCACTTCGGCCGCGCCCTCCGCCGCGCGATTTCCGAACCCTAGCGGGGAGGTCGCTCCTCCTCCTCCGATCCCCACCCAATCTCGACCTACGCAGCGCCCGAATCAACCCTAAACGATCCGTTTCTCGCCAATCTCTCCGCAATTCCGAGGCGAAATGCGCCGCCGCGCGCGCCCGATTGAGCGCCGAGAGCGGCGGCGACGAACCCTCGGATCGAGAGCAAGGAAGCGGCGAATCCGCCGAGGAAGCGGCGGGATCGAGCTCCGATGCTAGGGTTAGGGTTTCGAGCGGTGGGCCGGCGCCCTCGAGCTTCGATTTCCTCGAGCTGAAGAGGGGGATGGAGATGGGGGAGAGGGAGTTGGTTCCGTCCGATTCGGAGGGTTTGGACGCGGCGAAGGCGACGAGGGCGAAGGGAGGAAGGAGGGGGATGATGAGGAGATCGAGCTTGCTGGCGAAGCAGGTGATCAGCGTTCGATCTGCGCGGAGCTTGGGATTCGTCTCGCAGCTTTGGGTCGATACGACATTGGTAATTGCCTTAAATGTTTATGTTTTGCTACTGCTCGAATTAAAAATAGCAAGTTTTAAAGCTTCTTGTGACAGAAAGCTGAAATGAGCTTATAATATTTTTACAAAAAGCAAGCTATAATTTGAAGCTTCTGTGCTCACTGCATGGGGATAAATATTAGTCGGTCAAAGTTCTGCATCTTCCTGTCACTACAGTTACCTCTACTGGATTGTTTGTCAAGTAGAATAGTTTAAAGCTTTTACTATGGTGGGAAGTAAAAAAATTTGATTCTGAGATCCGAGAGCAAGAGCTCCGATTTTTTACTTTGAGCGCTTCCATTTTTGCTGCAGAGATGAGCTGTTTGGGTGATTTCAGTTTAGTACTTCTTCTAATAGCACTAATCAATCTACACTTCATTGAGCAACGCTATTCCCTACATAAGGGCCTCTTTAAGTTTTTGATGAGATAGCTGTGGAATTTCAGTTCTTTGCTATGTGATCATGCTACAAGATCATTCATACCAGGATTTGGCTTATAATGCTCTTAAAACTAAACTAGAGGACAGATAAATTTCATCTCTGTATCTTTTTTCTTCATTTGGCCTTTCAAATAGCAATACTCATTCTTTCCTTTTATCCGAGAAATCTAATGTCTATACACATCAGAGTTGAATCTGCACTAACTGCTAGTTTGGCTGAAATCGAGATCTAAACTTTTCAATATAAACCTATTTGAAATTTGCCACAAGGGTGTGCAGCAGGCTTTTTCTTGCATAGCTTTTGATTTCTATTCTGCAGACTTCAAAATTTTCATGTATAGAAGAGGGGTGATTTTAGGTGTTCATCATACATAATATCTTACTCTACATTTAATTATTATCTTTAGCGGATTTCTTACGTAACATTTTGATCTTCTGCTAGTAGTCATGTTTTTTGCTTTGTTGTAATAATTGTGGCTAGTTGTGCCAATACTCTGCTCTTTCAGATTTGGTGACTTTATTTTCTTGTGTTGGCATTTTACTTCAGTGGGTTGTAGCTTTAGTGGAAGTGAGGCCAAATTTGCTCTCAGGAGAAATTGAGAAGTTCCTTCTTGAGGATATATATCAGGTAAAAGTTTTTCAGATATATGTTTATTATACTAATTATAGTGCGGCCACTCTTATTTTCTGTGATCTTTGTATCTCTTTTTGGACTATTTATTTATCTAGTGGCATTCCTCGTTCACTTCTAACTATTAAATTTGTGCATCATTTAGATTGAGTAGTTTGTCTATGATCTATGTTGCACAAATACGGATACGGGGATACGGATACAACACGGTATGGATACAGTGATACGACAATTTCTAAAACTTTTAGGATACGATATGCGAGATATACTTGAATAAAATATTATTTTAAATATATTTAAATATATGTTGATTATATGTAATGATATATTGAGAACAATTAGGATATCTAGATTATATTAAGGAATATATTTTGATGTACATTAACTTGTATAATTGCTTTATGTCTGTTTATAAAAAAAGATAATAAATCGTATGAAATAATAATTCAAAAAGTATCAACCAACTATCATCCAACTTGATCAAATGATAACAATAGATATTTAGTCGCACAAACTAGATAATTAGCCATTCAACATATATGTACGTTTTATTAGGTTCTATTATGTAAAACAGTAATAAAAGAAAATATGCTAACAATTTAATTGACGAAGAAAAAATTATTCTCTATGACCTTTATTGATTAGTTCTAAATTGATAAACTTGATGAAAAAAAAAGTAAAAGAGAAACGGTAAAGGACTGAACTATAGCTTAATACTGTGTGGAGATAAAACGAGAGGGATCACCTTCAACCATTCAAGTGCAAAAAAGTAGAAGAAATGACAAATTGAAGAGAGATTTGCATTTTTCTCACTCTTTTCCTTATTTCCAATGGGTTTGGATGCATAATTTTCAATTTTTTTTTTTAAATTCCAATCATTTTAGACCAAAAAAGGATCTAGCCGTATCCCCCCGTGTTCCTCCCATATCCGAGCCTATTCGATATTTTTTTTTATTTTTTAAAAATACCAGATACTTTAATTCCGTATCGGACACGTATTGGGTGTATATCAGGCGCGTATCGATATCCGATACGTGTCTGATACGGGTATGGCGTGAAATTTGAAGTATCCGTGCTTCATAGTCTATGATGCTAAAGGAATAATTGGTTTATCTTACATCTCACAGATTTACAATTGTTCTAGTATTGATATATTAAAATACATTAGAGAGGTGACTTTGGTAAGTTGAAACACTTTATGCGGACAAATATTTCCGCAAGCTATGCAACGGAGATCGGACTTGAGTTAGTTATTGTGGAAGAAATTTGATTGATCAAGGCACACTTTGGGAGCTAGGGAACAAAGGTCCTGAGAGGTTAAATTTAAAAAAAGAACCTGTATTATCCTTTTCAACTATTTGTTGATGCCAGCTTCAGTTGAGCGTCAAATTCGTCAAAAAGTAGCAAACAAATTTTACTAGCATTTTAAGTACTTAATTGGCTTGAGCACTTTTTTGGTTAATTTTGATTATTAGCAATTGGATTCATTTCTTGTAAGAGTTCTCTTAGTTCTCCTGGTCTTCTTATTTCTAGTTTAGCATTTAGGCTATATTAATTAATAATTACTTAAACTAATTTCTACTGGTCATAGGACCTGTTTGGCAAAGCAGTTTGGCGTAGTGATGTTCTAAAAGTGTATGATATAGTATTGTGCTGTAAGAAAAAGTTGTAGAGTGTTTGGCTGATTCTGCTATAAAGGTGTTGTAAACTGTAGAAAATTGTTTGACAAATAATATATTAAAATACTGTAAAATATTTAAAATAATAAAATACTAAAATTATCAAAATGCCCATTATTCTGATCTAAAAAAATTAATTTTAAATTTTCAAATGGAAAAGGAGAACAAACTAAGGATGAAATATGATATTGAAAACCATGCTTTAAAAAATAACCAAAATATTTATTCTTCTAATTTATAAAAAAATTAATTTATAAAAAAATTAATTTAAAAGATCCTAAGATAAATAAAAAGTGAAACTTAAAATTTAAACAGAGAAAAAATATTTTGTTCGATTTTCTATTGTGTTGGAGATATTATTAAAACTGGGGACACTGTCAATTGCATTGATTATTAATTGTAAACAAAAATAACACTTATTTCCACACAAATAGTTAAACCCATACAATTTTACCAAATTATTGGTTAGTTTAATTACTTTATTAAATTTAATTGATTAAATAATTTAAATAAAAAAATTAAAATTATTTCAACCACAAAATGTGAAGTTTAGGGATTAATTTCCAAATATCATATAGTTCAAGGGTGACATATGCATTTTTGCCTTGTAAAACAACCTGTTAAAAGAAGATAATAAAAGGACTAACCATAAATTTTTTCGTAGAAGCTGTACATTGGGAGCTTTTGCTTTAACGTGTTTTCTGCGGCCCGCTACCATAGAAGCCCTATGAGCTTCCAATTCCCAATCACCCAATTGTACTGGGCCGCACTTTTGGCAATAGCATGATCCGGGCCAAACGGTTACATAGTGTTGATCTACCAAACAATTAATAAATCGTAAGAGCAACTCTAATGCATTATTTGTTGTTATGTTTTGGAATTTCTTACCTCAAGGCCCCACCACCTAAAGCTTTTCTCCCTTCCTTTTTCTAGTTCTTTTTTATTATTATTATTTCTAATAGTTCTTGCATGTGGAGTTTCGTTTTCTGTTCTTTTGTCTTTTTTAATCCTTTTTGTTGTTCTCTCGGTCTGCTATAGTGAGATACTAATCTATAAAGCGCTTTCTTACTGCATTAACTTTTGCATATCCAAATATTTTTATTAAAGTAATTTTGCAGGTTGGGGACGTTGTGCTTGTCCAAGATGAGAGTGTGATAGAAAATGAACTTAAGATGATCCGCCTAGATAGTTTGGTATGACAGTTTAGTTCTATTTGAGTTTTTTTGTTCTGAATTTCTCAAGACGTCGTAGGTTAATCTTTTTATTTTGGGGCTTTTGCATATATTTTTACAAAATCATCCATTTGCATTTATAGCCTTATGAAATTAAAATTTTATGGATCGAACTTGAAAGAGTAATTTATTACAAAATACTCTTCCTAAGTTGGAACTTGGGAGTCATCCAATTCATGGGAGAAGTTTCTTTTGTGTTACCAAAAGGTTTTTAAAAGAGGACTGCTCTTTTAAGTTTAAGGATATATGTGGAATCAAATTATTGAAGGACACAGACAATAATTCAGCTTTTGCTGGGATACATTTGTAAATAGATAATCTTGCAGACTAATATATGTAAAAATCTATTTTGTTTTAAGCAACCAGTAGTTTTAATTATATCAGAAATGCTTATTATTTATTGTTTGTTAGGTAGGATACAATGTCGTAACATCAGGTCGGCAAAACGTTGGTAAGGTGAGTTTAGTTTTCAAACGTAGTTGTGGTGAAATTTCGAATATTTGTGAACTTGAACCAACAAAATTTGTTCCTTTTTCTATTTTTAGTCCCTAAATAATTTCCTTTCTACTTAAAAGGTTCGTGGCTTTGCTTTCAACATAAATTCAGGGGCTGTGGAGTCGCTTGAGCTTGACTCCTTTGGCTTTTCTATCATCCCTGCAAGTTTGGTAATTGATGAATAAAGCCCTTTATTATAAAAATTGAGCGAGTTTGTTAACTCATGCTAGCTTTTGACATTCTGCCGCAATATTTCTCCTTTGCAGGTGAGTACGTACTCCCTGTTTGTTGAAGACATCCTTGAAGTATTTAATGACACCATTTTAGTGCATGATGATGCAGTTTCTCGAGTCCAAAGAATAACAAAGGTTTGTATATCAACATCTTGTTGGATAATATAAGTAAGGTAGAAAACAAGTTCTATAGAGGATGTTTACCGGCTGATAACCAGAAATAAGTACTTTTGAGAACCTCTATTTGCTGAAGTAACTTCTTGTTTCCTTACTGAAGAAATTGCATATCCCTCTTATGTTGTAGGGTCTCTGGGATACTCAAAGTAAGCATGGATATGGAGATCAGAGCGGTGAGTACTACGGATTCAGAAGACGCAACGGTGACAAATTTAGGAGAATGAGAAATGCGGACGACGATGATTGGGACCTTCCTATGGATTACTAGCGAGGTACCAAACTTTCAAATATTTTTATGTTTTCATGTATATAAATTTGTAGTGAGGATTTATGGTTAGTGCTGAGCTTTACTTGTTTTGATTGTTTTCTTTAGTACTTGTAATAGCTGCCATGCAATTGCATGCATATCTATTTTGGTGTAATATAATTTTTTTTTTTTTTCCTCTTATAATGGGTTAAAATCATTAAAATCCACTTCCTTTTTATTACTACCATGTGATCCATTATTGTAAGCCACTAACATAGTTCTTCAATCCGATACATAAAAGCTTGATTTGATGCTAAGGAACTCACTAATTATCTATTGTAAGAATGATAATTATTTGGTTGATGACCAATTATCACCGAATCAAACACTGTAGGTGATAGTTGTTGCACCAAATCAAACTTAGTAACATCAGATAAATAGCGAATTATTTTTGAGCCAAATCAGGATATGTGGGTCAAGGTCTAATTTGCACTTTGTCACTGTATTAAATAGATTGAAAATTTTGGAATGACTACTGAAATGAGATGTAAAATTTTGCAAAAACAAGTTGGCAAATAGTGTTGATTGTATTTTTATCTACATGGAGTCACTTTAGTATGTTTTCAATGTTG
The DNA here is from genome assembly GCA_029168755.2 of Tillandsia fasciculata. NCBI lineage: Eukaryota > Viridiplantae > Streptophyta > Magnoliopsida > Poales > Bromeliaceae > Tillandsia > Tillandsia fasciculata. The sequence continues at coordinate 12,117,426 of CM054950.1, forward strand.
GTAGTTCCAGCAGAATAAATCTCTTTGATGTCACTATTTTTTTTTTTTTTTTTTTTTTTTTTTTTGTATCTATTTTCCAAGTTGCAGCTTTATCAGGTATTTAGATGTTGAATGGTCGTGAAATCCCAATGCATTTTAGTTTTAGTAAATGGCTGACTTTTTAGAATATTATTATATAGACTATTTATTTATTACAACAATATTTTACAAATATTCTAAGTAAAAAAAATATCTTAGGTTCATTTTGGCGGGACCTTTGGTACCGTTTGGATTGGGGATAAGTCGGAATGAGTTATACCAGGGATAAGTATAAAGTTAGGGATAAGCCACGTATAATGTAAAATTGTGTTTGGTTGGGAATGAGGAATAAGAAGGAATAGAGAGTTGACTTTTGTGTTAAAATATTAAAATATTTTTTTCTTTTTAATTATTTTTTCAAAATTAAAATTTTAAAATTTATTCAAATTTTAATATTTATTAATTTTAATTTTTATAAAAATTTTAAGTGGGAGCAAAAAAAAAATTTAATTTTAAATTTTTAAGTAGGAGTAAAAATTTTAATTTTTAAAATTATATAAATTTTAAAAAAATTATAAAAATATTGTATAAATTTTAAAATTAATATTTTTTAAAAATAAAATAAAATTTTTAGATTTATTAAAATATAAAATTAAAAAAATTAAAATTTATAAAATTTAAAATTTAAAAAATTTTTAAAATTTAAAAATTTTAATAAAAAAAAAAAAAAAAAAAAAAAAAAAAAAAAAAAAAAAAGGCCCTTCCCAATGCATAGCTCTGCCTTGGAAAATGGGGGGGGGGGGGGCGGGGGGTGGAATGGGATATCCCCGCATACCTGGTATGAGGGGGGATATCCCCGTTTGGGAGGATATCCCAATCCCCCCCAAACCCCATTGTGTTTGGGTACAAAGGGGGGATATCCCCCCTTTGTACACAATCCAAACAGAGCCTTTGAGTTCTCACTCTTCTCTTATATTATATTTCACATAGTAAATGTATTGGCTTGTTGTAGATATTGTTAAATCAATTAAATTTAATAAAAATAATAAAAAATTAATTGTCACGTCTCGATATTTTATCATCCGATTGATTTGAAATGGTGGTCACCTAAGAGTGCGAGATACAATATAAATATATTTCAGTGGGCACGACGAGTCGAGATATAGCAAATCGTATCTACTGGCATATTATAATCAGCGGATAATAAAAGATTAGTAGGTAAAGGCTCATATAAACAAGCAAATACTGGCAGGAAGTATAATCATAATACTGAGCATAAATGGATATTGAAATACATGACTATAAGTATGCTGAAATAGATATATGAATCATGCATCAATGATAGAAATCTAAGTACCCAATCTCAATCTCAACCATCGCATGAAACCGCCTCAACAGGCCAATCATCGCGCGGATCTGCCTGAACAGGACAGCCAGCCATCGTGCGGATCTGCCTGAACAGGCCAGCTATCGCGCGGATCTGCCTCAACGACTCAAATCACAAATGCTCGAGGAAACAAAGGAGAGTGATAATCTCGATCGATATCGATATAATTCGATATCCAACTAATGATCAATCAAGTATAGTAAATGTTCAGATATAATCTAACTATACTGATGACCAATCAAGTATGGTAAAGGTCTAGATATAAACAAGGTATACTAATAACTAGCTAATGACCAAACAAGCATGATATGTGTTCAAGTATAAGCTAATATACTGATGTCCAGCTAATAACCAGTCAAGCATGATATGTGTTCAAGTATAAGCTAATATACTGATATCTAGCTATTGATAATAATCAATGGAAGTATAGCTCAAAGATAGGATCAGGGCTATAATGAAACACAGGGGTCCGACCAAATACGGTATCCTAGAGGGCCGAGATGATAAAATCCGGACCAAAGCAAAAACCATCTATGTAGGTGGTCCCGAAGCCTGTTAGACTACTCGGGTGTTGGCGCCTGATTGTTGGGCCTTGAACAATAAACTCGGATCAGTAACAGACTCACTCATACCCACCCCATTGACACTACTTAACCAGAACAACTACATCGTAGACTTTCCACGAGTCCCAGGATTTATCGGAATTTTAGGAAACCCGCCGAACGACCGACTATGGCCCGTATAGTGTCTACGAGTTTCCAGATGTGACAAAACTTCACACGCTGCCCCGAAATGATCTATTTAACGTGTCCGGACAGCCAGGGGCCTCTTGGTAAATATCTGTGCTTAATCTGGGTCACAATTACCAACGTAGTCTCCGAAAAAGTCGAATTTGGCTTCGAAAGTCCCTGACGCGAAACGAATGTCACTGGACTAGCCAGGACGGTGCCGAGAACAGTCAGGGACACTTGGCAGTGATCGCCAATCGTCCAATATCCTCGAAATGCGCGATTTGCGCAGAAGCGCTGATAAACCGACAATTTTGCCAATTTATAGTTTGGGAATCAATATCCGCTCAACGAAAACTAACGAATCTCTAATGAAAAGTGTAGAGATCAGGCACATGCTGCCTGAAGCAGCCCGTGTGGTCACATTGGCAAGAAGACCCCTAGGTTTACGAAAAATTGCATAAATACATGCATATTATCAATATTTTAGCCATTATTTGACATCCTATGGTTTCTAAACTGAACCAAGGGCACCATTAGTAGGTGGGTGTCGACACGACATGTTGGACACCGTGCTCGCTGTTTGGAGGTGGCACGGATCTCGTAGAGTTGCTAGGGCCAACTTACTAGTATGCAATATAAACCTAAGTTGTGATTCTTATACAACTACTCGATTATTTGGGAATTTAAAGTGAGCACCATGCTCATAAGACCAAGGAGGTTCAGAGGCTCATCCTCGAGGTGTCGCGCGGCTGCCGGAGAGGTTGCCGGAGCAAGATGGCCAAGGTACGCCTTTGTTGGAGTTCGGTTTGGCAGAGGTTGCCTCAAACCAGGTTCAGGTCACCAACCAAGGCTAGAAGCAGCTGGAGAGGTTTCACAGAGGTGGTAGAATCACCGCCCAGACCAACTCCAGCGACGGGAACCCGTAGATGACCGGAGAAGGATCCTTGCTGCCACCTAAAGAGCAAGATTGGGAAGCTTATTATATAGGGTGTTTCTGAGCCATGCAAGGGTATAGGGAGATTACACTCGACCATTAGAGCTTACCTGGGTGGTCAGCTGGGGGCGGCGGCGGCGGTTGGCCAAGGAGCTCGGTCGAGCTTGAAGGCTCTAATGGTGGATCATCAAGCAAGGCCTCCGGGTCCATGCAAGGGCACATGGATGTTGCCCTTGGTGTAGGGGAGCTTGCTGGGTGGTTGGCCGGCGGCGGCGCCGGGCGGAGAAATGCGGCCAACCCCAAGAACCTTGAAACTAGGGCTTCTCTGCGCGAGCTCTAGACTGAACGAGAGATCCCGAGACTTGATGGGTAGCCTGATGAGGACCAGCAGAAGAAATCAAGTTGGTTCAACCGCAGAATCTCCGAATACGGCGCGCCCGAACTCCGGCCAAGGTTAGGTTTTCGGTAGCCCTTTGCTCACGCCGGCTAATCGGGCGGCTTCAGGCAATGCGGCTGCACCAGGGGAATCGTGGGGAGGTCAGCATGACACTTCTTGACGTCTTGGGGCAAAATGATCAAAGAAGAAAAAGACCGGACCAACTTTTGTCCGAGGAGAAAAGAAAGAAGAAGAAGTCCCTTCTCCGGCGACGTGCGGTCAATGCAGATCACCACACCCCCCGGGCTCGACCTCTTGATAAAGAAGGAAGTCGCATGAGAAGCCTGGGGTCAGTTCTCTTGCCTTGGTGTTCCCCTTCCATTCCTAGCTTGGATGCAAGAAGCTCCCTCTTCCCTCCTGTGAATTTGAATGAAGAGAGGAGGTTGGGGATGGCCTGGGTTCGTGGCAGAGGAAGAGGGAGCACGTGAGGAGCGGCTACGGGTTCTCCTCCCCCATGCGACAAGTTGTTAGGGCCATTGGCGAGTTGGTTGCAACAAAATGCAATGAGGTCCTCCATCTCTTCTCCTTTTCATCCAAGCCTTCCACTATAGACCACATTTGCAACAAGGCCCTTCTCCACTAAGTTGCACGCAAAACGGAGCATAAAATATTAGGGCTTTTGCGCAAATACGTCATTTTTCACTTTTTCACGCTTTTCGAGACAACATGTCGTAAAACGGTAAAACGGACACCACCACGACATCCGGCTCAACGAAACCTATCGAGTAGCAATTTTGGTTCATTGAGTTTGATCTTCTAAAATCTCGAAATTCATTTTACACAATGACTTATACCGTTTGGCACGCTTTTCGATGACCTAGGCTCATCAAACATAAATTTCGACTGTGCATTGCGCTCAGAACGACGAGACCGTTCGAATCGAGTATTTGAATCATCGGTTTCGAATTTCGGATAGCCGATCGGCCAACGTTGGCTGAAGGTTCAATTAAATTATAGAGTTACTATTTACAAAGTTACGACCTTTTCTTTGTTTTGTACTATTTTTGAGGCGATAGGTTTGCCAAACTAAAAATCGGATCACACCATCTTATTCAGTTTGACGAGACGGATCAAGCGGCGATTTTACTTTTCTGAGTTCGAATCCGGATAAGTAAATCGGGAGACAGTTACTACGAAAACTCTAATAATTCACACTTTTTGACTTGTAGAAATTTCAGAAAATAGATTTAAATTCAAATTCCATATTTAAAATTCTTGGTTACTACATTGATAATATAAAAATTTAACTATGGATCGGAGATATTACAAAATAATAATTTGTTTTTTAAATCATCTTAATACATAACAGAAATTATAATTTTTTTTTTTAAGGAACATCACGAATATGTTAAAAATTTTATTGAAAAAAAAATTTACACATAAAATTATAAAATCAAAAGTATAAAATAAAATTGAGGGTGGAAGGAGGAATCATAGGGAGGCATAAAAGTAGACAACAATGAAGGAATGATTGAAAATAGTGTTGGCGAAGTTGGAAGCGTCGAGAGAGAGCACGGAATTTGCTTCTTTGATATTTAATATAATAATAAAATAATTAAGAGATGGAATAGAAAGACGACAATAGAGAGAGTGAAAGAGGTGAAAAAACAGATTTTGTTAAATAAAAAGTAATATTTCCACAGACTACGGTTAAAAAATAATAATAATAATAATAATAATAATAATAATAATAATAATAATGGGAGATGAGGAAATAATTTAGGGGATTCCGTCACGTGAGCTTATATATGGAAGATAATGGATACTTAATAGATAGTTGACAACTGAGGTTAAGAGGGTTTGTTTTTTTGGGTCTTGAATTTTTTTTTTTTTTTTTTTTTTTTTTTTTTTGAAAAATAAAGATAGTATGTTATTTGTTTCGTTTATTTTTAAAATAAATTTAATTAAAAATATAAAATAATTAGATTTCGAAGTCGGAACTTGTGTGTCTTAGATGTTAAACTTATAATTTCGAACGGCAATGGTTTTTTTAGCATCGAAGTTAAATGATGATCGAAACTAAACTCATAGTTGTAGAGAGATCAGCCTTTTTTGACTCTACAAAATTTTCACTCTCGTACTTTCCTCTTTCGAACGGCTCCTTAATTATGTGTGAGTGAAAATACTGATGCACTAAAATGCAAGTTCACTTAAAAAGGGTACATAATCACGCATTTTAGGCAGCGTATGGTAACGGGGATAAGGGGGGGATAACTCCCTTATCCCCGTTATTATACCCAAACGCAAATTTACGGAATGGAAATAGCTAAACCCATCCCTAGCGGGCTGGGATAACCCGCTAAGAGGTGGGTTTAGCAATACCCACCCCCCCCGCGGAATAGCTGAATAAGGCTGGGCGCGGTGACCGAGGCATTCACGTGATAGGTGACCGAGGCATTCACGCTCAAGCTACCCTCTTCACTCCATCTTCCTCCCTGCTTTCTTCCTCCATCTTCTTTGCTGCTCCTCTCCATCCTCTTCCTCCAGCTCCCTCTTTCCCCCTCTTGCTCCGATCCGAGCGAGTTACTTTCCTGGTGCGGCTCGCTAACCGAGGAAGGTAGATCGGAGGACCGCGCGTCCCCGGAACCCACCAACTGTCCTCTAGCCTTCCGGCGTGCGCGTAGGAATCGAGGAGCAGCAAGAAGGTCTCTTTCTTCCTCGCGACGCCTCTCTCGTGCATTTCCACAAGCAGGTGGTCGGCGAGGTGCAGTTGCCCCTTCCGCAGGAACGCTCCGAGGAGCGAATTGTAGTGCGCCGGGCTCGGGCGGAGGCCGAAGCGCCGCATCTCCTGGAAGACGGCGTCGGCTTCGAGGGTGCGGCCGACGCGGCCGAGGGCGTCGATGAGGCGGGCGTAGGAGGAGGGGTTGGGGCGCATGCCCAGCGCCTCCATGCGGGCGAGGAGATCCAAGGGCTCGTCGAGGTGGCCTTTTGAGCAGTGGGCTTGGATCAAAGCGTTGAATTTCTCCCAGGAAAGCTCCTCCTTTTTCGATTCTCTCGCAAAATCGACATCTAAGTTCGATTTTGAAGCCGATTCGGCATGTGCGTACGCCGCGAATTTGCAAAATTGGGATCTTGGGGGAGAGGAAAATGGGATTTTGAATCCCTGCGAGAGGAAAAAGGGGGGGGGGGGGGGGGGGGGGGGGGGGGGGAGGAGGAGAAGGAGGAGGAGGAGAGAAGGGTTTGAGGGGGAACGCGAGCAGGCGCGTCGCCATTACTGAGCATTTTGGAGCTCGGATTCTACTGCATGTTTGAGATGGGAATGGAGGAGGAAGAAGAAGAATTTGGAGGAGATTTTAGTAATTAACTAACTTTTAGGCTGCGTTTGGTTCGGGGATAAAAAAAATTTAGTTATACCGGAGATAGGTGTAAGTTATGGTATTAACAGGAACTAGTGTAAATTTTTGTTTGGTTGGGTTTAAGAGTTATACCGGGTATAAAGAAAATTGTGTTTGGTAAATTATATAGGAATAAGAAGAATAAGAGGAATAAGAGAAAATTATGTTTGGTTGGGTATAGAGGAATAAGAAGAATAAGAGGAATAAGAGAAAATTGTGTTTGGATGGCAATATTACTACAACCAGCACACATTATGGCATTAAGATGGCAACTAGAGTGCAACCAGCACACATTTCTCTCAAACAAGATAGCAATAGGATGGCAACAAGATGGCAACAGGGTTTCAACCAGCTGAAAAAATTTATACCTTTTTGAAGTATTCCGAACTTGAGAAGAAGCAAAGGAGGGGCACAGATGGGTCGGTCGCGGAGAGGGTTCTGGTGAAGCGCGGTGCTCCGAGCAAGATTCCTCGGTTAGCGTGCCGCGGCGGGGAAGCTTGCCGGAGCGGAGAGGGTGAGCGGGGGGAGATGGGAGTTTGCAGAGATGGAGGCGCGGCTGTCACGCCCCGGAACCCGGGCTCGTCAACAGATCCGCCGTGCACACGGGATTTCCCGCGTACACGAAGCGCTGGTAACCTGCTCCGATATAATATGAACAGTAAAAGAGCATAATATCGAGTTGAATAGAAGAACCACATAGTATTTCAGACTGGAAATACAAATACAACTGTAATAAGTACAATAATCTCCCAGCTCACCAAAATAGTACATCCAGCTGGCGGAAGCCAGACCCAAAATAAAAGGAGAATATCACAGTCTGAATGGAGGGTGCATTGTCTGTCTAATAGCTCTCAGCCTCACAGGAGATCTATCTATTCAGCGATCCCCTTACCTTTATCCGCTGCCGATGGCCTAGCGGCTCCCGCAGACGACTCTGCAAAAGAAAGGGGGAGAAAGGGACAGAAAAAAATAACAATGGGGGTGAGAACTACCAGATAAACCAGTAGCCTCCCCTAGTGGGTAAAACCTCAACTCTGACGCACCCACTAGGACTACTAGAGGCAACAGGAAAGAACAGTTGTAAGCTATAAAGACTGCTGATAAAAAGGAAACTACCACCACCATGCCTCTAAATGCCAAGCAATAGAATAACTAAATGTATGAATCAGTGTATAAATGCCTGTCTGAATGAACTCAATCTGGTGTCACTAGCAAAACTGGTACTTCCTGCTGTGCCTTGCCAAATCGGGTATAACGCCGATGGGGATAGTATTTGCCAAATCGGGTATGCCGATAGGGGATAATGTTGGCCAAATCGGGGTGCCGATAGGGGATAATGTTGTAACACACTCCGGAGTGGCACTCGAGGGGAGCGACCCACACGAGTAAAGTATCTCAGTAATAAGTATCAGAGGTGCCATAAATTAGCAGGACTGGATCATGACTATGATCAAAGTGGGAAAACCATCCACTAGGAAACCCGATCCCAACTGACGCAATAAACCAGACTCAACCCCAATCTGATGCAAGGATAATCATCTGGTCGACCGCCTACTGTCCGCGGTCACCGCAATACCCCACAAGTCCACAATCTAGCACAATCTTGGCTACACTATCCCAAACCCCTGCTCACACTTGAGCAACAACATCTGAATGCAAAGGACAACAATAAAACATGTTCAAATCCCAATATGATAGTGTAGCAATGAATAGTGGCCTTACCTGATGTCCGGGCATGCATGCAACTGTTTTTATTTTTAAAAGTTGTAAAATAGAGTCAAAGGTTTAAAACAATTGATTTACTGAATAAAAGTCATTTGCATGCGAGATCATAGCCTTTGTCTCAATCACAGTGTCCCAATATAAGTCATCATATCATTTGTGGGGTTATATTAATTTTTAGGGGAGTTTATCCCAGCGGTCCTTGTCATTTGTCATATTAATTTGTCCCAATGGTTCTCATTAATTGTCCTTGTCCTGTTAGTAGTCCTGTTAGTAGTCCTGTTAGTTGTCCCAATGGTTCTCATTAATTGTCATATTTTAGGGGATTTCTAGTAATCCCAGTGAGCTTGTCAAAAATGAGGTAAGCAACAACCGCCCACCTTGAACAGCTCAAACAACACCCCAGGTAGTCTCCTGGTTGTCCACAGTCCTCAAATCCTGCAAATCAACGCTCCCGGTATAAATACAAATCCCAAAAAGTACAATATTTGCTGTTTTTCAGACAGCACGGGAAAAGAGGAATTTTTCACCTCTAAAATGAGCTCCTAAAATCCCAGAAAAATCACGGTTGCGTTCCTCGCGAAGAGTAGATCAAAATCGACTCTTTAAACGCCTCGATCTGACGCTCCTACGTCAAGATAAAAATCGGAGAAGTCGGTGCTGTCCAAAAATTACCACAGTAAAAAGGGGGGTCAAAGAGGACCTAAAAACTGTGCCAAAAGTACGAAACGGAGCAAAATGATCAATACGGAAATCGAAGCCCTACCTCTTACGGTCGCGCTGCCGCAAAAATCGTCCAAAAATTCCACCCGGTTAGCCCGCAGTGAATTTTCGACGGAACTGCGACGGGAAATGGGCCTAAAAAGAAAATCGTCGCAGTGCGCCGCGTCGCAGATATCTCACTATCTGTAACTCCTAAATTCCTGAGATTCTAGAGAGAGAAAGAAGAGAGAGAGAGGAACAACTTTCATATTGGCACTTTTTCTGATTCTCTCTCCTTGGCTCGGAATCCAAGGTGCAAAGAGAGGGGGTGGGGGACCCTATATATAGTGGGCCAAAAGGGAATATTCCCACACGGGATCTGGATCCAAACACGAAACACCGAAACGGACCATCCAGGAAGCGCCACGTGTCGCCCAAACAGGAAACAGCTGGTGCAGGGCCAATGGAAAAGCGCCACGTGTCCACGTGGGGCGTGTGTCTGCCCCGCGCTCCGGGTCTTCCGGAAGGTTGTCGGCCTATAGGAGCATGCCACGTGTCACCGTCCCACGGGCTTCTAGAAGCCGGCCCACCAATGAAAAGCTGCCACGTGGCAGATGGAACCCTCGGTGCTCCCGGTGCACGCTTGGCCCATGGACCGCGCACCGAGCCTGCTGCCCGCGCCTGCCCGCGCTGCCCGCGCCTGCCCGCGCCGCTTTCCTCCGCGCTCCGCCGCTGCCCCGCCGCTGCGCCGCTGCCCGCCGCCGTGCGCCGCCGCCCGCCGCCGCTCGCCGGCGGCCGCCGCCGGCCGGAACAGTAATTCCGGCCGGCCGGAACAGTAATTCCGGTGAACAGTACCAAAGTGCCGAAAAATAAAGCGAATATACCATTTTGACCGTTTTCGCGCGCTGAGTCCGATTTTGCCGTCCGTTTCGCCAAATTCTCATCCGAAATTTTGTAAAAAGCTCCCGGAAAATCCCATTTGCTCCGATTTTCGCGCAGAGTCAATTTTAAATATCCAATTTCGTTTCTACAAGCTCCGAAGCACTGTACAAGCTCCCCGCAGTCACTGTTTAATGTTGCACAGTTCCTGCGGGAGTCCGGATCATCACATCCTCCCCCACTAAAAAGAGTTTCGTCCTCGAAACGAGACTCAACAACAATCCTCAGTCCGATGTCTCGAATAAGTAGGGGTGAGCATTCCTCATCTCCGACTCGAGCTCCCATGTAGCCTCGCGCTCGTCATGATTGCCCCATTGGATTTTTACATAGGGAATAGCCCGATTGCGCAATTCTTTCACCTCTCGATCCAGAATTCGCAGTGGGCGCTCCTCATACCTCAAATCCTCGCTGATCTCCAGCGGTGTGAAGTCGATGACGTGCGATGGGTCGAAGACATACTTCCTCAAAGTAGAGACATGAAATACATTATGGACACCAGCAAGCCTCGGAGGAAGTGCAAGTCGGTAGGCCACTGGCCCGATACGCTCCAATACCTCAAAAGGTCCAATATATCGGGGGCTAAGTTTTCCACGAATGCCGAATCTCCTGATTCCTTTGGACGGCGAGACTTTCAGGAACACGTGATCACCAACTTGAAACTCTAAGTCTCGTCGCCGAACATCGGCATAACTCCTTTGTCGGCTCTGGGCGGTCTGAAGATGCTGTCGGATTACTCGGACCTTCTCTTCTGCCTCTATCAAGACATCTGGTCCCAAGGTCCGCCTCTCGCCCACGTCACTCCAATAAAGCGGTGATCGACACTTGCGTCCATACAATGCTTCAAACGGAGCCATCTGAATGCTCGCTTGAAAGCTATTGTTGTACGCGAACTCAGCCAAGGATAAGTGTCGAATCCACCCTCCGCCGAAATCCAGGACGCAAGCCCTCAACATGTCCTCCAGGATTTGTATCGTCCGCTCAGACTGCCCATCAGTCTGCGGATGAAAAGCTGTACTGAACCTGAGTTGAGTCCCCAAGGCTGTCTGCAAACTCCCCCAGAAACGCGAAGCAAACCTCGGGTCTCTATCTGATACAATGGAGGCGGGTACTCCATGTAATCTCACTATCTCATCCAGATATAACTGGGCTAGCCGGTCAAGTGGCCACGTAGTCTGCATGGGCAGAAAGTGCGCCGACTTGGTAAGTCGATCCACGACTACCCAGATAGCGTCTGCTCCTCCTTGTGCCCTAGGAAGTCCGACCACGAAATCCATCGTAATGTGGTCCCATTTCCACTGGGGAATTGGGAGACTCTGTAACTTGCCAGCTGGCACTCGATGCTCAGCTTTCACCTGCTGACAAGTTAAACACTGAGCCACAAATCTCCCGATATCCCTTTTCATGCCTTTCCACCAGAAGTGTGCCTTGAGGTCTTTATACATCTTAGTCCCACCAGGATGTAGGGTATAAGGTGTATAATGGGCCTCTCGCAATATCTGCTCTCGGATCTCCGCATCCGCTGGCACACATGCTCGGTTCCTGTACCTCAGTACTCCCGAGGCATCCACCGTAAAGTCCCCAGACTGATTACTCGGAATTTGATCTTTAATCTTGGTCAAGTGGGGGTCCTCACTTTGTTTCTCCCTGATCCTGTCCAGCAGAGTGGGCTGCACGACTAAAGATGTCAGTCTAGCAGAGACCCCAGGGGACACAACCTCTACTCGAGCCGTCTCATCTCCTCTAATAGCGGTGCCTGGTCTGTGATCAACATAGACAAACTTTGCACCGCCCTTCTACTCAAGGCGTCAGCGACCACATTAGCTTTGCCTGGGTGGTAGAGAATATCTACATCATAATCTTTTAATAGCTCTAACCACCTACGCTGCCTTAAATTTAGCTCCTTTTGCGTGAACAGGTATTTTAGGCTCTTGTGGTCGGTGTAGATTTCACAGTGTTCTCCATATAGGTAATGACGCCAAAGTTTTAGTGCAAACACTACAGCAGCGAGTTCTAAGTCATGGGTAGGGTAATTCTTCTCGTAATCTTTGAGTTGCCTTGATGCATAGGCAATTACCTTCCCTTCTTGCATCAACACACAACCAAGTCCGCTGTGTGATGCGTCGCTGTAGATCACATATCCTTTCCCCATAACAGGGAGGGAAAGGATAGGAGCGGTCATCAGTCTATTCTTTAGCTCCTCAAAGCTCCTTTGACAGTCCTCACTCCAGATAAACTTTACTTCTTTACGCGTCAAGCGAGTGAGGGGTGTGGAGAGCTTCGCAAAGCCTTCCACAAACCGACGGTAATACCCAGCTAAACCCATAAAGCTACGTACCTCCGAAACCGTCGTCGGTCGGGGCCAATCACGGACTGCCTCAATCTTTGCCGGGTCCACCGCCACACCTGCGGCGGAAATCACATGGCCCAAGAAGACTACCTCCCGAAGCCAAAACTCGCATTTTGCCAGTTTGGCATACAACTTCTTCTCTCGCAGAAGTTGCAGCACGATCCTTAAGTGCTCCTCATGCTCAATATCACTTCGGGAGTAGATCAAGATATCATCAATGAACACTACTACGAATCGGTCCAAGTATGGTCGGAAGATCCGGTTCATTAAATCCATGAATGCGGCAGGGGCATTAGTTAGCCCAAAAGGCATAACTGTAAATTCATAATGCCCGTACCGTGATCTAAATGCCGTTTTAGGAATATCCTCGGCCTTCACCTTCAACTGGTGGTAACCGGACTGCAGATCTATCTTAGAGAAGACACAAGACCCTTGCAGCTGATCAAAAAGATCATCAATGCGCGGCAAAGGGTACTTGTTCTTGATGGTCACTTTATTTAATTCTCTATAGTCCACACATAGTCGAAGTGACCCATCTTTCTTCTTCACGAATAGCACCGGTGCTCCCCAAGGCGACACACTCGGCCTGATAAAGCCCTTATCCATTAAATCCTGGAGTTGCGCCTTAAGCTCTCGCAACTCAGCCGGTGCCATTCGGTAGGGAGCCTTAGAGATTGGCGCAGTTCCTGGAACCACGTCAATCACGAACTCAATTTCCCTATCTGGCGGCATACTAGTCAGCTCAGGTGGAAAAACATCCGGAAACTCGCGAACAATAGGGATATTCCCGAGTTCCGGCGCCGCCGTAGGCCCCTCAACAACACTAGCCAAAAAGGCTACACATCCACGATGGATCATCTGCCTCGCTCGGGAAGTCGAAATCATAGAGGCAAAGAAAGCACTCTGACATCCCCGGAATACTAACATCTCCTGGCCTGGCTCTCTAAAAGTGACCGTCCTCGCGGCACAGTCGATAGTTGCGAAATACCGAGCCAGCCAGTCCATCCCGAGGACCACATCGAAGTCCTTCAGCTGTCTCAAGACCAACAGGTCCGCTGGCATAATCCAGGACTCGATTTGCATCGGGCAGGACCAACAACACTCCTCCACGTGCAAGGTGTGATCGGGAATCTGAACCTCTCGTGCACGTGGTAAAGGTCCTACCTCTATCCCATGTAATGATGCAAATGATTTATTAATAAAAGAATGCGATGCTCCAGTATCAAATAATGTACGAGTCCTAATGCCAGAAAGTAAGGTGATACCTGCCACCACATGATCTGCGGCTGAAGAGTCCTCTACCTGCGCAGCATACACTCGCCCACTCTGAGCTGGAGGGCGATACTCCGTGGGATAGGAAGAAGATGGCCTGCTTGCTGGAGCATATGGTCGCTGAGCTGTCGACCACTGCTGAGACGAAGAAGGAGCAGATGCTGAAGAAGGAGCCGTCGATGGTGCATATGGGCAGGCAGCTCGGAGGTGGCCAGACTGTCCACATCGATAACAGCGGCCAAACCTCAGATCACATGTATCAGAGTTATGCTGTCCCTGACAGAAAATGCACCTAACCGTAGCCTGGGGCTGCCTCGCCTGCTGCCTCTGTCGCGGAGGCCCTTGCTGCCGCGACTGCGATCTCTGTTGATGCGAATGCTGTTGCTGCTGATGTTGCGGTGGCCTCTGGGATCCACCAGGCCCTCGCCGCTCAGAACGTCCGCGGCCGGAAAACTGAGGCCGTGGCGGTCGCGGCGGCCTCCACGAACTGGCCTGCCCCCCGTCGTCCTGCGCTGGTCGCTTCCTGTCAGCGCCTTGAGCGACCAGGCCCCCACGTCTGGCGACGACGTGGTCTCCCCTCTCAACCCACTGGGCATGCTCTGCTGCCTCCTCCAAGGTCTGTAGTCTCTGAGCATGCACCAGAGTATAGATCTCTGGGCGCAAGCCCGACTCAAAGAGCTCTACCTGGTGGGGTCCGTCCCTGGCGACATAAGGTACGCAGTTGAGTAACCGCTTGAACTCCTGAAAATAGTCCAATGCTGTCCGGTTGTCTTGCTGGAGATTCTTCAAATCATCTTCCAGCTTTTTCTTCATACTCGTGGAGAAGTACGTATCTAAAATCATCTTCTTGAACTCAGACCAGGGTAGCTGTCGAGTGTTTGAAATTCCAGGGGCTCCACCCGACGCCACCATGCATCAGCATCCCCGTCTAAGCAGTGTACAGCCATATGTACCCTGTACTTCGGGTCAATGAAGAAGTCCCGAAATAACTTCTCCATCGAGGAAAGCCAAGTCCCGATCTCCCAAGGCTGAGTATTTTGCCCTGAAAACCTGGGCGGTCCCCGCTTACAGAATTGAGTAAGTTTGTCAGAAAACTCCTGCTCCTCCGCAGGAGTCAATGGCCGGATTGCTCCCTGAGCAACAGGGGATGCCAGGGTCACTGGTACAACTGGGGGATTCACGGCAGGGGAAGAAGGTACGGGAGAATTCTCCGAGGGTGCTACAACAGGCTGCGCCCTCTGTTCTAACATCTGCGTCAGCCGGCTCATGGCCTCCTCCTGACGCCGAACAGCTTCAGACATCTGGGCCATCTGAGCCTGCAGCTCTTGCACCTCACTCTGCTGGCCCTGCTCGGACTCCTCCTGATCGGGTTCAGGGGAATCAGGTTGAGAACGCGTCAACATTCTACGTCGCGGAGGCATCCTACCACAAGAAACCATACTCAGTATCATCACCCCACACGACCCATCTTAGCGAAAGTCAAAGACATTCTCCTATTTCTGTGACTTTATGTTGTCTGCAGCCAACATAACTGTACACCAGAAAGTAGGCTATGTCGATCTCCCTTCTCTCACTGGAAGAGTCAAGCAATAAATCAACGACTTTCGCAAAATGTCACGTCTCTCATACCCTATTATCCTAGGGTCTGCCAAAAGCCTAGGGTTTCCTAAGTCCCAACTGAACTATCCCTAAGCTCTGATACCAACTTTAATCTGTCACGCCCCGGAACCCGGGCTCGTCAACAGATCCGCCGTGCACACGGGATTTCCCGCGTACACGAAGCGCTGGTAACCTGCTCCGATATAATATGAACAGTAAAAGAGCATAATATCGAGTTGAATAGAAGAACCACATAGTATTTCAGACTGGAAATACAAATACAACTGTAATAAGTACAATAATCTCCCAGCTCACCAAAATAGTACATCCAGCTGGCGGAAGCCAGACCCAAAATAAAAGGAGAATATCACAGTCTGAGTGGAGGGTGCATTGTCTGTCTAATAGCTCTCAGCCTCACAGGAGATCTATCTATTCAGCGATCCCCTTACCTTTATCAGCTGCCGATGGCCTAGCGGCTCCCGCAGACGACTCTGCAAAAGAAAGGGGGAGAAAGGGACAGAAAAAAATAACAATGGGGGTGAGAACTACCAGATAAACCAGTAGCCTCCCCTAGTGGGTAAAACCTCAACTCTGACGCACCCACTAGGACTACTAGAGGCAACAGGAAAGAACAGTTGTAAGCTATAAAGACTGCTGATAAAAAGGAAACTACCACCACCATGCCTCTAAATGCCAAGCAATAGAATAACTAAATGTATGAATCAGTGTATAAATGCCTGTCTGAATGAACTCAATCTGGGGTCACTAGCAAAACTGGTACTTCCTGCTGTGCCTTGCCAAATCGGGTATAACGCCGATGGGGATAGTATTTGCCAAATCGGGTATGCCGATAGGGGATAATGTTGGCCAAATCGGGGGTGCCGATAGGGGATAATGTTGTAACACACTCCGGAGTGGCACTCGAGGGGAGCGACCCACACGAGTAAAGTATCTCAGTAATAAGTATCAGAGGTGCCATAAATTAGCAGGACTGGATCATGACTATGATCAAAGTGGGAAACCATCCACTAGGAAACCCGATCCCAACTGACGCAATAAACCAGACTCAACCCCAATCTGATGCAAGGATAAACCTCTGGTCGACCGCCTACTGTCCACGGTCACCGCAATACCCCACAAGTCCACAATCTAGCACAATCTTGGCTACACTATCCCAAACCCCTGCTCACACTTGAGCAACAACATCTGAATGCAAAGGACAACAATAAAACATGTTCAAATCCCAATATGATAGTGTAGCAATGAATAGTGGCCTTACCTGATGTCCGGGCATGCATGCAACTGTTTTTATTTTTAAAAGTTGTAAAATAGAGTCAAAGGTTTAAAACAATTGATTTACTGAATAAAAGTCATTTGCATGCGAGATCATAGCCTTTGTCTCAATCACAGTGTCCCAATATAAGTTATCATATCATTTGTGGGGTTATATTAATTTTTAGGGGAGTTTATCCCAGCGGTCCTTGTCATTTGTCATATTAATTTGTCCCAATGGTTCTCATTATTGTCCTGTTAGTAGTCCTGTTAGTAGTCCTGTTAGTTGTCCCAATGGTTCTCATTAATTGTCATATTTTAGGGGATTTCTAGTAATCCCAGTGAGCTTGTCAAAAATGAGGTAAGCAACAACCGCCCACCTTGAACAGCTCAAACAACACCCCAGGTAGTCTCCTGGTTGTCCACAGTCCTCAAATCCTGCAAATCAACGCTCCCGGTATAAATACAAATCTCAAAAAGTACAATATTTGCTGTTTTTCAGACAGCACGGGAAAAGAGGAATTTTTCACCTCTAAAATGAGCTCCTAAAATCCCAGAAAAATCACGGTTGCGTTCCTCGCGAAGAGTAGATCAAAATCGACTCTTTAAACGCCTCGATCTGACGCTCCTACGTCAAGATAAAAATCGGAGAAGTCGGTGCTGTCCAAAAATTACCACAGCAAAAGGGGGGTCAAAGAGGACCTAAAAACTGTGCCAAAAGTACGAAACGGAGCAAAATGATCAATACGGAAATCGAAGCCTTACCTCTTACGGTCGCGCTGCCGCAAAAATCGTCCAAAAATTCCACCCGGTTAGCCCGCAGTGAATTTTCGACGGAACTGCGACGGGAAATGGGCCTAAAAAGAAAATCGTCGCAGTGCGCCGCGTCGCAGATATCTCACTATCTGTAACTCCTAAATTCCTGAGATTTTAGAGAGAGAAAGAAGAGAGAGAGAGGAACAACTTTCATATTTGGCACTTTTTCTGATTCTCTCTCCTTGGCTCGGAATCCAAGGTGCAAAGAGAGGGGGTGGGGGACCCCTATATATAGTGGGCCAAAAGGGAATATTCCCACACGGGATCTGATCCAAACACGAAACACCGAAACGGACCATCCAGGAAGCGCCACGTGTCGCCCAAACAGGAAACAGCTGGTGCAGGGCCAATGGAAAAGCGCCACGTGTCCACGTGGGGCGTGTGTCTGCCCCGCGCTCCGGGTCTTCCGGAAGGTTGTCGGCCTATAGGAGCATGCCACGTGTCACCGTCCCACGGGCTTCTAGAAGCCGGCCACCAATGAAAGCTGCCACGTGGCAGATGGAACCCTCGGTGCTCCCGGTGCACGCTTGGCCCATGGACCGCGCACCGAGCCTGCTGCCCGCGCCTGCCCGCGCCTGCCCGCGCTGCCGCGCCTGCCCGCGCCGCTTTCCTCCGCGCTCCGCCGCTGCCCCGCTGCTGCGCCGCTGCCCGCCGCCGTGCGCCGCCGCCCGCCGCCGCTCGCCGGCGGCCGCCGCCGGCCGGAACAGTAATTCCGGCCGGCCGGAACAGTAATTCCGGTGAACAGTACCAAAGTGCCGAAAAATAAAGCGAATATACCATTTTGACCGTTTTCGCGTGCTGAGTTCGATTTTGCCGTCCGTTTCGCCAAATTCTCATCCGAAATTTTGTAAAAAGCTCCCGGAAAATCCCATTTGCTCCGATTTTCGCGCAGAGTCAATTTTAAATATCCAATTTCGTTTCTACAAGCTCCGAAGCCCTGTACAAGCTCCCCGCAGTCACTGTTTAATGTTGCACAGTTCCTGCGGGAGTCCGGATCATCACAGCGGCGGCCCGGGATCCTTCCTCGGCAAGTGTGTCATGGCGGTCCGGGATCTTGCCGGAGCGAAGAAGGTGAGCGGGGGAGATGGGATCTTGCGGAGATCGAGGCGCGGTAGCTTGGGGATGCTTCCTCGGCAAGCGTGTCGCAGCGAGGAACCTTGCCGGAGCGGAGAGGGTGAGTGGGGGGAGATGGGAGTTTGTAGAGATGGAGGCGCGGTGGCCCGGGATCCTTCCTCGGCAAGCGTCCGCGGCGTGGTCTGGGATCTTGCCGGAGCGGAGAGGGTGAGCGGAGGAGATGGGATCTTGCGAAGATCGAGGCGCGGTAGCCCGGGGATGCTTCCTCGGCAAGCGTGCCGCAGCGGAGAACCTTGCCGGAGCGGAGAGGGTGAGCGGGGGGGATGGGAGTTTGCAGAGATGGAGACCACCCGCGGCCCGAGGATGCTTCCTCGGCAAGCGTGCCGCAGTGGGGAACCTTGCCGGCGCGGAGAGGGCAAGCGGGGAGAGATGGGAGCTTGCGGAGAGGGAGGAAGAGAGGAAAGGGGAGCTTCGATGGAGGAAGAGAAGAGAGGAGTACTGTAGCTTCGATGGAGCAACACGGGATGAAGATGGGAGTTGCTGCGATGGAAATGGAGGAAGAGAAGAGCAATGGGGATGAGCCCACGTGATGGAAGACATCGGAAACCGTGCATGCATTTTTACCAACGCTATTCCGGCTGGGGTGGGAACAACTGTTCCCACCCCTGCTTAATAGCGTTTGGGTATAACTGGGGAATATAAGTCCTTATCCCCCTCTAATTCCACTCACCAAACGGAGCGCTAAATTTAATAATAATTAAAATTTTAAAACTTTTTTTAAAAAATATATACAAAAATTTTCTATCAGTTTTAAATATTTTTAAATATTTAATATTTAATTGTAAATATTATTTGAATTTTTTAATATTTATCTAAATTAAATATAAGGTTGAATAATACCATAAATTTATTTAATTTTAAATTATATCATAAAGGGCAAATTAGTAAATAAAAATATTTAACCCTTCAATTCTTCTTTTTCCTCTATACCGAACCAAACACAATTTTCTCTTATTCTTCTTATTCTTCTTATTCCTATATAATTTATCAAACACTATTTTCTTTAAATCCGGTATAACTCTTAAACCGAATCAAACGCAAATTTACACTAGTTCCTGTTAATACCATAACTTATACCTATTTCCGGTATAACTAAATTTTTTTTATTCCCGAACCAAACACAGCCTTAGGTTTCTATAATATTTTTCTTTTTCTTTTTCTTGAGTGCTCTTTAGCTGGCGGGTTTAAAAATAATAACTTAGATTTCATTTAATAATCAGTGCTATCTAAGTTTTGGTGGCCAAAAAAAAATAGTGAAAATAAAAATATATAAATATATATTTATTCTTTTTTTCGTAGCATCATATGTCAATAATCAATTGATTGCAATATAATATTTTCACAAAAATATATAATATTTTAATTCTTTTTTTTTTTTTTCTCGTCGTATGTAGTTCATTTTCTCTGTAATTTCATACAGTGTCTTAATTTAATATTCGCGTTAGATTTTTATTTATTTGAGTTTCTATAATTTAATAATTTACTCTTCCGGATTAATTATTTTAGAACCTAATTCACTAATAGGGTAATTGCCTATATACTCCTTCCTAAAAGTACCTAACTTTTTTATTAATCTCCAAAAAAAAAAATTAAGTGATGAAATTTATCCTTTTAAAATTCAAACTTTTTTCAATATATCTTTATTAGAGTTAAGTTTTGTTACTCCAATATTGAAAATAGACATTAATCCTGTTAAAATACTCATTTCTCCAGATCAGCTGAGGACTGAAAATATATAAATAATAAAATTTGTCACTTAAATTTTTAAGTAATAAATATAGTTAAGAGTTATGCGTGTAATTTTTATTTTTACTTTTCTTTTTTTTTTTTCTTTTGAGGGTGAGTTTGTTTAGCCGGGAAGTAGAGTATTTGAACTAATTTTGGACTGTAATAAAATTTTACTTGTGTTGTTGATTCACTACTGAAATTTTATTTCTAGTCAAAAATAAAATTAACTATAAAAAAAATAAAAAAATAAGAATAAAATAATAAAATATTAATAATAAAAATTTTATTTTTTATGTTATTTATTTAAATTCTACAATTAAGAAAATAATAATTATTAAAAAAAATTATAAGCTTTTTAGTTCACCTGAAATCGTAACATGCGACGGTTAAGCACGTGATTCGTCCATTTCGTGGGCCCCGCCATTTCTCTTTCTCGTAGCCAATTATTTTCTTTCCCGCCATATTGGTGTCCCCCTAGTGCCCAACTAACCACGTCATCATTCAATTTTACTATAATACCCTTACCGCTCTTCGTAATTACGAAGACGACGCAAGGGCAATATGGGAAAGAAGACGAAGCTCGGTCTCGGGTTCGAAATTTTATTTTATTTAAAAAAAAAAAATTCAAATTTTCGAAAACCCCCGTACCCGCCATTTCTCGCCACTTGCACACCTGTCACGCGCCCGGTTTTGTCTTTTTTTTTTTTTTTTGGTGGGCCCCACCCGAGTTTCAGGGCGTGATTCACGATGCGCCGTGGTGTAACTACCGAAACTACCCTTCCTCGGCTGATTAATGTGCGCGTACTCAAAAGCTGATTAGTTTATGGATTAAATTTTAAAAATTTGTAATTTATAATAGAAAATTTTAAACCTATAATTTTTAATTTTTAATTTAAAATTTTAATTCAAATATAATGAGAGGGATAATATTATTATTTTATATTTATAATTACTCACTCTTCATCATTATTTTTTTTTAATATCTGATAATAATTATTTTGTTTTTCAATACAAATTTATTATATTGGTAATTTATATATAAATTTATACTTATTTCTGAAATAAATAATTTTTACTTATTCTGGAACCAAACAATATCAAAAAACAGTTTGCGTCAAAGTATAGCAAAATATAAAAGCTTGGAGAAACTAAATGCGTCTCCCTTCTGGGCCCCGTTTGGTTGGGAAATAAAGGAAGAATAACCCCCTTTATCCTTCAATTCCTGCCAAACAGTGTTACAAAATAGCATGGAATAATTTTTTTTTTTTATCCCTAACTTAACGGGTTATCCTGGGATAATCCGTTAAGCCTTATTCCTCTTCCCTCATAGAATATAATTTTATCCCTGGGGCAGTGAATGGACAAAGTTATAATTTATTATTTATAATTAAATTATAATATAAAATATAAAATATAAATTATAATATAAAATATAAATTAAAATATAAATTATAATATAAATATAAATTATAATATAAAATATAAATTATAATATTATAATATAAATTATAATATAAAATATAAAAAATATATAAAATATAATATAAAATATAATTTATTATTTATATTGTTAAAATATAATATAAAATAAAAAATACTATTTTTTTAACGTAATATATAATTTATTATTTATAATTAAATTGCTTCAAATTTAATATAATAATTAAATTAATTTTTCTATAAAAAAAAGCTAAGGGCAAAATTGGTATTTTTATAAAAATTCTATTTTCTTTTTTCACTATCTTGTACTATTCCATAATTTTAACCCAACACAATTTTAACTATTCCAGATAATACCAACTTTTCAACCAAACGTAATTTAACTTTTATACTTCATAATTCCGGAATAGCAAGCTATTGCAGGTATGAAAAAATTTATACCTCTTAAATTTATTCCCAAATCAAACGGACCGTAGTGTATAAGGCTTGGAGAGACTAAATGCTATTCTCCCTTGTGGCCTAGTAGTGGGCCAGTAATGGTAGACTAGCAAGATAGACAGTTATGAATGAAAAAAAATGGGTGAAGGTTGGAAGAACCGACGGTGCAATTAACCCTATACTATTTACATGTTCTGGACCAATTATATATTTTTTTATCTCAGCAGCTCAGATGTACCACTTCAGTGCTTATTGACAGATAAATGTATCTAAACTAAAAACTCTAATTTAAAAATTCTGCAACAATATATATATATATAATATATATATATATATATATATATATATATATATATATATATATTCGAATTCATAAATTATTTTTGATGATAGAGCTTTCAAATTAACGATTCATATCGTTAAATATAATTTTCAAATTAACGATTTTAAATATGATCTAAAATATTTAAAATATTTAAAAACTAAATTTTATAATTTTTAAAATTATAATAAAACCTATCAAGTTAGCATAAAATAAACGATCAAAATCGATCAACCTCCTAAAAATAGAGAATTGATTTTTTTAATTTAAGATCGGAGTTATAGACCTCTACATAGATAGTGAATAGATTTTTCTATCAAAAATTTAACTTATTACGATTTTTTATATCGTTAAACTATCAAATATTTTTTACCGACAGTTAAAAATTGTCAATTTTGAATTCTTTTGATCTGAAAGTAATTGATGTCGAAAAATTATAAAATTTAATTTTTAGAAATTTTTAATACTCTAAATCATATTTAACGGTATGGATCAACGATTCAAAAATTATATTATTGAAAATAATTTATGAGTACAAAGTTGATCGTACTCATAAGAGTATAGTAGTCGAACTCACTCTCTCTCTCTCTCTCTCTCTCTCTTTCTCTCTTATATATATTATATATATATATATATATATATATATATATATATATATATAATATATAGTCCGGCTACTATACTATTAATAGTATTGAGTTATTGTGCTATTAAGTTTTTTATCCTTAGATCAACCCCTTTGATCATTTTCATTCGTTAGATTTTACTATTTCTTCTACCACCTATTAAACTCATAGAGCCCACTATCATCTCAACCACACATTTTTTAATCCAAGTATTAAAAACTTAATAGCACCAATGACTTAGTACTATTCATAGTATTCCAGCCTAGCGCGCGCGCTCCTCTCTCTCTTCCTCTCTCTCTCTCTCTCTCTCTCTCTCTCTTTATAATATATATATATATATATTATATATATATATATATATATATATATATATATATATATAGCGAAAAGTTATGATATATATGAGTACAAAGGGGTTTATACTTATAAGAGTATAGTAGCCATATGTATATATATATATATATACAAAGGAGTTTATACTCATAAGAGTATAGTAGCCATACGCTATATATATATATATGTGTGTGTGTGTGTGTGTGTGTGTGTGTGTGTCCGGCTCTATACTATTGATACCACCAAGCACTTGGTGCTATTAAGTTTTCCACCGTTAAATCAATATTTTTTTATAATTTTCTTTTCTTAAATCATTCTATTCCACCAACCATAAGATTCCGTTTGGTTGGGAGACAAAGAGGTTATCTCACAAATAAAAAATAAAAAATAAAAAAAAAAAGGAATTGTTATTCCCTTAACGGGGTATTTTGGAATAGCCCGTTAAAATGGGGAGAAAACAATTCGGCCAATAGGTGGAAACAACTTTGTTCCCACCCGGAAATAACATTATTCCCACTATTTTTTACATTTAAATTTAATTTTTTAAAATTTTAAAATTTTAAATTTAAATTTTTTATTTTATAAATTTTAAAATTTTTAACTTTAATTTTTTATAAATCTAAAAATACAAGAAAATTTCAAAATTTATACAAATTTTTTATATACAAAATTTTAAATTTTTTATACAAATTTTTTAATTTATACAAATTTAAAATTAAAATTTTTACATTCTCTTTTACACATTTTTTGAGACAATTAAAATTTAAATTTTTAAATTTTTAAATTTAGAAAAATTTTAAATTTTATAACTTTTTAATTTTAACTTTAATTTTTAATAAATTTATAAAATTTTAAAATTTATAAAAAATTTTAACTTTAATTTTTAATAAATAAAAAAATTAAACGGTATTATTTAAACGCTAAAATATAAATTTTAATTTATACAAATATTAATTATTATTCAATTAATATTTTATATTAATTAATTAGATAAAATAATATTATTTTAAAATTATAATTATTCTTATTCTTACTATTCCAATCTAACTATCGTTTTTTTCATATTCCCAAAATTAACTCAATTTTAATCCAAATGCAAAATTAATCTTGTTCATGTTTATTCCTGAATTTATACCGGCATAAAAAAATTTAACATTTTATTTGTTTTTATTTTATAAATTTTAATTTTTTCACTATACTTTTTAATAATTCTAAAAATATATAGCGGCAACAACTTTGAACAGTAGTTCCCCCGTCCCCTCACCTGGAATAAGGTTGGGTATCATCCCTTTATTTTTTTGTTTTTTTAAATTAAAAATTTTTAAATTTTAAGATATTTAAATTTATAAAAATTAAAATTTTTATTATTCTATTTTATAAATTATAAATTTTTTTTACTATACTTTTTAATAAATCTATATATATATATATATATATATATATATATATATATATATATATATATATATATATATATATATATATATATATATATATAATTTTTTTAAAAAAAAATTATTAATTTTAAAATTTTAAAATTTATATTAATTTTTTATAAAAATTTTTAAATTTATAGAAATTTTAAAATTAAAATTTTTGCTCCCACTTAAATTTTTAAAATTAAAATTTTTGACTTAAAATTTTTATAAAAAATAAAATTAGTAAAAATTAAAATTTATATAAATTTTTTAAACTTTAATTTTTAATAAATTTAAAAATTTATAAAATTTATACAAAATTTTTAAATTTTTAACTTTAATTTTTAATAAATTTTAAAATTTTTAAAATTTTAAAATTTATACCAATTTTTATATAAAAAATTTTGAATTTTTAAAAATTTATAAAGTTTCAAAATTTTAAGATTTTTTAATAATCTTTTTATACACAAGTAAAATATAAATTTTAATAAATTTTTTTTAATAAATATCTTAAATCAAATATTTAAAATCATACATATTAAAAATTTTATTTATTTTTAACACCCAATATGGTTGAGGGTAATTTCGTTATTTCATACAACTAATACTACTCTCTATTCCTCTTATTCTCTATTATCACACCAAACACAAATTTTCTTATACTAGGTACTAATCTAATACCCAGCCAAGCACATTTATACAATAGTTTCAGTTTATTCCCAAATTTATACTTATCTCTGGAACAACTAGTTCTCTCTTATCCCCCAACCAAACGCTATCGATAGCACCAAGTCATTGGTGCTATTAGGTTTTAACCCTTGGATTAAGAGATGTGCCGTTAGGATGATAGTGGCCCTTTTGGATTTAATGGATGGTTAGGAAAATAGTATGATCTAAGAGGTGAAAATAATGGTAGATCTAACGGCGAAAAACTTAGTAGCATAAAGTGTTTAGTGCTATCGATAGCATAATAGCTGGAATATATATATACATAGTTCGGCTACTATACTTTTAAAAGTACTAAGCAATTGGTGTTTGTCAGTTTTCTACTATTAAATCTATCTCTTTAACTAATTTTATCTATTAAATTATATTATTTTACCAACCACCCACTAAATCCAAGGGGCCTATTATCATCCTAACTGCAAATTATTTCATGCAAGGGCTAAAAATCTACAAATATTAATGAGATATCTTTAAAAATATAGAAACTCAATATATATATATATATATAATATATATATATATATATATATAGATAGAGAGATAGAGAGAGAGAGAGAGAGAGAGAGAGAGAGAGAGAGAGAGTCCGGCTACTATACTATCGATAGTACCAAGCATTTGGTGCTATCAAGTTTTCTATCCTTAGATCAATCCCTTCAATTATTTTCATCCGTTAGATTTTACTATTTTTCCAACCACCCATTAAACCTAAGGGGCCCACTATCATCTCAACCACATATCTTTTAATTCAACGGTTAAAAACTTAATAGCATCAATAACTTTATACTATTAATAGTATTCCAGCCTAGCGCTCTCTCTCTCTCTCTCTCTCTCTCTCTCCTCTCTCTCTCTCTCTCCTATATATATATATATATATATATATATATATATATATATATATATAGTCCGGCTAGAATACTATCGATAGCACTGAGCAATTGATGCAATTAAGTTTTCTGCCGTTGGATGAAAAGATATGCGGTTGGAATTATAGTGGTCCCCTAAAATTTTTACTATTCAACCAACCACCTAGTAAACCCGACCTAATATATATATATATATATATATATATAGAATTAGGCTAGAATACTATCGATAACACTAAGTCATTGGTGCTATCAAGTTTTTAGCCTTTGGATTAAAAAATGTGTGGTTAAGATGATAGTGGTCCCCTAGGGTTTACTAGGTGGTTGGTTGAATAGTAAAAATCTTAGGGGACCACTATAATTCCAACTGCATATCTTTTCATCCAACGGCAGAAACTTGATAGCACCAATTGCTTGGTACTATCGATAGTATTCTAGCTGGACTCTCTCTCTCTCTCTCTCTCTCTCTCTCTCTCTCTCTCTCTCTCTCTCTCTATATATATATATATATATATATATATATATATATATATATATATATATATATATCCGGCTGGAATGTTATCGATAGTACCAAGTAATTCGTGCTACCAAATTTTTTACTGTTAGATTTATTTTTTTGATCATTTTCAGCATTTGGATTATGCTATTCAACCAACCACTCACTAAACCTTAGGGGACCACTATCATCCTAGCCACACATATCTTAATTCAAGGATTAAAAACTTGATAGTACCAATGACTTAGTACTATCGATAACATAATTGTCTAGTTATAAATATATATAAAGTAGAGCTTATATACTTTCAAAAGTACAAGCCCAACTATTCTTATGAATTTTTACCATTGATGCTAACTATATATATAATTAGGCTGGAATACTATCGATAGCACCAAGCCATTGGTGCTATCAATTTTTTAGCTTTTGGATTAAAGGATATGTGGTTAAGATGATAGTGGTCCCCTAGGGTTTACTAGGTGTTTGGTCGGATAGTAAAAATCTTAGGAGACCAATATAATCTCAACAGCATATCTTTTCACCCAACGGCTGAAAATTTGATAGTACCAAGATCGATAATATTCTAGCTGGACTATATATATATATATATATATATATATATATATATATATATATATATATATATATATATATATATATATATATATATATATAAGCTAGGCTAGAATACTATTAATAGTACGAAGTCATTGATGCTATTAAGTTTTTAACCCTTGAATTAAAAGATGTGTGGACGAAATGATAGTGGGCCCCTTGGGTTTAATAGATGGTTGGGGAAATAGTAAAATTTAACGGGTGAAAATGATCAAAGAAGTTGTTCTAAGGATAGAAAACTTGGTAGCACCAATAACTTGGTTCTATTAATAGCATAGTAGTCAGACTCTCTCTCTCTCTCTCTCTCTCTCTCTCTCTTTCTTTCTTTATATATATATATATATATATATATATATATATATATATAATATTGAGCTTCTATATTTTTAAAAGTATATAGTCATTGGTGCTTGTAGGTTTTAGCTTTGGATGAAAGAATGTATGGTTAGAATAATAGTGAGTCTATATATATATATATATATATATATATATATATGAATGAGTAGAGTTTATATATTTTTAAAAGTACAAATTCAACTATGATTGTAAATTTTTTACCATTGGATTTGTATTAGAATTTGTGCTATTGTAAAGTTAACTGAAAAGAAAGAAAAAAAAAAGTACAATAGTACAAATCTCATTACAAATCTAATGATAATAAATTTGCTAGTTGGACTTGTGCTTCTGAAAATATACAAGCTATTATATATATATATATATATATATATATATATATATATATATATATATATATATATAGTAGAGTTTATATGCTTTTAAAAGCACAACACACATCCGTGCCTGTGAATTTGTTACCATTGAATTTGTATTGAAATTTATATTTTTATAAAGTCGACTAAAGAGATAGAAATATAAAATAAAAAGCACAAATCTCAATACAAATCTACTTGTAAAAAATTTATAAGCATTAATGTGTTTATGCTTTTAAAAGTATATAAGTTCTACTCTCTCTCTCTCTCTCTCTCTCTCTCTCTATATATATATATATATATATATATATATAAAATTGAGTTTTTATGATTTTAAAAGTACCAAGTTGGTGCTTTTAGATTTTTTTTTTCTTGGATGAAAAGATTTGTCGTTAGGATGATAGTGAACTCTTTTGATTAAATAAGTGGTTGGTGGAATAGAATGATATAAGTGATGAAATTAGTTAAAGAGATAAATCTAACGGTGGAAAACTTACAAGCACTAATTGTTTGATACTTTTACAAGTATAATGGTCGGACTCTCTCTCTCTCTATATATATAAAATATAAATTTTTACTATTAGAATTTTAGGCGAACTCAAAATATAAAAAAATAAATATTTTTTGAATTTTAATTATTAAATTAAAATTTTAATTGTTAAGATTTTTTTTAAATTTTGCATCTAGTCGTAGAACTAAGAATCTAACCTATTGTTCGTGAGTCACTCGTTTTCGTTCGTGTCCGGCTCGTTTTTATAAATGAGCAAACACAGGTCAGCTCTAGCTCGCTCGTATTCGACTTGTTGATAGTCCTACTCCACTCACGGCAACAATAAAAATAATAAATTTTTTAATGTAAGACTCAAATTCAAAGGCACTTATTATTCAAACATTTTAAACTTTATTTTATTTCAAAATTTCGAATTATTCTAATTTCGTTTTTTTTTTTTGAGTCAAACTACTTTAATACTTCGCCCACCCCCACCCGCGTGTCCTGCGCGTGCGTGTGAACACAACTCGCTCCTTAATTACGTAATTAATCATTAAATAATCACACTGTTAATTTCCATAATTAATATTTTCAGAAGGGTAATTTGGTCATTTCGCCTCGGCTATATAAGCTACTCAACTCACAGTCACATGGTAAGAAGAGTTGGAGCGTGTCACCTCTCTCTCTCTCTCTCTCTCTCTCTCTCTCTTTGCGTCGCCATTTTGGTCTCTCTCTCTCTCTCTCTCTCTCTCTCTCTCTCTCTCTCTAACTTTTTTTTTTTTTTTTTTACTTTTTTTCTTCGTATAGAGACCGTTGGATCTTGTAATCGAACGGCGGATCGGAGGTAATCGTGTGGAATTTGGGGGCTGGTGATAAATTTCGCCAAATTTGGTAATATTTTTTGCTTTTTAAAAAATTTATGCTACATTTAGATGCTGATTTTGTATATACAGTGATTCGATCTCTTCGATGTGTTTTTTTTTAGGTCTTTTAATCAATTTTTCATTGTTATTTATCGTTTTTCATGTTGAAGAGCGGAGGCGATTTTTAATTTTTTTTTGAATCTTCAAAAATATTTTAAAAATTACTTTTCTTATTATTTTGAACTTCTGATATCGAAAACGTGTTTAGAGTTTCTTTTTTTTGTTGTTGTTTGATTTGGTTTAAATTAAATTTATCTCTATTTTTTTAAGTATCGTAATTAATTACAGAAAAAAAATTAACTGTTGTAATTTTTTTTTATTTTTTTATATATATTAGTGTGTAATAAAATGAATAAATTTAAAAATAGTATAATTATTTATATGCCTTTATGTAAAAAATGCACCCTCAATTTTTTTTTTTTTAAATTTGAATAATTTTACTAGTCGAATAAAAAGATTTTGTTAGATTTAAGGGCTCCAATTAACAAATAAAACCAGTAATTACTAATAAGTTATTTATAATTCAATAAAATTTCTAATTTAAACAAAAAATAATAACGTAATTTAGTTAATTTCTATAAGTGGATTTGTACCTTGTGAAATTTTAAATGGGTAAGTTCCTGGAACTCTCTAATTCTCTCTGTAAAATACACATCCTCAAAGGACGCGTCCTTTCAACTAGAAGCTCCATTTCATTAATGAGGGTATTATGGTCATTTCACACTTATATAGGGCATTGTCCAAAAGACCCGGCTTTAATTGCAAGCTCTTTTTCACTAATAAGGGTATTAAGGTCACTTCACTTCTCTTTGTTGAGTATATATATATATATATATAGTCCGGCTGAAATATTACCGATAGCACCAAGTAATTAGTGTTATTAACTTTTTAATCCTTAGATGAAAGTATGTGCGGTTGGGATTATAGTAGTTTTCTAAAAATTTTACTATTCAATCAACCACCCACTGAATCCTAGGGGATCACTATTATCCTAACCGCACATTTTTTAATCCAAAAATTAAAAATTTGATAGCACTAATGACTTGATGCTATCGATAGTATTTCAGCCTCTCTCTCTCTCTCTCTCTCTCTCTATATATATATATATATATATATATATATATATATATGTGTGTGTGTGTGTGTGTGTGTGTGTGAGATCATTAAATTGGACCCAATTGAGTTGTTGTATTCGGATTTAAACCAGGTTTTGGATCCATCTTAGGTTATTTTACATAAACCCATATGTATAATTCCATGCAAATATGCCAAATTGCATTATTGGTACTGAAAAAGTTCAAAATTATATGTGTGCTTTTAAAAATTTAACTTATTTGTGCGCGTACCCTGCCAAGAAAACTATGCAAAAATCAGGAGTATCTATCTAAAAAGATATTTGCGTTTCTATTCTTAGCAGGGCATGTGCGCAAATAAGTAAGGTTTTCATAGGCGAGCAAGCTTTTAATTTGCTGGGGTATTTATATAATTTTACATATTTGCAAGGGTATATGTGCGGAAAAACCATGTAGTTGAGATGGGATGGGCATGGGCCTTCTTATAGCATTTTTTTTATTAATAAATTCAAAAAATATTATAATTATAAAAATAGCTCGATAAAAATTTTATTTATAAAATTCAAGTATACGCTGCGGTAAACCACATGCATGAGAGAGAGGGAGGAGAGGGGGGCATAAATGTGAAAGAAACTTCTCATTTTGGTACATGTGTTACCATTTAAATGGTTTGGCCCATTGATAACAAGTAATATTTGGTTTAGGAAATTATTTTACAAGAGATGAGGGAGAGAAAAGGACAAAGGAAATGTTAAAATATCATGGCTTGAATCTACAGCACAAAGAAAGGGAGCATAATAAATGGGACTTAAATACAAATACAATTGGGTGGTTGTATGTACATGATGTGTTCATTTCCCATGCTTTCTTAAAAAATGGAACAAGCCTGAGAGAAGGATTATTATTTTATTTTTTATTTTTTATTATGAGGGAAAAATATTAATAATTGTTTGAAGCTCTGGTGCTTTCATGTGTCCATATGGGGTGGGTGTGAACTCACCATGTTCTCTTTCTCTGGATCCTGCTCATTTACTTCCATGCATTGACCAAAAATGCAGTGCTTGTTCTTCTCATTTGTGTCCCTGCATTGATCATGTAAACTGCTTCACATAACTGGATCACTCCACATAATTTGGGTTAATTTTATACAGTTCTCTGTAAATATATCGAATAGCAGATATATTCCTACAAAGTTCAACTTTTCATATTTATCTCTTTAAAAATTTTAAGTTGTTCATATATATCCCTATCGTCAATATATGTCAGAAGAATATAGTTAATTATAGGTTACATACTTAACCTTGGTTAGTGAGTGAGCTAGATTTATTTTTTTATCCTTTCAAATATTACACTTAACCATAGATATATTTTTTAACAGTTGGAATTTTTGAAGGCACATATTTTTAAGGGCAAAATTGATATTTTACTTATATTTTATTAAAAAATTAAATAGCAAGCTAACAGTAACAAATCAGAGGGATATATATGAACAATTTAGGATTTTTAAAAAATAAATATGAAAAGTTGAACTTTGTAAAGATATATTTTATAAAGAGTTGTATGAAATTAACCCACATAATTTTGTCACATATGTTTAATTTTTCAGGTCTCTTTGTGACACCCTCAGGATTTAGATTAGTCCTATATATATATATATATATATATATATATATATATATATATATATATATATATATATAAAATAATAGGATTAAAACCTTTTAATTTGGCTATAGTATTTTGGACGATGGCCAGGTTCAAAAGGTTTAGAGGATTAAATGTGCTAGGACTAGAATAATTTTTGGATGGGTAACTCTTTAGGAAGTGGTTGGATGGGTAACTCTTTGGGAAGTGGGGTGTCACACTCTTTCAATTGTAGTATTTGGTTGTACCCAATTGTTGTTATACATTTGATGCATCATTTTATTTTAATGTCTAGAATTCTGATGCAATACATGATTACCCCTTTTATTTGTAATATTTTCTGGTAATTTTTTTTTTTTTTTTTTTTTTCTATTAGCACATTCTTCTGTTCTCTATTTATGGAGTTTGTATATTTGATGCTTAGTGTGAGTAAATTTTTGGTTTTCCTCCTACAGATTTAATCAATAGATTTTGTTCTAAAGAATTTTAAGTTCCTTTTCTTTCTTTTTTTGGGTGCAAACTAGGTTAAACTTCCATATGGTCTTATTAGCTTTTTCTATGAAAATTGGGTTCCTGGGCTTCGCCACGATCCGTGTGTGTATTGGCTCTTTGAACATGTAGAAAGATGAGTATAGTTGTTTTGACAGTGTAGAGATGAATTATTGGTGATGCAATAAGAAATAATTTTAATTGAATGGTCAATTAGAGGCGCGCTGATGTAGGATAGGGAGATTATTTATGATCAGAGAGGCCTATTTAATGTTAGATTATTTAGTTTGACTTGTAGGTGCCATATGATAGAAGCAATGACAAAGCACAATGACAAAGCACAACTATTGAAAGTCAAAATATTAGCATTAGATAATAGAAAATATAGCCCTTGCTGTGCGCAGTTGGAAAGAGTTACATGTAGCCAACACAACAGTAACTGGGGCTTAATGAATTTTTCTTCTTTTTTTTTTTTTTTTTTTTCTTTTGTTATGTTAGCATATCTTGGTAATTCTTTTTTGAAGTTAGCGTGTGGTTCTTTCGATTTGGCTCATTTTTGGTTCCTTTTTTACCCTAGATAATCGCAATACTTTTATTGGCAATTATGAGAACTTAACCATCCAAACTAATATGTGAACGAAACAAGATTTTGTTCGGATGGACCGATAGGTTTTACATTTTTTTTTTTTATGCAGAAGTTTTGGTTCAGTTGGGGGGAAAATTGTTAGGTGCACTGAGACCACAAAAAAAAACTTACATTCTCATAATTTAAACACCAGTGAGAACTGGTAATTAAGGAAAAGGAACTAATACAGAGATTTTTGTTGAACTTAAATAGGATGTGCTCTGTGAACCTGTTTTGATTCAACACCTATTAATATAACCATCTAACGGTAAAATTTGCTTAATTTTAACTGAACCTTGTAAAGGACTTCAT
Source organism: Tillandsia fasciculata (assembly GCA_029168755.2). Taxonomy (NCBI): domain Eukaryota; kingdom Viridiplantae; phylum Streptophyta; class Magnoliopsida; order Poales; family Bromeliaceae; genus Tillandsia; species Tillandsia fasciculata. The sequence goes on from CM054950.1 coordinate 12,151,344, forward strand.
TCGCTCGATGCTAGTTATATTGTATTCATCGTTCTACATCAGCAGATGTATGCGTTCCTCTTACTCATAATGAATGTTGACGGACAATTAAGTGGGTGTGGATATTTCTTGGCCAAGAAATGAAATTGACCTTTTTTCCAAAATTGGTCCCCATGACATTTAATGTGCACCTCAATAAAAATGAATGTTAAAGGACAATCACTTTATCTATATGTTCTCCGTCATTTGATGCCTAAGTATCTTGAACCGAAAAAAAATCAATTGATAGTTTCAAATGGGTATGCGTCACGGGCGATATACATTAGTTCTTTTGGTGATGGTTGTTTCAAGGTCTTCTGCATTATTTTATAGCTGTTATTTCTGTTTATTTCTGTACTGTATCGGACAGTAAATCTTATCTTTACTTGACATGTTAATAACTAAATTATGTACTCATTGTTTGCTCTTTTGATTCACTACCAGATTTTTGTAGCTGTATTCGGTGTCAGCCTCAGAAGCTTTGAAAAATGAAGAGAATGGTTTCTAAGAAATCACATTCATGGTGGTGGGACAGTCATATAAGCCCTAAAAACTCGAAATGGCTTGCGGAAAACCTTGAAGGTAAGGGACCAAATCGTCATATTATAGTACTTTAGATAGAAATCTAAACTTATTTAATAGTGATTATTGCTGATGGTTGTATAAAAATATTCATGTATTAAATTGCACCATTTTCGAGTCCAATATAATCATGATGAATGTTGGTATACAGTTAGTTTGGTCTGCCCGGAGCTTTTGCAGAAGTGCTGATTGAAGATGCATTAATAATTTGTTTATTAAAATCTCCTTCTGTAATCCTTTGCCTTCTCGGGTAGAGAAGTCAGTTCTAGAAGCCTCACTAGTAAATAGGCACTTTTGGTTCTAAATTCCATAAATAATACTCTGAAAATAACTCATGTTACACTCCCTTACCAGAAATGGATAAGCAAGTCAAGGAGATGCTAAAACTCATCGAAGAGGAAGGCGACTCCTTTGCGAAAAAGGCCGAAATGTATTACCAAAGGCGCCCTGAGCTCGTCAGGCACGTGGAAAACTTTTATCGCATGTACCGTGCCTTAGCCGAGCGGTACGATAATGTGACAGGCGAACTGCGCCGCAACCTTCCCTCGGAGCTCCAATCTCAAAGCTCAATCAACAGCTCAGATTTCGGTTCTGATTCGCCCTCGCCGGAACACACCCCAAAAAGGAAGCAGCTGCATAGAAAGTCAAGAACTAGAGCTGCAGGGTTTGATGTGTTCCTCGGCTCGGGGGGCAGTTCCGACCTTTCAAAAAAAGGAAGTGATGGGTCATCATCTTCTGCGGATTCTGAGGACGAATCTGATGGTGGTAGTAAAGAAGAGAATGGCAATGGGATTTCATATAGTCTTCATCAGAGGATTCTTGAATTAGAGGATGAGATACGCCATTTGAATGAGAACCTTAAGTTGCAGGAGGAAATGAAGATAAAATGCCAATGTGGTTTTGGGGAAAACGGGGACTATTCTGAGCTTGCTTCTAAAGTTTCGGGGATGGAAGCTGAGCTTACGACTGCAAAGGATAAGCTGATTTTTTCAGAATATGAGGTTAGTTCTCTTCGGAAAAAACTGGAGGAAAGAATTCAACTTGAAAACGACAAATTTGGGCTAAATCTGGAAAATGGGAATCATAATGCATTGGAATCTGAATTGTTAGCACATAAGCACGAAATTGAGTACTTAAAGGGCGCAATGGCTACTGCGGCCAAGCAGTTTGAGTCCGATTTGAAACACTGCAATACTGAAATTGACAGATACAAAAAAGAGCTTGTTTGTTCTTCCGAAAAGTTTTCGCAAGAGAAGTCTACTCTGGAAGCTGAAATACAAAAGCTAGAAGTTGCTATCGAGGGCTTGAAAGCTGAACTTGAAAAGGTCTCGCGAGCAAAATCACTGCTCGAAACTCGTGCTGCGGAGTTAGAAAAAGTGATTCAGGACTTGAAGGCCAATAGTGATAGCTCTTATGAAAAGTTATTGCAGGAAAAGACGGCTCTTGATTTGAAATTTCTTAATCTCTCACAAGCCAACGATTTACTCGAGTCCAAGTTATCGACAGCTGAAAGTGAACTTAAACAACTTAGAGCTGAGAAGAATGAATCATGTCTGGGGAGAGAAAGCCGCTTCTCTGAGCTGAATCATACTCTCGATTCTCTTAACGTGAAAATCAAGGAGCTTGAAACTGAAAAATCTGTGCTAGTAGATAAGGTTGGTGCTCTTGATTCGGAGTTGCTTAATCTCTCACAGGCCAATGCTTTACTCGAATCTAACCTTTCGACAAAGGAGAGCGAGCTTAAACTGCTTAATGTAGAGAAGAATGAAGCTTGTCTAGAGAGAGACAGCCGCATTTCCGAACTGAACCGAAGTCTCAGCTCACTTAGCGCGCGAATTGAGATTCTTGAAACCGAAAAATCCATGCTGGTTGATAAGACGGGCGCTCTCGATAGTGATCTAAAGCTTCGCAACGAGAAGATTGGGCTTTTGGACAAGCACTTGCACCAGCTGCATCTAGAGCATGCGAAGCTGATCGAGGAGATCCAGGCCGCACGGCGATCCGGCGGGGATCTTAAAGCACGGGTCGGCGAGCTGGAGGAGGAAGTAGAGAGGCAGAAGGTGTTGATCTCCGACGGGGCGGAGCTGAAGCGAGAAGCCATAAGGCAGCTTTGCTTCTCCCTGGAGCACTACCGAGACGGCTATCTGCAGATGCGGCAGCTGCTGCAGGGGCAGAAGCGGCTTCTGGTGGCAGCTTCTTGAGAAAAGTTAGCTGCTTTTTAGCTGAGGATAGTTTCCATGCAAAAGCACTTTCTGTTATTCTCCTTTTGTTCTCAGTGCTTCGTCATTGTATCTGGGGTGGTATTGTGTTATAAAATGTTACTGTGTAGTTGAAAAGAGTCTACTAGTGGTATGTTAGTTATGGGACTATATATATATATATATATATATATATATGTACGTCATAGTATAGCTCTTAATTTGAGTTATGTTTATTCCATTTCCCTAAAATTAATGAGATAAACTTTTGTGTTGATAAGTAAAATAATGTTGTAACACTTCTTAAGGGACCCAGTTCCCAGGTTTCTTTATGAAAACAGCTCATGTGTAGCTAGTAGCTTTTCACGCGGGGATTTTTTAAAAATAACCCTATAACAATTGGAAATTTGAGAAATAATCCTTCCAAATTTAATTTTACAAAAATAATCCTACTTTTGCCACCTCAGCGCCACGAAGGAGAGAGGAACTGAAGACGCTGAAGCGTTCAGCGCCTTCACAAAAATTCTGTGAAGGTGCTGAATGGATCAGCGCCTTTAACATTTAAGTTAAAGACGCTGAATGGTTCAGCGCCTTTAACATTATGTTAAAGGCGCTGAACCAATCAGCGTCTTTAACATAGTTAAAGGCGCTGACCCATTCAGCGCCTTTAGTGTTTTATACTAAAGACGCTGATCCACTCAGCGTCTTTACAGAGCTTAATCAAAAATGGCCAAGTTCTCAACTTATAGCGTGGCCAAGTCCTCAACTTGTAGCGTGCGTGGCCAAGTCCTCAACTTGTAGAGTGTGCGGAAGGCGCTGAATAAAACAGCGCCTTCAGCAAAGACGCATGAAGGCGCTGATTCATTCGGCGCCTTCACAGTTTTTTGTGAAGGCGCTGAACGCTTCAGCGTCTTCAGTTCCTCTCTCCTCCGTGGCGCTGAGGTGGCAAAAGTAGGGTTATTTTTGCAAAATTAAATTTGGGAGGGTTATTTTCGAAATTTTCAATTGTTATAGGATTATTTTTAAAAAATTTCCTTTTCACGCTCTCTTTTACGCGTTTGATGAAATTAATAATTTAAAAGCGCTTTTATCACAAATCCGAACACGAATACAATACAGAAATTATATTAAAAATGACGAGCCACTAAATAATAATATTTCACCAAAACAAAAGCAACATTACAGATCAGTCCGAACTCGGAGCTGGAAGCACGTGTGGGGCCCAACCCCAGCACGTGTGGGGCCCAACCCAACCCCTGCTCGCACACGGGGCACGTGTGGGGACAGGGACAGGGAGCCCGAATGTCCGGCCCACACGTGTCTGACCCATTCCAAGGAACTCAGTAGTAAGCACTCTATTTGTGTTGTGACTTGTGAGTGTCTCTGGGATGGACCTGGCATCGAGTCATTGACTCGGTATGATAGATATTCTCTACCGCGTCGCATGAAAGACCTGTTCTGTTCCCTTGTATAAAAATGTCAAACTTGAAGAAGTGGTCACTCCTCTCTCTCTCTCTCTTCTACTTGATCTCTTTCACTAGTTTCTCTCTCTCTCTCTCTACTCCACTCATCTCTCTCTCTCTATATATAGATATACATCTCTCTTTCTCTCACTAGTTTTTGTCTCACAACGGCAAGTATAATTAACAGAAAGAAAGGACATTACAAGAGAGGAGGAGGAGGAGGAGGAGAAGAAACATGCCTTTGCAATTTACTCTCTCTCTCTCTCTCTCTCTCTCTCTCTCTCTCTCTTCATTAAGGTTTGTCACTTTTACCTCTAACTCCTCCATGCTTATATTAATTAATTTTGGGTTTTGGGTTTGGGTTTTGGGTTTTGGGTTTTTTTTTTTTTTTTTTGAAGGAATTGATATTGCCAAATAAAAGTTAAATAAAATGTAGTTGCTATGACAATATTGAAATTTACTTTGGCAATATCGATTTTCTTTCTTTTCATTTTTATATCAAGAGATTGATTTTACTTTTTTGCCTTAATTTATTTTCCTAATTCCCTTGTTTGTTTGTTTCCTCGCTAATGCTAAATTCTTATTGTTAAGAGTAAAATAATATTTCTGAACCATTTTCCATTGCCTAACACTTAAATTGTTGGTAAAATTTTTGGACCATTTTGAGTCGGTTATTGGGCTTTTCAAAATTATGATTTTGCTACTAAATATTTCCATTTGCTAACGATATTTGGACATTAAAATTTGAACTAATTACTTATTTGAATAAATTTATAGTTGCGAAAATTTTATAAAATATACTAATTGTACCTGCACATTCAAATTTATTCAGATAAGTTTTTAAGGTTTGATTCATTCAATCTGTGAACTTGTGAGTAATAATTTGCTTCTACCTCTTAATTCGGTAGTAGTTCCAGTGATGCTCTCCTTGGAAAATTATTATTGCTTGCTATTGGTTGATGAGCAAATATTTATTTGCTCTACAGAGTTGTACCATTTCCTCTTCTATTTTCGTTTTTGAATTGATATTTTACCTACTTACTATGTGCACTCTTTTTCTTTTTCTTTTTTCTTTTTCTTTTTGTGGACATTTGGTTATGCATATTTATGTTACAATTTGGTTTTCCTGGATATAAATGCTCCATGAATTGTAATCCCCTTTTGATAGGGAGTCTAAAACCACTGGAACCTGCACCAACCTGAAAATTCAATCTCTCTTTTGATTATTGCTCAATGTAGGACTAAAGCTACTACAACATGAACACCGAAAATTCTCCCCTTTCATGTTTGAGCTTATGCAAACTTCATTTTGAATCCAATATATTCCCCTCATCAACCCAATTCTATGGTAGAGTGTGCGCAGAACGCAACATTGCTTAATAAACAGCTTAAGACCGAAAACCGACTAACTTGATCTGGGCCCCTGCAAATGTCGAATGCCGAATTCGATAATAGTACATAGCAATCCTCTATGCACCTAGTTTTCTTGTAATTTTATGGCATCGTGCGCGCGTATGATCCCTTGGACGGATTTCGTGAAATCTTTAGAAAAAGGAGACTAAAGAGATTTTGCTGTTCACTTCGGAAATGCCAACTATGATTTGTTCGGTTACTTACGCGTTTGCTATGGTTTCTGAGGATATTCTGCTTTTCCTGTATATGCAACCATGATGCAGTTGTTTTATTTTTACTCTCTGTAGCTCGTCAATTCTGGAGTTCTATTCCACCTGAAATATTTGACTTCATATTTGAAATGTTATTTGTCTCTTCTGCTTGTTTAGGCTCTTGCGATTTAGTCGACGATAAATGTAACAGTTGTTGTGCTTATATAAACTTTACCCTAGATCATTCTATTTACATTTGCTCTGTATTTCGTTGTGCAGAGACGCAACTTCAGCGTAGATCGATAAGAGCTACACTCTAACGAAACTACACGAGCTTCTCATTTGATCTCGGTTAGTTACGTTCTTTTACGATGGCGGAGGCGACCACTAGATTCCGACTTGTGAAATGCCCAAAATGCCGTAATATTCTCACTGAATATAACAATGTTCCTCTGTACAAATGTGGCGGATGCGGCGCTACCCTTCGAGGTAAATTTTCTACTAATAACTTACAACTATCAGCATAGATGCTAATAATTGCTGATCAATTACTTCTTATTTTTCTTATTTTTATTTCTTTCTTTCTATGCAGCTAAACATTCAATTGCTGACATAGAAAATGATGCCGTAGGATCGGTTGAGAAAATTCCGGAGAATATCACTTATGAGGCTTCCTCTTTGGAGAAGCAAATGAACTCTCGCAGTTCCAATTCTAAAGCTGGTATCACTGAAGAGAGATCTCCGAATTTGTGCTCTTCTGATCGTAAAGTTGAAAATCCTCGGCCTGATAAATCCTCGGAGCATCAAATAAGTGATACAGCAACGAGAGAACAGAATGCTAAGAAGGAAAACCTGGATCGGAAAATTCAAGCTGAAGAAGATGAATGCTTGAATAAACAGGTAGAAAAATCTCTTAAGATTACTCGGCAGGAGGAAGCGAGTTCAAGGTTAAGTGACAGGATGAACATGACTAGTCGCAGCAAGAGATCGATGGCTAATGATGATTGCGATATTTGTGTGCAAAGCGATCATAACCGCTTGTCGAAAAGCGCTTTTACACGCAAAGAGGCTTCGGATCGGCTTCAACAAGGCATCAACATTGATTATGCAAAGCAAACGTCGATTCGACTCCTTCGGAAAAAGATATTGATGAAGGTTGACGAATTGAGAGACGAATTGGGTGAATTATTCAACAAATCCGCAGAAGCGAGGATACAAACTCGGCAAATCACTACAAAACACCAACCAAGTGGAAATACACCTAGAAGGTTTAGATACACCCAAGATCCTATTTTTGCGCGTCGCCCTACTAGTTTGTATTCTCAAAGCAGGCAATTTGGGTCTCATTCCGGTGATCACGCAAAAGAGAGGATGCCCAAACCTAAGGAGCATTTCCGGCCTGTATTAGGGGGTGCTCCTTTTGTTATCTGTCACAATTGTTTCAAGTTGCTTAAGCTTCCGACCAATCTTCTTGCATCGTGGAAACAACTGAGTAATTTAAAATGCGGGTCTTGTTCGAAAATTCTTACATTCTCTTACAGAGAAGGAACGCATTCGAGCCCTCGCATGCCTAATGATGTTGCTCATCCGAATAGCGAGGTTAGTAGTATTGTCGATACCGGAACGGGGAGTAATGCTTTCGATTCTCGCTCTTTCGGGATAAGTTTCTCTACTGAGGCTGAGATTGCGCTGCATGTGTTGAGGGACGACTCTTCGAATTTGATAGATAAGAGCAGAAGGGAGGGAAAAAAAGTGATAGACTCGCGGGTTCATCGGCAAATAAGTCAAAGTAATGATAGTTTTGAAGAGTTTGAGAGCGCGGAAACAACTGCACCGCGTCTTTATGGGCATGTAAAGGGTAAAAACGCGAAAGATGAGAAAGGAAAAGGTATTTTAATTGATTATTGATTCCGAAACAGTTGAAGATGACTCTATTAATTGATTGAAAAGGTGAAGTTCTACAGATTTAACGAATAGTCGAAAATTTTTTTATTTTATTTTTTGTTTTTCATAAAAGCAAGGAAAGAGTTATATATAGGCTGCTTAAATAGGATTTGATCAGAATTGTTGTCTCTTTAGCTGTGTATATAGCGCGAAATATTCATCAATTATCATTGTCTAAATATTTGATGTAATTATGATTAGATTAGTTGATGATTCATTGATCACACAGAGTCTAAATATATATATGTAGCTCTCATTTTAAGTTGTTTATAAAGTTTTGTATTCACTGAACCTGTATTTAAAACTCAGTGCTAAATACGCACGAGATTTGATTATTGCTATTATTATTGTTTTTGAAATGAGCTCAAAAGTGAAATATTGTTATTTCACTTCTGCCTACACTTTTTTTTTATTGGAATTATCTGACTTACTGATTTGAATCGAATTGTGAATGGAAATGTATTAAATTTCTGCTTTTTTATACATTCATGGATGTTCGAATTGATTTGTCGTGATTTGGAATGATTTCAGTAAGTATAAGCATTTCCCACTTATAAGAAAATTTTTGTCCAATCTCATTCAGTCCAAACCGAAGAGTTCGGGTTGGAAATCAATTCACTTAAATTCACAAAAACTATGAATTAATTCAACTGTCTTTTGAATTGGTACCAAAAAAGAAGAGAAAGGCTTAGAGGCTACTTGTCAAAACAAGTAAAAATAAAATTAACATTAGAATTGGTAAGAAGTGCTTCATAATATAGAAATCAAATGAAGAGAGATTGGTTCCTCCATATAAACCAATGATGAATATCACATAAAAAAAGTTATATGAACTCCAATCTAAAACTCGAAAAATGCAGCGCAAATGGCTTGAATGTTAGCCAAATCGTGAAAGCATCTTTTTATTGTGTAATGGCGAAAAGTGCAAAAATAAGTGCTTCTCGCCAAACATATCCTTAACTTTTCAAGGATAATAATAAATTATAATTTACTGCACAAGTACCTTAGAAATAATGCGTTGTCGCGTGATTATTAGCGAGTGATTTAGTTTGCCATAGATGATATCGATTTCAAGTGAAGTATTAGAAATTCCAAATGCTAAGTTAAATAATACATAGTAGACACTACATTGTGAGGTAGACATAGCATTATCCTTTTCTTTTTTCTTTTCTTTTCTTTTTTTTTTTCTTTTCTTTTGGGTAAACCAAGTGCATTATAGAATTGATTTGGTTAACGCACTTGTTTCACGGTAATATCAATTAATCTTAGGTAAAAAATGTATGGAACTCACATGAACTATGAATCATTTTAAATTGGCTATCTAGTATTTCAAAATTTTCATTATACTATAAGCTTCAAATTTATTTGATTTGAATTGATTATTTCAAAATTTAAACTCATTGCTTATTTTAATAAATTAAAGTTTTCGAGAATTGCATGAAATATAATAACTAAATCTGTAAAAATAAACAAAATATTCAAAATTTAAAATTAAAGTGCCGTTGACTGGCTCAAATCAAACCATCCTAGATAGTAAAATCAATATTTTGAAATGTTGGATACTTATCTCAAAACGGTTTATAGTCCAGGTAAATTTGATATATTTTTTACCCTAATCTTATATATATATAACTCAACTAGGATATCAGTAATAGTATAAAAATAGTAATTACTATCCATTTTTTAACCAAAACCCTCGGCATCTAAGGGTGAAAATGTAGATAGTAATTACTATCTACATACTATTAATAGTATCCCAGCAGAACTCCAGGGTACACGAAAGACCTACAGGTTTTATCAAAAAATAAAACAAAAGGTGCAGTGGATAATGTAGCAGCCCATGTCCAAGCATAATTTCTGCAGAAAACTTTGTTGGCTTGATGGGCTGTACAAGGCCCAAATGCATGAAGAATGTGGGCTGAGAGAGTTTTCTCCTTTTTTATATATATTTTTATACCAGTTACTTATTTGGATGTGCATGAACATGCTATTTAGCACATCACTTTTATTCTCCTTAATAAGGAGAATATAGTATTTGGTAGGGGAGGAGTACGATCAATTGTACAAGGCTTTGTCTGGGATTCTTTAGGATTGTTAAGAGATTGCATTACGAGAGAAAACGATAAAAAAATAGTTTACTTGCTTTCGTAAATAATATTACATTCTGTATAGTGCGTTGAGACGATTAAAATATATTTTCTGTAGCTTCATTAAAAAAAAAAAAAAAGAAGCATGGTTTTATATACTTTTGCTTAACTTTATTTTGCCTAATAGCAATTGATAACCCTTTATATTGAATGGGCCACCAATCGTATCTAGCGCATTTGGTTAAAGGCTTGAAATAATTATTCGAGGTCCCAAGTTTAAAATCCAATGGCAAATCATGGCTCTTGAGTTAGAATCAAATTAACTCCTACCTTGTAATCAAAATAAAAAATAAAAAATAATAATAGCAAGCAAGTTATTACAGGATAATTTATTTTAAAGTTCAGTTCATATAAGTCTTTACGAATAACAATATCCGAACTTGCCTTAATATATATATATATATATATATATATATATATATATATATATATATATATAAAGAGAGAGAGAGAGAGTGAGTGAGTTAGGCTGGAATACTATTAATAATACCAAATCATTGATGCTATTAAGTTTTTAACCCTTAAATTAAAAGATGTGTGGTTGAGATGATAGTGAGCTCCTTGGGTTTAATAGGTGGTTGAAAAAATAGTAAAATCTAACGGATAAAAATGATCAAAGGGGTTGATCTAAGGGTAGAAAACTTGATAGCACCAATAACTTGGTACTATTAATAGTATAGTAGCCGGACTCTCTCTCTCTCTCTCTCTCTCTCTCTCTCTCTCTCTCTCTCTCTATATATATATATATATATATATATATATATATATATTATATATATTTCAAAAAGTGATAATCAATATTGTTAAATATGATCTAAATCATTTAAACTATCTGCAAAATTAAATTTCATGTATTTTTAATATTTTTTTTTTATCTATCAAATGGACACAAAAATAAACGGCTGAAAATGAGTATCCTTCAAAAAGTAATTATAAGAGTCTTGTAATCAAGATCGAAAGTATAGATTTTGTTTTAAATAGTTTTAAAAATTTTATAACCAAAATTTAATTAATTTAGATTTTTTTATACCGTTAAATGAGTGAACGCCTTATATCTACCATTAAAATTATAAATTTTATAACTCTTTAATCATTAGGTTAATAATGTCGAAAAGATTTGAAATTTGATTTCTACATACTTCTAGTGATATAGATTATGTTCAGCAATGTCAATCGTCGATTTGAAAGCTCCATCATTGAAAACAAATGCATGGCAATGTAGAAAGTTTGCTACTAATAATATTCCAGCTCAACTAACTCTCCTTTTCTCTCTCTCTCTCTCTCTCTCTCTCTCTCTCTATCTCTATATATATATATATATATATATAGCGTAGGGCTATTATACTCTTATGAGTATAAATCCCTTTATACTCATAACTTTTTCGTCCTTGGATGAAGGGATGTGCGGTTCAGATGATAGTAGTCCCCCTAAGGTTTACTGGGTTGTTGGTGAAATAGTATAAATAATAGGGAACCACTATAATTCTAACCGCACATTCCTTCATCCAATAGCTGAAAACTTATGAGTACGGAGGGGTTTTACCCATAAAAGTATAGTAATCGAACCATATATATATATATATATATAGTCTGGCTAATATGTTATCGATAACACCAAGCATTTGGTACTACCAAGTTTTCTACCGTTATATGTACTCCTTTGATTATTTTTACCCATTCGACCATATTATTTTTCCAACCAACCATTAAACCCTAGGGGCCCACTATCATTCTAACCGTATATTCCTCCATCAAAGGGCTAAAAACTTAATAGCACCAATAACTTAGTACTATTAATAGTATAGCAGCCTAGTTCATATGAGTCCGGATAATATGCTATCGATAACACCAAGCATTTGATGCTACCAAGTTTTCCACCGTTAGATTTACCCCTTTGATCATTTTTACCCATTATATCATATATATATATATATATATATATGTATATATATATATATATATATGTATATATATATATATATATATATATATATATATATATATATATATATGTATATATATATCACGCCCTGAGTTTTAAAAAGCTATCTAATTTTTTTTTTTATTATTTATTTTTTAAAATCAGAGTTCAAAACCTGAAATCCAGGATGTGAATAGACCGCCACATGCACAGAGAATCCTCTGTCTACACGGACAGAGTTTTCACGATACATTCTCGACTAGGCAAGTACGGTGATACAATCAGAGGAGTAACAATTACTTAACTAAACATAAATATAAACTTCTACAACTAAACACATCTCAAATATACATGACATAATCGAAACATACTCCAAAACTATAACAACAGAATAAAGTCATGATGCTGCAACTGTAAATGCAAGCACTGGGCCACTGCGGCTAGGGGTGTCATGTCCCGGGGTCGAAACTGCGACCCGGGCTCGCCAACAGATTCGCCGCCCATACGAAAAACCCCGTATAGACAAAGCGTCTAACCTGCAAGAGATAATAATACAGCTATACAGATATCAGAGCTGAAAAGTAAACTACTGAAATAAGAAAATACATCTCTAAATAGTACAAGTCTGAACTTCACAACATAAGTCTCTCGAAAATAAAACTCTCAACAGTAATTCTCTACAATAATCCAGTAGACTATACTACAGTGCTCCAAAAAGGGGTACAACTATACTCCAAAGACGGGTAGGGAACTAGCTCGCGACTTCTTTACCTCGATCAGCTGGTGCAACAGCAGGAGTAGGAAAAGGGGTAGATGCCTTTGGAAAATCTATCACCAACAGAGGGTGTGAGAACTACACCGTCACGTAGTTCTCAGTGTGTACTATCACCAAGACCAACGGTCTGCCCACTAAGTCTACTAGAGGCATAAGATAACAGAAAAACTGTAATAATGTAAAGATAAGCTGGAAAGAAATCTACAGCTATCATGCCTCTATCTACAATGCTCAATAGGTGATACAGATGAAAATAATGCATCGACTCTAACCCACGATACTCAATCAACACAATCACAGTGACTGCCACATAGGGTCCAGTCAAACCTACGCCCACCTACTGCCATTACATCCACGGAGGACTGGATTTACGTAGGGCGCCCGTGACTGCTAAAACTGGCCCAGCCAGAAGGACTGCGTCGACAAGTCGCGATAGCAAAGTAACAGACCCAGTTTCGAAGCGGCACTAGAGGGGCGCGATCCCACCGAGGAAAGTATCCGCGCATCTCTTTCGAGCTCAAAATGGCTCATGTAGGCTATAATCCAAATCAATGATCAACAAGATCAACAGTGTCCAAATCACATCTCTAACTCACTAGCTGGAAATACTCGAACAGTCAGGACCGCTGTCAACCCAACGGCTCCCCAAATAGGACATCAACTCAACATGCAAACTCACTAGCTGGGTATACTCCACAGTCGACAACAATGAAGGGTCCGGAAACCCCGAAAGACTAGAACCTACAACCAAAATCAAACAAGAACATGCTCTAGGAATAGCCTCTCATTGTTCTCGACCTAAAGAAAAAGGTAGCCCTTAGAACCCAGATCACTTGAACCCTCTCGGGTGAGGGAGTTTACAGAAAAATGTGATATTTATTACTGAAAACCATTTTCACTCGAACCCTCTCGGGGTGAGGACTAAAAGTAGTTCCTTTTTTTTTTATAAAATCATCTTGATTTAAGAAAATCCATTTTAATAATTTTTAGCTCTTTTTAGGAAAAAAAATTAGTTAGAAAATAAGTTTTATTCCCAAACCCCGAAGGGCTAATGCCTTCGCCTAATCAGACAAGAACAGACTCCGGCGACCCTTCGATGCTTGGAAGAAAAATATTGGTTGACTAAAATCATGTGTGTCTAAAAAGATTTTGGGTTCTAGGTCCTGCTATCACTAGTACACTACTGCCACGAATACAGCGGCGACAAATAAATCGAAGAACTCGAAAACCTAGGACCACCGTTTACCCAAACGTCTCCCGCCACAGGTACAAGACTAGCTACATCTACCAAACTCCACTCTGACCCCAAGCACGAGTGTAACATGCATCCCACACTAAGAGAAATCTTGACCACTCGGCCCACTACCCGGGCGAGGAAAGCACTATGTCCAGGGATAGAGTATAACGTGTTGATGTCTAGAATATAAATAAACTTAGCCCAAGTTGGAGTTTTCTACTAGCCTGGTTGAAACATACAACATATGACAGGGTGCTAGGTCAAAGTTCCAATAATAGTGTTTAGTTCAACTGAAACATAAATTGGGAACACTATCAGGAATGATCTCAATATCAACCAAAATAAACATCATCTTTTTCCCTAACATGCTTTCTAACACATCTCACAATCATGCATGCTTGCTATTCCATAGAATTAGAGAACCGTCCACCGGTTTTGGAGACGAAGCAACCCACCTGAAAGTGCATGTTGATCTAAAGTCCAAATAGAACGTGGATAGTTCTCAGGTTCCCACGATCCCCACGAGTCCAAGAACACCCAATCTGCGAACCACTGCAAAAAGTATCGCACTCGACATAAAAGAAAGCTCCTCAAAAACAGCACTTGCTATTTTGCAAAACAGCACAGAAAACCCAGGGATTTCACCTCTATGCAGTCCTTAGAAAAATCCAGAAAAATTACAGTTGCATTCCTCGCGAAGTGTAGATACAAATCGAGTACTTATACGTCTCATTCCGACACTCGTAGGCCGAGAAAATTCATAAATGCTCCGCCGCTGTCCAAAAATTGCTGCAAAAAAAGGGGGTTTAAAGAAGCTCCAGAAAACCCAGTAAAACCTCGAAACGGGCGGAAGTGGTAAATAAGAGAAATGTAGCCCTACCTGTCGTGAAGACAATGCCGCAAGAATCACTCAAAAGTCCCTCGGAGTAGCCCAAGGGAGCTCGTGGACTGAAATGCGACGGAAAAGGCCACCAGAAGAGGAACGTCGCAGTGCGCCCAAACGCAGAAAACGTCGAGGCCGCGATTTCCAAAAATTTCCAAATCCTTGGAAGAGGTAGAGAACAGGAGAACAAAGCCTCGGCGAAAAGCCCCTCTCGAAAACCCTAAAAAAAAAATGAAAAGGAGAGGGAGAGGAAGTCAATTTATAGCCCAAGGGGGGGGGGGGGGGGGGGGGAGGGAAGACATTTCGGGGTACATTTTCGGGCGCCCGAAACATCCGGTCGCCGAACAGGGAACAGCCAGGGCAGCGCCCGGATTCACCCGGGCGCGCCACGTGGCCTGCTCCACGCACCAGCGAAGCGCGGCCAACCAGGCCGTGCCACGCGGCCCCTCCCAAGCGCGCGGGTGGTTGGCGCCAGCCAACCACCGCGCGATGCGTGGCACGCGCACGCCGCGCCCGCTTGCCCCGCGTTGTACGGCCACCTGCCCCTGCACCTGCCCGCCTGCCCCGCGCCTCTGCGTGGACCACGGGCGCTGCGCCGTCCACTCAGAGGCAGTCGCGTGGCCCTGCCCCGGTCCACGGTTCTTGCGTAGACCGCGCGCGCTGCGCCCACCTATCCGGGGCCGCCACATGGCCTCATCTCGGTCCAAGACTCCCCTTGTGCACCCGATCACACTACATACTTCCGGTTGTCCGTTTTCGAGTGTCCGGACTCCGAAAAATACAAGTAAATAGTCAATTTTCGATGTTTTTTCGTGCTGAATCCAAATTCTGCCTCGGATTAGCCTGAAACCCTTTCTAAATTCAGCGAAAGTAGCCGAAAGATAGGATTGATCCAAAAACCTCACTGAGTCCGTCTAACGTGTTCATTTGACGTGTTGCGGGTCGGACACACCAATAATGTCACGCCCCGAGTCCGCCAATTTGTACGGTTCGGGCACGCCAACAGACCCGCCAATCGGGTAAGACCTTTTTCTACCCGAAAGGAACGGTAACATCCATAATAACACAACAAGTGTATGCGGAAGCTCAATATCAGAGTACTAAAAATCACTACAAATTTAAACTTTCATTTAATAAACAACCAGTTTAAGCGGAAATGAAAGCATACAAGAGTGAACCAAATATTAAACTTATTACACTTTACATTTCTGAGCTTGCAAATAAAATTATTACAATTCTTTTACATAATTCCTCACCATACAAGATTCACTCAAGAAATATATAAAAAGGGATACCTCTGCTAGACCCTCTAGGTCACTATGCTGCTGGGCCCTTGCCCCTGACGTATGCCTCGCCGTCTGCATCTGAACCGTCACGATCGCTGCATCCATACCCGAACCTGTGGGGGGAGTCACCCAAGGGGTGTGAGAACTACGACCGAGTTCCCAGTGGGTTCAACCACCGAGAGAAAGTGTCCTACACCACTTGGTCCAATGGAAGCAATAATAATAGTGTGCTAGGATACTAAAATCCTCAACATCAATATGTAGCTATGCAATAATATATCACTACACTATCTGTGTACAACCATCGACCCAGCACTACTGTGTCTAGCCACACTAGGCTGCTAAGCACCAACTCGGCCACTATGCCGCTGTATACAGGGTCAACTAACCCGGCCACCTTGGCCACTCTATTTTTCTTTATTCTTTAGATTCTGGTGCTTTAGTTCAAGTTAACCCTCAGAAATTTCTTATCCAACGGGCCCCAGCCCGGTAGTCCTGCTACCATAAGATAAGATTTTTAAGGTTGCCGATAACACCCGCAAGTGTTACCCCGTCCTACGGAAGAAGCGTCCCGAACGGGTCTCTACCCGGGAGAGGGATACTGCCCGTACCTCCAACATGGGCTGGCTTCATCGTAGGTCCGCCCGTTTTATCTTTATATTTTCTTTCTTTTCTTTTTACTTTAGTTCTTAGCCTCTTTGCCTTTGAACACTTGCTTTCCTTTCTTATTCGAGCTTATAGCTCCCTTTTTGCCACTAGCAAATCACTTTCTCTTTTCTTTGAGCATTTAGCTCCTTGCTTTCACTTTTAGCCCTTCGAAAGTACCTCGTCCGACGAGTCACTGCTCAGGGAGTCCTGCTCCACTTGACGAGTCTCAAATTCAAAGGCGCCATTTACTTTTTCTTTATGCTTTTAGCCACTTTTAGCATGCTTTTAATCTTTGCCTTTTTGTAACAATTTTTTCTCTTATCCTAGGTCTTGCCATAAGGATAACCAGAGAGTCCCCTGGACTCTTAAACATTTCTCTTTTATTTCTTTAACTCAAGTTGAAGTTAAAGTTATTATCCATTTGCCCAGACACCCTATAACTTTCTAGGGTTATATTTGATCAACTCTTTAACCTTGGGATCTTATCCCTCTTTCCTGATTCCTCATTGAATCCTAGAGTTAACTTAACTCTATTTTCCTGTTCCACTATTAACTTAGAGTTACACTGACTCTAATTCCATGTTCCACAGTTATCTTAGAATTACATTGACTCTACTTTCCTGTTTTCCCTTTCATATCTCCACACTTGATCCATCTTTTCCATCCTCTTGATTCCTTACTAAATCCTAGAGTCAACTTGACTCTATTTTCCTGTCTGTGAGTTAAACTCTTCTAGCTCAACTTAGGTTCCCTTTACCTAAGTCCCATGTCATACTTGTCCTAGAGTCCCTTGACTCTATGTTGAACACTAGTTCTACTTACGTTCTCTTTACCTAAGTTCCATATCATACTTGTCTTAGAGTTTCCTGACTCTATGTTGAACACTAGATCTCCTTAGGTTTCCTTTACCTAAGTTCCTCATCATATACATCCTAGAGTTCTCTGACTCTAAGTTGATCACTCAATCCAGTGTCCTTAGGTTGTCACCTAAGACCATGCGACTCGTCCTCCCTAGGATAACTCCTAAGTTGATGTCACTCGTCAAACCCCTATACTAGGTTTTCTCCTAGTCTTACTACCAACAACTGTTGCTCCCTTATGTCACGTGATTTCTAGGGTTATACCCTAACATGCTCACAATCATAATAGCTAATCCTTTTTCATGCATGCAGTTATCTTCAGTTCATTCATCAAATAGTAATTACTTCTACGCATGCATATTCATCGTATATCTTTGGCAACCAACAGTTGCACTTTTCCTCTGTGTTCATTTACACATGTACATCTATTCCTCTAGCTCTGGCAACCAACAGTTGCGCTTTTCCATCTGAATCCATCTACACAGGCAATCATAATCATAATTACCTAACGCCTCTAACAGGCTACTATCATGCTTCGAATCGAAAAGCAAAGGAGCAAGGGGAGAGGTCACCCAATTTCGGCAGAATCCCCCACCTTGTAGTGTACCCAATTGCTTGTAGACACTTGCAATTGGTCTTCGCGCGATTCCACTTATCTCCTCGAGCTTGCACGCAGAACGGTGCACTTCCCTCGAGTCCGCACGCAAAATGGTGCACGTCCACCAAACCTGCACGCAAAACGGTACGCGTCAGTAAAACCCACACGCAAAACGATGCGCACCACTTCAGTCGGCATGCAAAACGATGCGCGTCAACTCAACTTGCACGCAAAATGGTGCACGTACCTCGAATCTACACGCAAAACGGTGCACGTTCGACTGTATGATTGCATGCAAAACGATGCACGTTTTTCTAGCCCTACACAAAAAACGATGCATAATATTAGGACCGGCACGCAAAACGGTGCGCGACAACACGATCGGCACGCAAAACGGTGCACGTACCTCAAATCTGCACGCAAAACGGTGCACGCCTCACTGTAGGGTTGCACGCAAAACGGTGCACATTTTTCTATCCCTGCACGAAGAACGATGTATAATATTATAAACTGCACGCAAAACTGTGCGCGATAAAATTATCTGCACGCAAAACGGTGCAAGCTTAACTGTAAAGTTGCACGCAAATCGGTGCATATTTTTCTATCCCTGCACGAAAAACGATGTATAATATTATAAACTGCACGCAAAACTGTGCGCGATAAAATTATCTGCACGCAAAACGGTGCAAGCTTAACTGTAAAGTTGCACGCAAATCGGTGCATATTTTTCTATCCCTGCACGAAAAACGATGTATAATATTATAAACTGCACGTAAAACGGTGCGCGATAAAATTATCTGCACGTAAAACGGTGCACGCTTAACTGTAAGGTTGCACGCAAAACGGTGCATATTTTTCTATCTCTGCACGAAAAACGATTTATAATATTATAAAATACACGCAAAACTGTGCGCGATAATATAAGTTGCACGCGAAACGGAGCACATACCTCAATTTGGCACGCAAAACGGTGCACTTTTCTTTTTCAACGTTGCACGCGAAACGGTGCACGTTTTCCGAGTTTGCGCCCAAAACTGTGCATTTTTGCCGAATCCGCACGCAAAACGGTGCATTTTTTACAACTTGCACGCAAAACGAGACGCGCCAAAACGCCCCCGACAGTTCGCGTAGCAAAACGGCACAATATACACGATTCCTAACACGCACGTGGGCATGGGGTCAAATCCAATGTCCAAAAGGAAACTTCAAAACTGTGCCAAAAATACCGTAAAAATCAATACGTGGGACCTACCCTGACAACGCCGCGTCGCCCCATCCGACTTTTTGGAACTCCTCGCGCGCTCCACGAGGTCGCCGGTGCGACGCAGCACCTCTTGAAACCTCCTGCCCCCCTCTCTCTCTCTCTCTCTCTCTCTCTCTCTCTCTCGGGTGGAGAAGAAATGGGAGGAAGAGAAGGTGTGTGTGGAGGGAGAAGGAAAAATAAAGAGAAAGAAGAAGAGATCCATTCGAATTTGAAATTCGAATCACCCTCCAGCCGCGCCTCCTGCACCCGGGCGCCACATGGGCGCGCGCCCCCACGCCGCAGCAGCCAGTAGGCGCTGCCACGTGGCGTCCCACGCGCGACCATGTTTTATCTATTTTTGCCTCGTTTTCTGTCCGTTTCTCGCCCGTTTCCGTCCAAATTTGACAGGCGGCTTCGTTTCAGCTTAATTTACCACAGAAAATTTTAAATTTTCATTTTGGGCCATTTCTGGGCCACCAAAAGCCTCCCTGTATCTAAAATCGCTGGCGGACCCCGTTCTCACAATCCGGGTATCCGATCAACACGAAATTTTTACTGTAACCTTAAAACATAATTACGAAGCTCCCGTAATTTTCTCAGAATTTTTTGACACTGTTGGCGGAGCCCGTTCTCACTATCCGGCCTCCGATCAACGCGAAACTTTTTCTGTGGCCTTAAAACATATTTACGGGGCTCCCGTAATTTTCTCGGAATTTTCCGGCACTGTGAATTTTTTGCTAAAAATCTAGGCCCCCTTTCTCAAATAAAATTTTAGATCTCTCCATTTTAACCCAATTTGGGCCCAACTCACGTCCAAATGTTCTTTACTTCCCTAACTTTCATAACACTAGTATTTCATACCACATTTATTTACATTTATTTATGTGCCGAAAATCCGGTACTTTACATTCTACCCCCCTTAAAATAAGTTTCGTCCTCGAAACTTGAATCACATCTCGACTCCTACTTGATCGAGAGGGAGGAAACCTTGCCCTCACTACTGGGCTAACTGTATATCGTGACTGGGCCTCAAACTGCCCGCTCGCCAGGTCACACGAGCAACTCACTAATGAATCCCTCTCTCAATCCAGGGACAAACTCAGACCTGGTATCTGGCCACCTTCACCACATAGGTGAAAGACACAATAGAGCACTTGCTCTCTCGATTGCCACGAATGATTCAGTTTTTTTACTTGCGAAATTTTCACTTTAATTCCGCCATCATTCTTTTCACAACGAGGTTGCATCTGCAACTAATTACATTTACCGTATTTTCTTTCCGATCGCTCAGCTGCCTAATGTGGAGGGCAAAAGCCAATCCACGAGTCCTCAACTATCTCACACGCTACTAACGCTCAAAGTCCATGGGTTATCAGCTAACCCGATATCTCGGACTACTTATGGATTCACAGACCATGGTCCAATAGGGCCTATAGCCCAAAGCTAGTCCAGCACTGTGCAATGGCTCTCGCTAGCATGTAGGTCCAATCGTAATATGGGTAGATCCTCACTTAAGGTTACCGCACCAACACTCCCACTAGGAGCTACAGTACCTCAATCATCACTAGCACTACGGCTTGGTCACATCCACACTCTTAGTGTACAAACAGCCTCAAGGCTCACATGTGGCATTCCACATCCTCGGGTCACCGCTCGGACTACCGCCCCGACCAAATCTCTATCATGCCCCGCCCTCCGGTCTCGGGCCGCTGTCTCTCACAGCCGACTGCGCCTGCCCACTGGGCTACAGGCCCACAGTCCACAAACATGGTCCAGGCACGGATCGTCCCCCAGCGAACCCGCTGATAGTCGCCACGCGACCACTACGCTCACTGAGCAAAACCCACAACTAGTCGTCAATCTATGACCCAAACAATCTATCAACTCTGGCCACACTGAGCAAAGGCTAATGCGCCAACTAATCAGCTCTCTCGGCTAAGCGATACTTGTGCTCCATGAGCACCTAAACAGTTGGGCGTCCAGCGCCCCCATGTTAACTCGCAAATATCTAGTGTTAAGCAACTTGCTTATACACGCGTATGACTCCTGTACACCTCTCCTAACTAGGTTGAGGCATCACAACGACTGTTCACCAACTCTGGTGATTAACTCGCGAACCCTGTGGTGGCAATCATTGCCATTATTCTAATCCATCGAATCGGCGTCACAAAACTCTCGCTCTATCGTGAGATTCTCGCATCTTGAAGCCTACTCTGGGCCTCACTAACACTACTATGCGGCAATTCAGCCACAAGTGATACGCCACACGGTCACTACCGTCATCAGGGGGAAGTTCCCGCCGCCTGGCCTGTAAATCTTTCTTGCCCTAATCCTTAGGGCACAATAACTTGGAACTCGCAACATAGCGATCACCATTTACCTCGCGAGTCGGTCTCTTACTGGACCTCTTTATCCACACTTTGCCAGCAATCCAGCTGACACAAGCGTAAAACACCCTATGCTGAAGGTGCGGGGTGCGCCGGCAAAAGCTCGGCGGCCACTGCCACCCTTTCTACTGTCGTCCCTGCATGCGGCAACGCCGTATACTCATACATTGTTTGTGCAGCCTCAGCTTGCTGCGCTATCAGCCACTGGAGCCTATCTATCCTCTCCGACTGTCACATCGACGCCACACTTAGGCGTTGGAATCAGCTTTCGGCGAAAAATTTCCGCTGACGGCAAGAAGCTTGACCTGCTGCTGGATCACACCAACAAGTGTGGTCACCTTCTATCGCAGCTCGTGTACTTTGTTCGACCCAGAGCGCTCTCCCGGCATGAGTCGAAACAAGCACGTATTCCTACGTGGTGTCATCGCTAATATGCACACCACAACGAAACGATTTGTCCAAATTTTAGCCATTTGAGCAACGCGCAAACTATATACCGACAAAATGGCTCGTCGACCCAATCATGCGAAAGTATAAGAGGGTACTCCTTTTCATCTCCAACATTACGTTGTCGGCCGCCAACGTAATATCCGAAGAATGAAAGCTCGTCGCCCTCGATCAATCCCAACATCCTTTTTGGGAACAACAATAACCAATCAAATACTTTCGCCCAATAATCCACACACTCTCTCGTGCTAATCCCTAGGGTCTCGCTAAGGTTGGCTAACCACCTAGGACTATTCCTAGGCTCTGATACCACTCTAATCTGTCACGCCCCGAGTCCGCCAATTTGTACGGTTCGGGCACGCCAACAGACCCGCCAATCGGGTAAGACCTTTTTCTACCCGAAAGGAACGGTAACATCCATAATAACACAACAAGTGTATGCGGAAGCTCAATATCAGAGTACTAAAAATCACTACAAATTTAAACTTTCATTTAATAAACAACCAGTTTAAGCGGAAATGAAAGCATACAAGAGTGAACCAAATATTAAACTTATTACACTTTACATTTCTGAGCTTGCAAATAAAATTATTACAATTCTTTTACATAATTCCTCACCATACAAGATTCACTCAAGAAATATATAAAAAGGGATACCTCTGCTAGACCCTCTAGGTCACTATGCTGCTGGGCCCTTGCCCCTGTCGTATGCCTCGCCGTCTGCATCTGAACCGTCACGATCGCTGCATCCATACCCGAACCTGTGGGGGGAGTCACCCAAGGGGTGTGAGAACTACGACCGAGTTCCCAGTGGGTTCAACCACCGAGAGAAAGTGTCCTACACCACTTGGTCCAATGGAAGCAATAATAATAGTGTGCTAGGAAACTAAAATCCTCAACATCAATATGTAGCTATGCAATAATATATCACTACACTATCTGTGTACAACCATCGACCCAGCACTACTCTGTCTAGCCACACTAGGCTGCTAAGCACCAACTCGGCCACTATGCCGCTGTATACAGGGTCAACTAACCCGGCCACCTTGGCCACTCTATTTTTCTTTATTCTTTAGATTCTGGTGCTTTAGTTCAAGTTAACCCTCAGAAATTCTTATCCAACGGGCCCCAGCCCGGTAGTCCTGCTACCATAAGATAAGATTTCTAAGGTTGCCGATAACACCCGCAAGTGTTACCCCGTCCTACGGAAGAAGCGTCCCGAACGGGTCTCTACCCGGGAGAGGGATACTGCCCGTACCTCCAACATGGGCTGGCTTCATCGTAGGTCCGCCCGTTTTATCTTTATATTTTCTTTCTTTTCTTTTTACTTTAGTTCTTAGCCTCTTTGCCTTTGAACACTTGCTTTCCTTTCTTATTCGAGCTTATAGCTCCCTTTTTGCCACTGGCAAATCACTTTCTCTTTTCTTTGAGCATTTAGCTCCTTGCTTTCACTTTTAGCCCTTCGAAAGTACCTCGTCCGACGGGTCACTGCTCAGGGAGTCCTGCTCCACTTGACGAGTCTCAAATTCGAAGGCGCCATTTACATTTTCTTTATGCTTTTAGCCACTTTTAGCTTGCTTTTAATCTTTGCCTTTTTGTAACAATTTTTCCTCTTATCCTAGGTCTTGCCATAAGGATAACCAGAGAGTCCCCTGGACTCTTAAACATTTCTCTTTTATTTCTTTAACTCAAGTTGAAGTTAAAGTTATTATCCATTTGCCCAGACACCCTATAACTTTCTAGGGTTATATTTGATCAACTCTTTAACCTTGGGATCTTATCCCACTTTCCTGATTCCTCATTGAATCCTAGAGTTAACTTAACTCTATTTTCCTGTTCCACTATTAACTTAGAGTTACACTGACTCTAATTCCATGTTCCACAGTTATCTTAGAATTACATTGACTCTACTTTCCTGTTTTCCCTTTCATATCTCCACACTTGATCCATCTTTTCCATCCTCTTGATTCCTTACTAAATCCTAGAGTCAACTTGACTCTATTTTCCTGTCTGTGAGTTAAACTCTTCTAGCTCAACTTAGGTTCCCTTTACCTAAGTCCCATGTCATACTTGTCCTAGAGTCCCTTGACTCTATGTTGAACACTAGTTCTACTTACGTTCTCTTTACCTAAGTTCCATATCATACTTGTCTTAGAGTTCCTGACTCTATGTTGAACACTAGATCTCCTTAGGTTTCCTTTACCTAAGTTCCTCATCATATACATCCTAGAGTTCTCTGACTCTAAGTTGATCACTCAATCCAGTGTCCTTAGGTTGTCACCTAAGACCATGCCACTCGTCCTCCCTAGGATAACTCCTAAGTTGATGTCACTCGTCAAACCCCTATACTAGGTTTTCTCCTAGTCTTACTACCAACAACTGTTGCTCCCTTATGTCACGTGATTTCTAGGGTTATACCCTAACATGCTCACAATCATAATAGCTAATCCTTTTTCATGCATGCAGTTATCTTCAGTTCATTCATCAAATAGTAATTACTTCTACGCATGCATATTCATCGTATATCTTTGGCAACCAACAGTTGCACTTTTCCTCTGTGTTCATTTACACATGTACATCTATTCCTCTAGCTCTGGCAACCAACAGTTGCGCTTTTCCATCTGAATCCATCTACACAGGCAATCATAATCATAATTACCTAACGCCTCTAACAGGCTACTATCATGCTTCGAATCGAAAAGCAAAGGAGCAAGGGGAGAGGTCACCCAATTTCGGCAGAATCCCCCACCTTGTAGTGTACCCAATTGCTTGTAGACACTTGCAATTGGTCTTCGCGCGATTCCACTTATCTCCTCGAGCTTGCACGCAGAACGGTGCACTTCCCTCGAGTCCGCACGCAAAACGGTGCACGTCCACCAAACCTGCACGCAAAACGGTACGCGTCAGTAAAACCCACACGCAAAACGATGCGCACCACTTCAGTCGGCATGCAAAACGATGCGCGTCAACTCAACTTGCACGCAAAATGGTGCACGTACCTCGAATCTACACGCAAAACGGTGCACATTCGACTGTATGATTGCATGCAAAACGATGCACGTTTTTCTAGCCCTACACGAAAAACGATGCATAATATTAGGACCGGCACGCAAAACGGTGCGCGACAACACGATCGGCACGCAAAACGGTGCACGTACCTCAAATCTGCACGCAAAACGGTGCACGCCTCACTGTAGGGTTGCACGCAAAACGGTGCACATTTTTCTATCCCTGCACGAAGAACGATGTATAATATTATAAACTGCACGCAAAACTGTGCGCGATAAAATTATCTGCACGCAAAACGGTGCAAGCTTAACTGTAAAGTTGCACGCAAATCGGTGCATATTTTTCTATCCCTGCACGAAAAACGATGTATAATATTATAAACTGCACGCAAAACTGTGCGCGATAAAATTATCTGCACGCAAAACGGTGCAAGCTTAACTGTAAAGTTGCACGCAAATCGGTGCATATTTTTCTATCCCTGCACGAAAAACGATGTATAATATTATAAACTGCACGTAAAACGGTGCGCGATAAAATTATCTGCACGTAAAACGGTGCACGCTTAACTGTAAGGTTGCACGCAAAACGGTGCATATTTTTCTATCTCTGCACGAAAAACGATGTATAATATTATAAAATACACGCAAAACTGTGCGCGATAATATAAGTTGCACGCGAAACGGAGCACATATCTCAATTTGGCACGCAAAACGGTGCACTTTTCTTTTTCAACGTTGCACGCGAAACGGTGCACGTTTTCCGAGTTTGCGCCCAAAACTGTGCATTTTTGCCGAATCCGCACGCAAAACGGTGCATTTTTTACAACTTGCACGCAAAACGAGACGCGCCAAAACGCCCCCGACAGTCCGCGTAGCAAAACGGCACAATATACACGATTCCTAACACGCACGTAGGCATGGGGTCAAATCCAATGTCCAAAAGGAAACTTCAAAACTGTGCCAAAAATACCGTAAAAATCAATACGTGGGACCTACCCTGACAACGCCGCGTCGCCCCATCCGACTTTTTGGAACTCCTCGCGCGCTCCACGAGGTCGCCGGTGCGACGCAGCACCTCTTGAAACCTCCTGCCCCCCCCTCTCTCTCTCTCTCTCTCTCTCTCTCTCTCTCGGGTGGAGAAGAAATGGGAGGAAGAGAAGGTGTGTGTGGAGGGAGAAGGAAAAATAAAGAGAAAGAAGAAGAGATCCATTCGAATTTGAAATTCGAATCACCCTCCAGCCGCGCCTCCTGCACCCGGGCGCCACATGGGCGCGCGCCCCCACGCCGCAGCAGCCAGTAGGTGTTGCCACGTGGCGTCCCACGCGCGACCATGTTTTATCTATTTTTGCCTTGTTTTCTGTCCGTTTCTCGCCCGTTTCCGTCCAAATTTGACAGGCGGCTTCGTTTCAGCTTAATTTACCACAGAAAATTTTAAATTTTCATTTTGGGCCATTTCTGGGCCACCAAAAGCCTCCCTGTATCTAAAATCGCTGGCGGACCCCGTTCTCACAATCCGGGTATCCGATCAACACGAAATTTTTACTGTAACCTTAAAACATAATTACGAAGCTCCCGTAATTTTCTCAGAATTTTTTGACACTGTTGGCGGAGCCCGTTCTCACTATCCGGCCTCCGATCAACGCGAAACTTTTTCTGTGGCCTTAAAACATATTTACGGGGCTCCCGTAATTTTCTCGGAATTTTCCGGCACTGTGAATTTTTTGCTAAAAATCTAGGCCCCCTTTCTCAAATAAAATTTTAGATCTCTCCATTTTAACCCAATTTGGGCCCAACTCACGTCCAAATGTTCTTTACTTCCCTAACTTTCATAACACTAGTATTTCATACCACCTTTATTTACATTTATTTATGTGCCGAAAATCCGGTACTTTACAAATAATAGGTGTTCCACAATAAAGATCATGAGAAAAAGCTGCACGGGGATCGGGGCCACTACAAGGGGTGTCAACGAGCCGAACACGAGCGAGCTGGCCCCAGCTCGTGTTCGGCTCGTTTACTAAATTATATATATATATATATATTCGAGCTTTTATCGAGCTGACCCCAGCTCGTGTTCAGCTCGTTTATTAAACGAGCTGAAAAATTCGACTCGTGTTCGGCTCGTTTACTAAACGAGCGATTCGATCTCGAGCTTATTTCGTGCCGAACACGAGCTGGCTCGCGAACAGCGAGCTGGATTGCCACCCCTAACTGCGGCCGATAACAGGGGTTGACTCTATCGTGACTGCTCACTGGATCATCCCGACATCTAAGCACCTGACTGACCTAAAATGGTGGTCACCCAAAGTGTGTGAGATGCAATATACATATATTCCAGTGGGCACGACAGACTGAGAAATAGCAAGTTATACCTACTAGATACTGTAAGCAGCGGATAGTAAAATAAGCTATAATCTGAAAGCTGAAGACAAGATGCAGATACTGAAACTAGCATGCTAAAATGAAAGCAAGGGTACTCATAAATGAAGCTAATCATACAATAACTAGCAAACAGATAATCCTGGTCAATCTCAATGAACGATAGTACTGATCATGCTATAGAACAGAGCAAGTATGATAATCCATAAATATATAAAGCTGTAAACAAATAGTACGAACATCATGTGCCAGTCATACTAATAAATGTTGGAGTAACAATGCAAATCATGCATCAATACTAGAACTGAAATACCCAATCAAAGCCGTCATAGGTCACGAGGACTTAGACCAATGCCCCACCGATGCACCAATATGATATCATAACCCTGCACACTCCGTGTGAACTCCCTAGGCTCACGGGTCGATGTGACGACCTCTCTACCAGTAAAGAACACCATTGCGGGTAGCTAATCCGCGGGTGTACGTGACTGAAAGCTGGCTCTAGGGCGATCATAATGTTGATGCTCAAGCTCGCGGTCTAAAGATCGAACAATCAGCATAAAGCCAGAAAATTCCTATCAGGATGTTGAAAGCTGTAATCTCAACTGATGCTGTATAACTGAAGCTATATCACTGAAGTTGTATAACTGAAGCTGAACAACTGAAGCTAAATAACAGAATTGTATAACTGAAGTTGAACTCCTATTCTAACATGCCGTAGAAGAATAGGAAATGCTGATACAACTAAGCTAGTGACCAAGCAAGCATGGCAAACGTCCAGATGTATATCACTATATATACTAAGTTCTGAGAATGAAAGCATATAGAAAAGTTCAACTGTAAGATCAAGGCTACATAGCTATAAAGACTGAATGCTGGAATGAAAGCAAGAAGAAAGGCTCAACCATAGGATCAAGGCTAACATCAAACACAAGGGTCAGACCTACTACGGTACCCCATAGGCCGAAATGATAAAGCCCGGACCGAAGCTAAACCTACCTCATAGTAGACGATCGCGGTATCTGCTGGATGGCTCACGAGCTGGCGGCTGACTGCTGGGACCTGAATCATATACACAGATCAGAAAATAGACTCATTCATACCCAAACCACTGACTCACTATGTGAAAAAAGTTTAAACATAGAACTTCGCAGAAGTTCCGTGATTTGCCGGAATTTTTGTAAATTCGCCGATCGACCAACTATGATCCGATCTATGCCTACGGGTCTCCGAATTTAACGAAACTTGACGTGCTGCCCAAGAACGCTTCACTGAAGATGTTCGGGCACTCAAATTCCACTCGGTGCGACTCTATGCTCAAATGATGCAATAAATACTGAAAACACCTCCGAAAAAGCCAACTTCGGTTCCAGAAATAGCCAACACAAAACTGAAATCACTGTGTGATGACCCGGGTCTCCGCAGAGCTGCTACAGTGCGTTGGGGTGGCTGTTGGAGGCCTACATGGTATGTTGGAGGTGTTTGGGGCATAATTGGACACAAGAGTTGGACTTCGGGCCAAATGGATCATGTGAGTGATCGGAGGACCCCGTGGAGGGTTCAGAAGTGGTTTCGCGCGAATCGGATATTTAAATTGGGCTCCGCACGAAGTTTGGACTGAAAGCGCATTTCCGGGTGCCTTCGACAATTTTTAGAGTTGGAATTTGGCGAAACGGACGTCAAATTCAGATTCAGCGCGCGAAAACGGTCAAAATGGACTACCTACTTGATGTTTTTGGGCACGGGTTACTGTTCACCGCCGGAACAGTAACTCCGGCGATCGCCGGCGGCGGCCGGCGGCGGCGGAGAGCGGCGGCGCGGCCTCGGGCAGGCGGCAGCGCGGCGGCGGGCAGCGCGCAGCGCGCGGGCAGGGGCGCGGGCAGGCGCGCGGTCCACGCGCCGGCGTGCACCAGAGCGGGGTGCCACGTGGCGGCTTCCCATTGGATGGTTTACGGGTCGCGGTCCACGGAGTATAGCGGGGTGTACGGTGGACCGGAGCGGGACACGTGGCATCTTTCTATTGGTCCGGTGTATGGCGTATCGTGCACCAGGTGCAGTGGGCACGTGACTTGGACACGTGGCGCGCGAGGATTGGACTGGTTACTGTGCGCGCAGATGGCAGGTGGCGTGGTGCACGGTGGACCGGTTGGGGACACGTGGCATCACATTGTTGGTTCGGTGTTTGGGGTTGTCGTGCACCGGGTGCAGCGAGTATTTGGATTGGACACGTGGCGCGCGGGGATTGGGCGCGTCACTGTGCGCGTACGGGCGGCAGGCGGCGGCAGGCGCGCAGGCGGCAGGCGGCGGCCGGCTGGCGTGGCGGGCACGGCGGGCAGGTGGCGCACGCGGGCGCCACGTGGCAGCCCGCCATTGGCGGGCGCCAACTGCCCGTTGACCATTGGTGCGCCACGTGGCGCGAGGTGATCGGGCGGATCCGCTGTTCTGTGTTCGGGGACAGGTGTCGACGCGGGGAGCGGGTCGGACGGGTGTGCGGTCCGGCCGGATCTGGTGTGCGGGAGTGGGCTGGGCTGGGCCGGCTACTGTGTGCGCCCGGTTTCGGGGCCCAAAGGATTCGGGCGCCCGAAACCGGGGACACAGAGGGAATTAACCCAATTGTCTCTTTGGGCCTATAAATAGGCCTCCACTCCCCTCCTTTTCTGCTTTTTTCGAGAGTTAGGGAGAGAATAAGAGGGAGAGTTGTATACAAAGTTTGTTCCCCTTGGTGCCCTTGATCTCGTGGTGGATTCTCGGAATATCTGGAAGCTCGGCAACGGCGATATCATTTTTACAGTTCGCCTCGGTTTTCCCCCATTTTGGCCCATTACCGTCGCAGATTATTCAAAAATTCACTGTGAGCAAACCAGGAGGAGTTTTTGGACGATTTCTTCGACAGCGTGTTCCTAAGAGGTAAGGCTTCGATTTTCGTGTTGATCGCTTCGCTCCGTTTCGCACTTTTGGCACGTTTCCCGAGACATCTTTGACCCCCATTTTTCTGTGGTGGATTTTGGACAGCACCAACTTGCCGATTTTGTATCTCAGCCTAGGAACATCGGATCGAGGCGATTCAAGAGTCGATTTTGATCTACTCGTCGCGAGGAACACAGTGGTGATTTTTCTGGGATTTTAGAAAATTGTTTCGAAGGTGATAATCACTGTTTTCTCAGTGAACAGTGCACAGTTTTAGCACAGATTTCTGTGTGATGTACCCCTCTTGCCGAATTTTTATCTTGACTTACCGATCTCAGTTTTGGACGTACAAGGTACCGTTGCGAAGCTATCGACGCGAGGATCGCCGTGATATTTTTCTTGGAATTTTCTGGGCACTTTCTGCAGGTGATAATTTAACAGTTTCAGGACTGTTGTTGTATGGATTAATTAAAGCAATATTTGGGAGCCTAAGTGTATTTAGTGGACTTTGTGTTGTGCCAGGAGTGTTTCGGGTGTACTGTTCTTGTTGGAGCGCAGGATTGGAGTTTTTGGTATTTTCAGCTGTGCGGACCCGGACAGTTAGCGCTTCAGGTGGGTGGTTGTTGCTTGCCTCTATATCTGACTCACTCACTAAGTTTATTAGAAAACCCCACTATTGAGCATATTGATTGATTATCATGCATGATTGACTGATATACATGTGAGCCTATCTCTGGGATTAATTATGTGGATATAGCATGTTTTGGGATAATATCACTGAGGGGACATGATTGTTGGAATACTTAATTGTGATAATTAACATGCTACATTAGCACCTAGATTTTATGAAAGTGGATTAAATGGATTAACTGTTGGGACATAATGATATATCAATGTGCGGGTTTCACTCTGGGAATTATTATGGAACAGGGATCTTATACATGTGTAGTCGACTGATGATTTTAGCCTGATGGTGATATTTATGTGGATATTATTAATTATTACACATGTAAACTGTTATTTGTTATATTCTCTCTTTCATATTGCTGAGGACTTTCGCATGCTCATTTGGACATCTAGATAGGCCACTATTTTATTGCTACACTATCATATTGGGATTTGACTTAGGAGAAACCATGATTGCTTTCTTTCTCCTTTTTATTTAGACTTTTGAGTCATGTTGCTCGGGTTCGAGCAGAGGTTTGGGATAGTGTAGCTGGGACCTGAGGGTCAGCGACAGGGTGTACTTGATGTTGGATTATGGGTTATTGCGGCAACCGCGGACAGTAGGCGGTTGACCGGATCTTGATTATTTTATCCAATTGTGGGTCGTGGGATTATTGCGGTGACCGCGGACTTTGGGCGGTTGACCGGATGTTTACTGTTGCATCAGATTGGGTATCAGATTTTCCTAGTGGATGGTATTTCCCACTTTTGAGTATTATTGCATCAGATCGGGGTTTTATTAGTGGACGGAGTTTCCCACTTTGATCATAGTCATGATCCAGTCCTGCTATTGTGAGACATTGGTTACAGAGATACTTTACTCGTGTGGGTCGCTCCCCTCGAGTGCCACTCCGGAGTAGGCTTTTGACCGTGCCGTGTGCCGGTCAGTTGGTGAGTTGTGAGTGATGACAGAGCGGGCCGTGCCGAGCGCGGTCAGTTGGTGAGTTGTGAGTGATGACAGAGCAGGCAGTACCAGAGTTTTCTGGTTTTCTGATTGGGTTTATTTGGGCAGTTAGCCTCCTAGTTGCATTCATACCGTCATTTTTCGGTATTGCATTTAGAGGCATACTTGTTGTGGTTTCCCCTTTATTCAGTAGTTCTGTTTACAGCTTTACCACTTGCCCTTTTCTTGCCTCTAGCAGACTTAGTGGGTACGCCGGAGCTTGAGGCTTTACCCACACGGGGAGGCTACTGGTTTACTAGTGGTTCTCACCCCCACTGTTGTTTCCTCTTCTTTTCTCCCCCTGTTTTGCAGAGTCCTCATTGGAGTTGCTGATCTTCAGTCGTTGTTCGGGACGAGGGAGTCACGGGCTAGATCATTACCACCCGAGGAGTGTAGCTGTATCCTCTGGTTGGAGATTCCTCGTAGCTGTTGGCTGGCTTTTACTGTTTATCTGGAGGAGAGAGATCTTTTGTTTTTGGAGAGACTGATGTACTATAGTTTTAGTTTATCTCCTTTTATAGTCGAGAGATGCTGTACTGAGGACATTGTATGATGATTATCTGTATTTGAGGGAATGGATATTGTACTCTATTTCACGATGTATAGTAATTGGATTTTATTTTACAGCATTTTATTTCAGCTCTGATATTTGTGTAGCTATAGTACTATCTTTTGCAGGTTAGACGCTTCGCCTATGCGGGTTTTGGCATAGGTGGCGGATCTGTTGGCGAGCCCGGATCGCAGTTTCGACCCCGGGGCGTGACACACTGGACCAGCCAGGACAGCGTCGGGAATAGCCAAAGACATTTGGCACTCACAACTAATCACTTCCTCAAAATACACATTTAGCGTGAAACCGTCGATAAACCAACAATTTTGCCGATTTATGGTTCGATAAGCAAAATCCGCTCAACGAAGGCCAACGGATCTCGAACGAAATGTTTAGAGATCATGTGCACGCTGTCCACAGCAGCCCACCAGGCTACAATTACAATTAGACCCCTAGGGTTTAATAAAATTGCATAATAATATGTATTTTATCCACAATTAAGCTACTATATTAATTCCAGGGACATTTAAACCGAACCAAAAGCACCAGTAGATGGGCCTCGATATTCTAAGCATCGTGCTCGCTGTTCGGGAGCAACCCGAGCCATGAAAACAACAATGGGTCTAGGTTTACTAAGTATTGAGAGCACTAGTAGGCTAATCATGTATCCACACTTAACCAAAACATGAACCAAGGTGAGCAACATGCTCAGAGGACCAAGAAGGTTCAGAGGCTCACCTTCGAGGTGTCGCGGGGCTGTCGGAATCGTTGCCGGAACAAGATGGTTCAAGTTCAACCTTCCAAGAGCTCAGTTTGGCCGAGCTTGATCCAAACTGAGATCAAGCTTCACTCTAAGGCAAGCACGGTTTGCAAAGAGTTCCCAAATGTGGCAGGAGCACCACCCAACTAAGCTCCGACACTCCAGCACGGTGGTTGGCCGGGAAAAACAACTTCAAGCTCTAACAAATGCAACAATGGTGGAGGATGACTCAGTCACTTATGGCCGCATGCAAAGGTTCCAAAGAAGTGCTCTGGACAAGAGAATACCTACCTGAGGGTTGGCCGGCGCTGGGGAGCGACGGCGGCGGCAGGCGGCACTGCTCGGCCCAACTCCAAAAACCCAGAGCTAGGGCTTCCTCTCTTGAATTCTACGCTGAACCAAATTGGTTCAAACTTCGTGGAGGTCCCCCTGATGTCC
The DNA here is from genome assembly GCA_029168755.2 of Tillandsia fasciculata. NCBI lineage: Eukaryota > Viridiplantae > Streptophyta > Magnoliopsida > Poales > Bromeliaceae > Tillandsia > Tillandsia fasciculata. The sequence goes on from CM054950.1 coordinate 12,185,296, forward strand.
AGTAGAAGTTAACCACCAACTTTGATCCGAGCTCGAACGGCCGGATGTGGAGCATGACCGAATCACGACCAAACTAGGGTTCCGGTGACCCTTCTTCCACTCGCCGTCAACGGAGGTCCACAGACCTCGGGGCTTCGCCTCACTGGATCCGAGGAAGAAGAAGAAGAAAAAAAAAAGTTTTTCGGCGGCGTGCGGCGGAGCCAGGCGTTGTCACTCCACAGGAAGGGTTTCCAAAGATGAAGGATATCTTCATATGTGATTTGGAGAAATCCTAAGCCCTTTAGTTGCACTCTTCTCAACCCAACCCGAGATCAAGTTGAATACTTGCTTTTTTTTTGCTTCTCCGGCAATCTCCGGCAGCGGCTGGGGTTGTAACCGTCGAAGAAGGTGCAGAGGAAGGAGAAGGAACTTTTAGCGGCGGCTAGGTTCAAAAGAATCCGAGGCTAGGGCATTCTCGGATCACCACTTCCTATATATATATATCTTGCACAAAATGCTGTTTGATCCCCCTACTCTCCACATTTTTGAGTTGGGTCCTTTACAGGAACTTTATTTCACATCTAAGTGCCTCACTATTAAGTGGCACGCAAAACGGAGTATAAAAACATTAGGACTTTTGTGCAAATATGCTATTTTTTACTATTTTTCATGCTTTTTGAGATAATAGTGTCATCAAATGGAAAAACGGACACTACCATGATATCTAGCTCGACGAAACCTATCGAGTAGTATTTTGGTTCATTGAGTTCGATCTTCGAAAATTTCAAAATTCATCTTATACAGTCAACTAAAGAGAGAAAGAAAAAATACAATAGCACAAATCTCAATACAAATTCAAATGTAAAAAATTCACTAGTATAGTTAGCCTTGTGTTTTTGAAAGTATATAAGCTCTACTCTCTCTCTATCTCTCTCTATATATATGTATATATATATATAGAGAGAGAGAGAAAGAGAGAGATTATATATATATATATATATATATATATATATATATATATATATATATATATATAGTCCGACTACTATACTTGTACAAGTACCTAGCAATTTATGCTTGTAAGTTTTCTACCGTTAGATCTACCCCTTTGACTAATTTCATCGCTTAGATCATGCTATTAGTTTCACCAACCACCCACTAAATCCAAGAGGCACACTATCATCCTAACCACACAATCTTTCATTTAATGACTAAAAATCTACAAGCACCAATGTGTTGGTGCTTTTATAAGTATAGGAGCTCAATTATATATATATATATATATATATATATATATATATATATATATATATATATATATATAGCTTATATGCTTTTAAAAGCACAAACTCATCCATGCTTGTGAATTTTTTATCATTAGATTTTTATTAAGATTTGTGTTTTTTTACTTTTTTTTTCTCTCTTTAGTTGACTTTACAATAACACAAATCACAATACAAATTCAAAGGTAAAAAATTTACAAGCATAAATTGGCTTGTACTTTTAAAAGTACATAAGCTCTACTATATAGAGCTCTTATATTTTTAAAAGTACCAAAGCATTGATGTTTGTAAGTTTTTAATCCTTGGATGAAAAGATGTGTGGTTAGAATGATAGTGGGTCCCTTGGGTTTAGTAGGTGGTTGGTGGAATAACATGATCTAAAAGGTGGAATTAGTCAAAGTGTTAGATCTAAGGGTGAAAAATTTACAAGCACAAAGTGTTTGATACTTTTACAAACATAATAACCTCTCTCTCTCTCTCTCTCTCTCTCTCTCTCTCTCTCTCTCTCTCTATATATATATATATATATATACATATATATATATATAAACAATGAACAATTTATTTTATAGACATCTTATATAGCATGAAATTACTTAATTATTTCATTGGATAGAATTTTACAATCTCATATTGTTCAATAAAATTGGCTATGGTACGCATCCAAATATTCAATAAATTAAAGATTTTCTCAAGTGTGTTAGAGCATTGATCAGCTAGCTTGAATGCTCTGGCCAATAAACTAACCATTCATGATTAACTAGATGGTAGGCAGTATTAATTAAATTAAATTTAGATTTTCAAATGAATCCATTAGGAAGAGTGTGATTTTCTATGATAATGACAATTTTTACACTATAATGATTATAACTTGAGGTATTTAAGTACCTATAGGAAAGATTGACCCACCAACTGCCATGTGAAGAGAAATTTAATTAAGTTGGCAAGCCATATAATTACGAAATAGATTAGAGCTAAAGTAAACCGGAGGGGTAGGGCATGTTTGTTTCAACGTAAGTGGGAATTAAGAGAGAAAATAATTTTCAGCGAAAGTAGCTCATTTTCGTTGTTTAATTCACCATAAATTATTACGGTTGAATATCCAATTCATCTAAAACATCGAAATTAACTTTCTTCCATCATTGAGCGAATTCAATTACGATGAAATGGAGTGAGGAAAAAAAAATAAAATAAAATATTTAGAGAAGAACTTAATTACGGTAATATTTAGGTTTCATGTTTAAAATATAATTACATATTTAAAATATAATACAATTTGATTAGTTAAGTATTAATATATGTTATAATTTGGTTTAAATTTGTATTTATCTAAATTGAAGTTAAATCCTAATCTAATTAGGATAATATGAGATTTAGATTGTTGGGTAAAACTAGAATTTAATTAGGGTTTAATTAGACTACAAATCCTAATTAGATTCTAGTTTTGAGGCATATATTATATATAGCATACCCGGCCACTTTAATGAAGCCGCAACTTTTAATTAGTCGAAGCGCTAATTAATTTAGGCCAACAAGGAAGATACGTGTTGTTGGTGTTGGTACATACGGCCATATTAATGAAGCCGAGATTTTAATTAGAGACCATGCTCTAATTAATTTAGCAACCCAAGAGGAGAGAGGCCGTATTGGAGGAGCCATATGTTGCTAATGAAGCCAGCGATTAATTAAGAAATTGAAGCTCTAAGGTGAGGGCGTTCATACGATTGGATTCTTAGGAATCGTTAGGGTGGACGCAAATTTTGATATTTCGGATTTATTTGGTGTTGGGTTATACTAATATGGATCTAAATAGGAGAAAAAACACCTAGAGGGGGGTGAATAGGTGTAAACAATAAACACTCAAAAAATCATTGCGCAATAAAACTCAATGCGGAAATAAAAATAACACGCAATATTTTTACGTGGAAAAACTCCAAACCGGAGTAAAAAACCACGGGACCGATAACACGGCGAAATCCACTAGAATTAAAACACGTACAAGGTGATTTAACGTACTCACAGACGACTCAACCTTTTACCATACGCTCCTAGTAGATCTTCTCCGCTCGCTCCACGACGCTTCTCGAATCCACGATCTGCGCCCAACGCCGAATCCTCAGCGTCCAACGTCGAATCCACGATGTCCGACCGAATCCACGGTCTTCACCCAGTAGCACGCTTCGAATCCACGAACGTACCTCGCTCCGAATCCACGAGAGCGGTTGCACCTTGAATCCACAAGGCCACGCGAGTCCACGCACCGATTTGGGGTAAATCGTTATTTTTGGGTGGTGATGATCCGCCGAATACTTAGATTAGAAATAGATCGGAAATACCATCTAAGTATTCATTGATTTGATTCTACTCAAAATCTGAGTATGGAAAACCTAGAATCAAATCAATCAATATAGATGAAGAAACATAGAATTAATCTATTGATTTCCTTTCTTCTCTATATGTGGATTTTTCTCTTTCGGTCTATTTTTCTATTATATGCGGATGCCCTAGAAAATGAAACATAGGGTCTATTTATAGGTTAGAAACCATTGGAAGAAGATAAGGATCAAAAACATCCTTTTCTGGAATTTTTCAGGACGGCGATCCGGATCGGATTTACTGCGATCCGGATCGTCGTAACGAGATTGACGATTCCAGAAATCCAAGGGTTCGGGATCCGGATCACAAGTCCGATCCGGATCGTTCATACAATTCACCAAACTCCCATGTTCGGGATCCGGATCGGGATGGCCTAGGATCCGGATTGAAATTGCCAATGAACAATCACCCTTCGGGATCCGGATTGCAAGGTCTGATCCGGATCCTGAACATGTCCCATGTCCAGTTTTTGATTTTTATGCAATTAAAAGTTCTTCCAGGTGTTTCTACACTACAAGAAGTATTCGGATCATCAAAATTCTTTAGTTAAACATACCTGATCCTTTTGAATTCTTCTTTCTTGAGATTGAGGTATATGATCCAAAGTTCTTTCATCTTCAATCTTCAAGACTTAACACTTTTCACGAAATACGCCAACTCAAATTCCGTAACAATCTCCCCCTTTGGCGGTTTCGTGACAAAACACAAATCCACAAAAGAAAATTCAAAAAGATATTTTTGTTGCTATCACCATACAACAAAAATTTACAATGGAGATCCAAAAATTTAAAAACATGAGATAAACTCCTAAAACAGACTCTAGACTTAGACATCTGTACTCTCTGCAAAAATAAATCATTCTTGACAAAAGAAATCGTTAGATACCTCAAGAATTGAAGCATACAAAACCAAGCAGAGATAGAGTTTATACTCATCATGACATTTAGTAATTCAGATATGTAATAAGATCATAATTAAAACCAACATATCTTCTAAGCAATAAAACCAAATGTCATAACTTTGTTTGTTAGTAACAAACAACTTGTTAGTCATATTACATGCCCAAATAGTTAGTCAAATAGTTAGTAGGGACATGCAACAAATCACCAAATAAAAACCAAAAGTTGTAATACTTACCTGTCACCAAAGCCAAAGTTTCTCACACAAAGTTCAAAGTTCAAGGTTCTCTACTCTCTCTCCCCCTTTTTGTCACAAACAAAGCCAAAAATGTAGTCAAAACTATAAAGTGTAAGGAGAGTTAAAACAAGTTTAAATACAAATTAAGAAACTTAAAAACCTGCAAAAGAAAAGATTAGAAGGAAAGTTTATGGAGAATCGTCAGAACTGATACACCCAAGCTTCTGAAACATTTTCTTGATCCGTTTATTCATAGAAGCTTGCTCCTTCTTCACTTCTTTGAGATCTTGAATCGACACAGCTTGTTCTTTCTTGACTTCTTTGAGATCTTCCTTCATTTCAGCGAACTCAGCAGACATGCGTTCTTGTTCATTGGAGAGTCGCTGTTGTTCTTTAAAGATAGAGCTGACAGAAGCATCATCATCAGAAGTGGATGGAGGTGCCTGCTGTGATGGTGGAACAGGAGCTGTAGAAGTAGTTGCTTGTGGTCGAGCTCGTTGTCGGATTGGAGGAGATGGAGGATCATCTTGTTTTGTCGATAGAGACTTCACAATTGTTGTCTCATTAATGGTGCCCAAACTGTACATGTATGAACTTGCGCTTGTATCGACTTTAAATTTTCTAAGGATGCGCATGATTATCATTGGATAAGGTAGTCTCTCTGTGGGGTGAGAGTGTTCCACATACCGCGCCATCCTTGACCAAATGAGGAAAGGAATATTCAAGTTTGCTCCCATCAATGCGGCCGAGTTTCCAAGAAGATAAAGAAATAACATCCTATCCCATCGAAGAACCTTCGTATTCATGTTGGGAAGAATGTTGTAGCAGACAATGAAGTTTATATACCTATACTCTGGTCGAAGCTCTTTAGAGAAAACAGAATTTCCGGTTGACAAAGTATCCGGAATACAAATTCCATTGACTACAACTCTCCAGGAGTTGTCGTTGAAGCTTTGAGTTTTTAGGTAATGGAGTCCATCAGATCTGGCTTTCATACCCAGCACTTCTCCAATCAGTTGGGGAGTGACTTTGATTTTGATATTTTTAACCAAAGTATGAAATTCTCGACGTCCATCATCGTGATCAATTAAACTTGCAGCGTTCTGATAAAACATTCGAACTGAGTGTGGACAGTACCCAGTAGTCTCAGGGAAGTTGCAAATTGGAGCAAGACCAACCTGGTCAAACAAAATCCCAAAGACTGCAGATCGTTCCTTCATCGGCTGGACATTGACATGTCGTTCTCCAATACATTCCATTTTCTCAAAATCTTTGATTCTTGCAGAGCTGATGAATTCCTGTTGGGGAGGCTGGCTAGCAATTGGTTTGTTAATCGAAATGCCCCTAGCACTGCCTCTTTTTCTTGCACCGGTTTTCATCCTTGTTCCAATCGGACTTGGGTCCATGGGAGCTTTTCCTTTTTCAGCTGCAGTAGGCTTTGAAGCTTCAGCAGTTGCTTTCCCTTTGGAGATAGTGGGGACATTTTCCTCGATCTCGAGGTTATCCCAGTCAATAGAAGCCGTCTCTGAATCTGTCTCAGAATCACTCCTAGCTTTCTTCGAACTCTTTGCTTTCTTAGGTTTGGCAGTGTCCTTAGCATGGACCATGGCAGCAAGTAGGAAAATAACCCATGTGATCACCATTTTGATCGCTAGTGAGAAATGTATCCTGTGACGACCAACTCAAGAACATGAAAAATCGTTAATTTTCAAAAATTTGAAAAATTGTACCCAAACAATCATAATCATGTAGAGAAGCTAAGAATCAAATTAGTTTTGCAAAAAGAATTTTAAAAATAGATCAATCCATGATTTTCAAAAATTCCTCTTTTATGCCCTAAAACCGAATTTTTAGAAATCGAAGCCCAAAAATTCGTTAATCAGGAGAAAACCCAGCATATAATCAAAACTAATCTACCCAGAGTTCTTATTTCAAAAGAAATTTGATCAAAAACCATTCACAAACGAAAAAGATCCAAAATTTCATCACGTTTTGAAGAAAATAGAAAAACTGTGAAAAACCGAGATTTTGATCAATAAAACTTACTTGGATTCGAAGAACTTTGAGTTTGGAAGCTCCAAGATGCAAGAAATCTAGAGAGAGAAGCTCTAGAGACTTGAGAACAAAAGATTAGGGTAAAAGAAATCAAAACCCTTTGTTCTATTAAAACCCTAGCCGTGATCCGGATCGGATCGAGAATGTGATCCGGATCGGCTACCCGCAGGAAGAATCCTGCGTTCGGGATCCGGATCACTTGCCCGATCCGGATCGGCTCCAACTTTTTCTTCAGAAAAATTTAGAAAAATTCCATAAAATCCAGAAAAAGTATGTAAGCACTTTACCATATCAACTTTAAACAAAAATCATCGTTTCATACAACAAGAAATAGATTATACAAAATCTATCAAAAATACTCAAAAATGAAACGAAAATTTACGAAATTAAAACACTTAAAGTTGAACAACTTCAATTACATCTATCCTGATCTTATGCGTAATGCCTTTATCAAATCATCAATTTTGGTAAAGAAAATGAAATACCAAGATCAATAGATGTTTGAAATCCCAGATAAGTTAGATAATATATCTAGACAATCTGTTGAAGGAGTGGCTCTTTGAGCATCTTTTATCAAAAATCCCACCTTATACCAACCATGAAATTGACTGAGTCAAGTATTTCAATATGCATTTCATCAACAATTTTAAAACAAAAATTTGCTTTGCATTCATGGAGTATCTTTTTCTTTTTCTTTTCCTCCATGTGGTGGTAGTTTTCACACTCCTCATTGGGATGTAACTCTTTCCACATCTTTTGAGCATTTTACATTTCTTTGACTCCCCCTCAATTGGCTATCAATTATTTAATATATAAGGTATTCAACCAAAAATTGATCTCGCATTCATACTCGACTAAGCAATCAAATAAGATAATGACTATACCAAGAGATCATTGAGAGAGAAATTGACTTTGATCACTTAAAAGATGACTTAATTAACATAAATGATCATTGCAACATTGAAATATTATGATATCAAAAGCATAATAAATTTCTAAATGCATGAAAAGGATGCAATTAAAGTCAATTATGATTTATGCTCAATTAATGTCCTATGTACAAAACATAGATAAAGAACAAAACAAAAACAAAAACAAAACCTAACCTAAGCAAAGGTTTCAAAAAGGTTATTTCAAGGAAAGCATGCCAATTGCTTTACGCAAGTGAATAAAACGTTTTTGATCCAAAGGTTTTGTTAAGATATCAGCTAATTGATCCTCAGTTGAAATATATGACAGTTGAAGAATATTTGATTCAACTAGCTCTCTAAGAAAATGATATCTAAGTTCAATATGTTTTGTTCTAGAGTGCAACACAGGGTTTTTAGAAATGTTAATAGCACTAGTGTTGTCACATAAAATGGTTACCGAAGATGCTGAAATCCGGAAATCGCTCAACACGCTTTTCATCCAAATCAATTGGGTTGAACAACTTCCTGCAGAAATGTACTCCGCTTCGGCAGTCGAGAGTGCTATGCAATTCTGCTTTTTACTGTGCCATGCAACAAGGCAATGGCCAAGATAGAAGCATGCACCACTCGTGCTTTTCCGATCATCCACTGATCCAGCCCAATCGGCATCTGAGTATCCAACAATATCCAAACTTGTTCCCATAGGATACCAAATTCCGAAATTGATTGTACCTTTGATATACCGGATGATCCGTTTCACCGCTTTCAGGTGAACCTCCTTCGGTGCTGATTGATATCTCGCACAAATCCCAACACTGAAGGATATATCCGGGCGACTAGCCGTGAGATATAGTAGACTTCCAATCATACTGCGATACAGTTTCTCGTCTACATTCTCACTATGTGATTCACTTCCAAGTCCCTTATGGCTAGTTCCCATTGGAGTCGGAAAATCCTTAGAATTTTCTAAATCAAACTTTTTGACCAACTCCAGTGCATACTTGGATTGACACAAGTGAATTCCTTCATCGTTTTGTTTAACTTGTAATCCAAGAAAATAAGTCAATTCGCCCATCATGGACATCTCAAATTCGCTTTCCATGGTCTCCGCGAATTTAGAAGCATCATTATCTCTTGTTGCGCCAAATACAATGTCATCGACATAGATTTGTGCAACTATGAAATTGTTTTGATAATGCTTCACAAAGAGAGTCCTGTCAGCTCCCCCTCGAGTATAGCCCTTTTCCAAAAGGTGCTTTGTCAACCTTTCGTACCATGCTCGCGGTGCTTGTTTCAGACCGTAAAGAGCCTTTTTCAGACGAAAAACATGGTTAGGTAGTTTATGATCCACAAAACCTTTCGGTTGAGCCACATAAACTTCCTCATTTAAAAACCCATTTAAAAAGGCGCTCTTAACGTCCATTTGAAATAATTTGATTTTAAAATGACAAGCAATCGCAAACAAGATACGAATGGACTCGAGTCTAGCTACAGGGGCGAAAGTTTCATCAAAGTCTATACCTTCTACTTGAGAGTAGCCTTGAGCAACTAACCTTGCTTTGTTCCTGATGATAGTACCATCTTCATTTTTCTTGTTCTTGAAGATCCATTTGGTACCTATCACATTGTGTTGCTTCGGAGGCTTCGTTAATTCCCAGACTTTGTTTCGCTCAAATTGATGGAGCTCTTCCTGCATTGCTTTAATCCAGTAGTCATCTTGGAGAGCTTCATCAACATTCTTTGGTTCGATTTGAGATACATAGCATGCAAATCCGCAAACCAATTGTCTCCGTGTTCTAACTCCTTCTTGTGGATCTCCAATGATGTTCGATTCAGGGTGATCCTTGGAGATGCGTAACGTTTGAGGTAGAGGAGTAGTCGGAGGTACACGAGATGATTCCTGCACATCAGATAAACTTGAAGAACCGTTAGATGCATCATTATTATCGAAAGAATTGTTAGAAGAAGATGCATTAGCAGGTGTATCATCATCAAGAGAGATATCGAGGGTAGATTTTTCAGATTCAAAGTGAAAAGCTTCATCTACCTTAACATTTATCGATTCTACGATCGTCTTAGATTCTAAGTTAAAAACTCGATATGCTCTGCTGTTTGTAGAATAACCTAAGAAAATCCCTTCGTCACTTCGAGAGTCAAATTTTCCAAGATTCTCGCGATCACGTAAAATAAAACACCGACTCCCAAAGATACGAAAATATTTGATGTTAGGTTTTCTACAAAACCATAGTTCATATGGTGTATTCAAAGTCCCCGGGCGCAAATACACTCGATTAATAACATAGACAGCAGTGTTCACCGCTTCAGCCCAAAAATATAAAGGTAAGTTCCGGCTATGAAGCATAACACGTGCCATCTCCTGTACGACCCTGTTTTTGCGCTCGACTACACCATTTTGTTGAGGTGTATAAGGTGCGGAGAATTCATGTTTAATGCCGTTAGAAGTGCAAAAATCAATGAATTTGGAATTTATGAATTCTCCACCTCTATCACTTCTAACTCGAGTAATCTTTTCATTCTTTTCAATCATAATACGATGGCAAATTTCGTGAAAAGAATCAAAAGTATCAGCTTTTTCTTTTAAAAATGCTACCCAAGTATATCTAGAGAAATCATCAACCAATAAGAAAATATACCATTTACCTCCCAAAGATGGTTGACGAGTTGGCCCCATTAAGTCCATATGCAAAAGTTCCAAAGGCCGTTTTGTACCTATGTGGTTCAAGTTCTTGTGTGCAGTCCTAGACTGTTTTCCCTTTTGGCAACCGCCACACACAATGTTTTGTTCAAAAGAAAGTTTAGGAACCCCCTTGACCACATCTTTGTTTGAAATTCTAGCAAGTTCCTTAAAGTTTATGTGACCTAGCCTTTCATGCCAAAGTGTTTCATTTTTCAAAGATGCTAGGTTACATTTTTCAGAAATTTTATGAGGAACTACATAACAATTGTTTTCTGATCTAACCCCTTTTAAAAAGAAAGCATGGTTCTTGTCAGTTACAGTACATTTATCAGATGAAAAATTAACTGAATAACCATTATCACAAAGTTGACTTATGCTTATGAGGTTAGTCTTAAGGCCATGAACAAATAACACATTATTTAGAACCGGGCCATCTGGAATAGCTACCGTTCCCTTTCCAACAATTTTGGAAGACCGACCATCTCCGAAAACAACAAGTCCTCCGGAGTTTTTCTCAAAGGTTTGAAAACAGTTTTTGTCACCGGTCATATGACGGGAACACCCGCTATCCAGATACCAAGACGAACTATCATATGCATGCAAGGAAACATTGGTAACAAGACAAGGAAAAATTTCACCTTTGCGCACCCAAACCTTTTTGGAATGCGTCGGTAATGGTCGTGAAGTTGATCTCCTAGGTGAAAGCGTCTTGTTGAAGATTGCTGCTCCTTGATGATGTCGTCTTGAGCGGTGAACTACCAAGGCTCTTTTCCTTCAATTGATTTGCAGTTGATTTCTGAGGAATCACCTTTTGGTAGTCATTGCAAGAGGTGCTTGAGGTGTGCGTTTGGCTCCCGTCTTGCAATTTCTCCTTATGTGCCCTGAAATGCCACAACGAAAACATACCTTAGATCTTGACGATCCCGAGGAGGATGAAGTAGGCTTGTTGTCGTTGCTTGTCGTGAATTCCGGTGTCGGAGGAGGAGATACCGACTGAGGCACAAAAACTGTCCCACTCGAACTTGGAATGTCTCCAGTTTGAGTGTATCCGAGGCCGAACTTATTTGTTTGACCAAGACCAAGAAGTCTGTCCAACTTACTCCTTCCAGAAGAAAATCTCTTTAAGTCATCCTTTAGTTGGCGTATGGTCTTTGTCATTTCCATTTTTCCTGTCGAGCCTCGCCGTAGAGCTTCAAGAAGTAATTCGCTTTGTCCACCAATTTCTATGTTCTTTCTCGAAAGCTCATTGGACTCTTGAAGGGAAACATTTGCTTTGACTAGATTATCCCTTTCCACTTCAAGATCGTTTGAGAGAGAGGTTACCCTTTTTACTTCTTCTTCGAGATCCTGCAATCTCCCTCTCAACCCCTTGTTTTGCTTTGCCAGTTTCTTTGAATCCCTCAAAAGCTTATGGTAGGCAAGAGCAAAATCTTCACCTTCAGAATTGCTCGATTCATCGTCCGTTGCAATCTTTTCAACAGGGAGGAGTTGGACAAGGAATCGGATGTACTTGCCATTAAGCACATGAAGGGTGAAGAGGTGGACGCGTGGAAAGCTGTCGCGTTGTCTTCTTCATCACTTGAGGATGACTCATTTGACGTGGAGTTGTCATCCCAAGTAACGACTTGCATCGCTTTCTTCTTTGCCGGATTCTTGTTGGGACACTCCGTTGCAATGTGGCCGTAGCCTCGACATTTGAAGCACTGTACTTGTCCCTCTGAACTTTTCTTATCCTTTGAGAAGTTCTCTTGCTTTCTTGACTTGTAGCTTGAAGAACCCTTGCCTTTCTTCGACTTTCCGAAGGATGGAGTTTTGCTTGAATTACCCCTTCGAAAGTTGCGGCGAAACTTCCTTGTCAAGAGAGCGAGCTGCTTCTCAAAGTCCTCCATAGATAGGTTCTCGTCATCGTCCGAGGAGGATGAATCCGCGTCTTCTTCTTTAGTTGATTTCAATGCATAACCTGAAGACTTAGAAGAGGATGCCTTTCCAGAAGAATAGTTAGTAGGAAATGTCATTTCATAAGTTTGTAAAGCACCAACTAATTCTTCTACACGCATTTCGTCCGGGTGTTTAATTGTTTCAATGGCTGCGACCTTCGGGCGAAATCGTTCAGGAAGAGTTCTTAAATTTTTCTTACAACTTTAAATTCTGGAATCTTCTCTCCCAAGTTAGCACATGAGTTTACGATGTCTTGCAATCGTGTGTAATAGTCAGTGAAAGATTCATTCTCTGCCATAGAGATAGAGTCAAACTTGCTCGTAAGCATTTGCAGTTTCTGAATCTTCACAAGGTTAGTTCCCTCATGCGTAACTTGAAGAACATCCCAGATTTCTTTCGCAGTCTCACATGCCGAGACGCGAGAGAACTCAGTTTGTGACAAAGCATTAAATAGAGCATTAATTCCTTTGCCATTGTAAGAAGATGAATCTATCTCTTCCTTGGTCCATTTCGACCTAGGTTTTAAGGTGCGAACATCAGAAATAATTTCAGTTGGATTAGACCATCCTAATTCAATTGATTGCCACACCCTTTCGTCGATGGAAATTAAAAAGGCTTTCATCCGTACTTTCCAGTACGCATAATTTGTTCCATCAAAGAAAGGGGGTCGATTGATGTTTCCACCTTCAACCATTGTTTACAACCCTATTCCCGCTCTGATACCACTTGTTGGGTTATACTAATATGGATCTAAATAGGGGAAAAAACACCTAGAGGGGGGTGAATAGGTGTAAACAATAAACACTCAAAAAATCATTGCGCAATAAAACCCAATGCGGAAATAAAAATAACACGCAAGATTTTTACGTGGAAAAACTCCAAACCGGAGTAAAAAACCACGGGACCGATAACACGGCGAAATCCACTAGAATTAACACACGTACAAGGTGATATAACGTACTCACAGACGACTCAACCTTTTACCATACGCTCCTAGTAGATCTTCTCCGCTCGCTCCACGACGCTTCTCGAATCCACGATCTGCGCCCAACGCTGAATCCTCAGCGTCCAACGTCGAATCCACGACGTCCGACCGAATCCACGGTCTTCACCCAGTAGCACGCTTCGAATCCACGAACGTACCTCGCTCCGAATCCACGAGAGCGGTTGCACCTTGAATCCACAAGGCCACGCGAGTCCACGCGCCGATTTGGGGTAAATCGTTGTTTTTGGGTGGTGATGATCCGCCGAATACTTAGATTAGAAATAGATCGGAAATACCATCTAAGTATTCATTGATTTGATTCTACTCAAGATCTGAGTTTGGAAAACCTAGAATCAAATCAATCAATATAGATGAAGAAACATAGAATTAATCTATTGATTTCCTTTCTTCTCTATATGTGGATTTTTCTCTTTCGGTCTATTTTTCTATTATATGCGGATTCCCCTAGAAAATGAAACATAGGGTCTATTTATAGGTTAGAAACCATTGGAAGAAGATAAGGATCAAAAACCATCCGTTTCTGGAATTTTTCAGGACGGCGATCCGGATCGGATTTACTGCGATCCGGATCGTCGTAACGAGATTGACGATTCCAGAAATCCAAGGGTTCGGGATCCGGATCACAAGGTCCGATCCGGATCGTTCATGCAATTCATCAAACTCCCATGTTCGGGATCCGGATCGGGATGGCCTAGGATCCGGATTGAAATTGCCAATGAACAATCACCCTTCGGGATCCGGATTGCAAGGTCTGATCCGGATCCTGAACATGTCCCATGTCCAGTTTTTGATATTTATGCAATAAAAAATTCTTCCAAGTGTTTCTACACTACAAGAAGTATTCGGATCATCAAAATTCTTTAGTTAAACATACCTGATCCTTTTGAATTCTTCTTTCTTGAGATTGAGGTATATGATCCAAAGTTCTTTCATCTTCAATCTTCAAGACTTAACACTTTCACGAAATACGCCAACTCAAATTCCGTAACATTTGGAGTTTCGGTTTTCTTGAGAGATATAATCTTTGTATTCTTCTTTTGACTTTAATACAAGTCTTTGCTCCGTCTTCGCCCGTGGATGTAGGCCGGTGGCCGAACCACGTAAAACTTGGTGTGCACTTTACTTTTCTTTTCTTACATTATTTTATTCTTGGATCTATTTTTCGCCGTTTCGATTTAACAAACTGGTATCAGAGCCTTCTATTCCCTTGAGGATTAAGAATTATGGCGACGAAGTTCGAGATCCAGAAATTTAACAGGACCAACAGTTTTGCATTATGGCAAGTCAAGATGCGTGCTATACTAACGCAGCAAGGATTGCAAAAGGCACTGTTGGGAAAAGAAAAGATGTCCGATTCGTTAACGGCGGAGCAGAAGGAGGAGATTGATGACAAAGCTCTTACGGCAATACAATTATGTTTATCCGATGAGGTATTGCGAGAGGTCTTGGATGAAAAGACCGCTGCAGGGCTTTGGCTTAAATTGGAATCTCTCTACATGACGAAGTCTCTCACCAACAAGTTATATTTGAAGCAACGTCTCTTCATGTTGCGCATGAGGGAAGGTGGAGCTTCAGGAGAAGGTTTAGTTGCTAGAGGGAGGTCTCGGGAAAGGGGTTCCGGTAATAGAGGTACATCGAGATCAAAGTCAAGACACAGGAATCTGATTTGCGGCTATTGCAAGAAGAAGGGTCACATAAAAGCTGATTGTTTCAAGTTGAAAAATAAAGAGCAGCGGAAGAATAACGGTGATAAGAATCAAGATCAGAAAAACACCAATGCTAAACCAAAAGCAAGTGTTGCAGCAGGAGAATCAGATGGCGGCGATATTGTCTTCACAGTTACAGATAAGACACGCAGGCAGGATGAGTGGCTTATGGATTCCGCATGTTCCTTCCATATCTGTTCACATAGAGATTGGTTCTCGATGTACAAGCCTATTGATGGTGGAGATGTATTGATGGGAAATCACTCTAAGTGTACAGTTATTGGTATTGGCACTGTTCAGGTACGGATGTACGATGGAGTAGTGAGGACTATATCTGAGGTTCGGCATGTTTCGGATATGAGAAAAAATCTGCTTTCATTAGGTACACTTGATGCTAAAGGTTTTAAGTATTCTTCGGCTGATGGATTAATGAAGGTCGCTAAAGGGAATCTTGTAGTGATGAAGGCCAAGTTGACCGACATGTTATATGTTCTACAGGGTTCCACTGTGACAGGTTCAGCAGCGGTGATTTCTTCCTCTATGTTAGATTCAGATAGCACCAAATTATGGCATATGCGACTGGGCCATATGAGCGAGTATGGTATGATGAAGTTGAACGAGAGAGGTTTACTTGGTAATCAGAATTTAGAAAAGTTGGATTTCTGCGAGCATTGTGTTCTTGGCAAACAAAAGAGAGTCAGCTTTAAGGCCGCAGTTCATCGAACAAAAGGTACTCTAGATTATATTCATTCTGATCTTTGGGGACCATCTCGTACTCCTACTCATGGTGGTGCTAAGTATATGTTGACTTTTATTGATGACTATTCTCGTAAGGTGTGGGTATTCTTTCTGAAAAGTAAGGACGAGGTGTTCAGTTATTTTAAGCAGTGGAAGGTTATGATCGAGAAGCAAACTGAAAAGAAAATCAAAAGATTAAGGACTGATAATGGTTTGGAATTCTGTTCATCAGAGTTTGAAAAATTCTGCAAGAATGAAGGGATCGTTCGACACAAGACCGTTAGGCATACTCCACAGCAGAATGGGGTGGCAGAACGGATGAATAGAACTCTTTTAGAGAGAGCACGTTGCATGCTCTCTAATGCTGGCTTAGCGAAGAGTTTCTGGGCAGAGGCGATCTCTACGGCATGCTATCTGGTAAATCGTTCTCCACATTCGGCACTTGATTGCAAAACTCCGGAGGAGGTATGGTCTGGTAGCCCTTCTGATTATTCTAATTTGCGAATATTTGGTTGTCCTGCTTATTTTCATGTAAATGAAGGCAAGTTAGAACCTAGGGCTAAAAAGTGCATCTTTATTGGTTATGCGACGGGGGTTAAGGGATATAGATTGTGGTGTCCTGAATCGTCTAAATTAATTATTAGTAGGGATGTCACGTTTGATGAGTCTATTATGCTATATCCTAACCGAAATTCTTCTGATGAGACCCCGAGTGCTAGCAAGCAGGTGGAGGTAGAGACCGATGGTATAGTTCAGTCACAGAATTCTTCTCAGTCAAAGGAAGTTCAGTCGCTAGACACCTCAGTTACTGAAACCCCACAAGTTGAGAGGCATAGCATTGCTACAAGTAGAGCGAGGAGACAGATAAAACCACCGCAGAGATATGGTTATGAAGATATGGTTGCTTATGCTCTTTCAGTGGCACAAGATACAGAAGAAGATGGCGAACCTTCCACATATAATCAAGCTATTTCTAGTGCCAGTTCTGCGGAGTGGTTGGTAGCAATGAATGAAGAGATGGAGTCTCTTTATAAGAATCGCACATGGGAGTTAGTAAAACCGCCTACAGGCAAGAAAATTGTTGGCTGCAAGTGGGTCTTCAAGAAAAAGGAAGGAATCCCTGGCGTGGAAGATACAAGGTATAAAACTCGTTTAGTTGCTAAGGGCTACAGTCAGGTAGAAGGTGTTGATTTTAATGATATTTTCTCACCCGTCGTGAAGCATACTTCTATTCGTGTTCTTTTATCGTTAGTAGCCATAAATGACTTGTATCTTGAGCAGCTTGATGTTAAGACAGCTTTTCTCCATGGAGAACTTGAGGAGCAAATTTATATGAAACAGCCAGAGGGATTCATTATTGAAGGGAAGGAGGACCATGTTTGCATGTTAAGAAAATCGCTTTATGGCTTGAAGCAGTCTCCTCGACAATGGTACAAGCGGTTTGACTCCTTTATGACAGGTCACGGATATTCAAGAAGCAAGCGTGACAGTTGCGTATATTTTAGGAAGCTTGATCAGGGATCTTTCATATATTTGTTGCTCTATGTCGATGATATGTTGATTGCTTCCGACGACATAGTTGAGATTAATAAGTTGAAGGCTTCATTAAAGGGTGAGTTTGAGATGAAAGATCTGGGTGCTGCTAAGAAAATTCTTGGTATGAAAATTAAGAGAGACAAGAATTCAGGACTTCTGCATTTATCACAAGAAAAATTTATAGAGAAAATTCTGAAGCGTTTCGGTATGGCAGACGCAAAACCGGTGAGCACTCCTTTTGCGGCGCATTTCAAACTTTCGGCCGAGTTATCACCACAGTCCGATTATGATAGGGAGTACATGTCACATGTTCCATATTCTAGCGCTGTCGGGAGCATCATGTACGCCATGGTTTGCACACGACCGGACATCTCTTACGCAGTGAGCATGGTTAGCAGATATATGACCAATCCTGGTAAGGCTCATTGGCAAGCTGTTAAGTGGATTCTGAGATACTTACGAGGTACCACTAGCACTTGTTTGGAGTTTGGGAGGTGTAAGGATGGTGTGGTTGGATATGTTGATTCGGATTTCGCAGGTGATTTGGATAGGAGGAGATCACTTTCATGGTATATTTTCTCTATTGGAGGATGTGCAGTTAGTTGGAAAGCTTCATTACAACCCATTGTCGCCTTGTCCACGACCGAGGCGGAATATATTGCTATGATAGAGGGTGTGAAGGAAGCTATGTGGTTAAGAGGCTTATATAGAGAGCTTACTTTTTGTTGGGAGCCGACGATTGTTTATTCAGATAGTCAGAGTGCTATTCATTTGTCTAAAGATCAAATGTTTCATGATAGGACGAAGCACATCGATGTAAAGTTTCACTTTGTTCGGGATGTGATCGGAAAGCGCACAGTGACTGTTAAGAAAATTGGTACCGAGGACAATCCGACGGACATGCTTACTAAGTCTCTTACAATTGCCAAGTTCAAACATTGTTTGGACTTGGTGGCAGTTACCAGCATTTGAGGCCCTATGGGGCGTTTGGAGAAGACGGAGCACGGAGCATAAAGGAGCATTAAGGTAAATTTCAAGTCAAGGTGGAGTTTTTTGACAACCTCAACACAGCAGCTAAAGACTACAAATCAAACCAAGGTGGAGATTGTTATAATTTGGTTTAGATTTGTATTTATCTAAATTAAAGTTAAATCCTAATCTAATTAGGATAATATGAGATTTAGATTGTTGGGTAAAACTAGAATTTAATTAGGGTTTAATTAGACTACAAATCCTAATTAGATTCTAGTTTTGAGGCATATATTATATATAGCATACCCGGCCACTTTAATGAAGCCGCAACTTTTAATTAGCCGAAGCGCTAATTAATTTAGGCCAACAAGGAAGATACGTGTTGTTGGTGTTGGTACATACGGCCATATTAATGAAGCCGGGATTTTAATTAGAGGCCATGCTCTAATTAATTTAGCAACCCAAGAGGAGAGAGGCAGTATTGGAGGAGCCATATGTTGCTAATGAAGCCGGCGATTAATTAAGAAATTGAAGCTCTAAGGTGAGGGCGTTCATACGATTGGATTCTTAGGAATCGTTAGGGTGGACGCAAATTTTGATATTTCGGATTTATTTGGAGTTTCGGTTTTCTTGAGAGATATAATCTTTGTATTCTTCTTTTGACTTTAATACAAGTCTTTGCTCCGTCTTCGCCCGTGAATGTAGGCCGGTGGCCGAACCACGTAAAACTTGGTGTGCACTTTACTTTTCTTTTCTTACATTATTTTATTCTTGGATCTATTTTTCGCCGTTTCGATTTAACAATATATTTTTTATTTAATTTATATATTTAAAATATGACAAAAATTAATTTGTTAAATATTAATAATTTTTAAATTTAGAATTTTATTTGTTTCATTATTATAATTTATATATTAAAAAAATTAATATAATTATTTTAAATTTTATTTTATAATTACATAGAAATATAATTATATTATCGTTGATTTATTATATTATAATTTATTATTTATTAAGTTATAAAAGATACAATAATATTTTGTGGGAGGTAAATTTATTACCGGTGTGGAAATTGAGTAATTTTCGGCGAAACAAATAGAAAATATAGCGAACTATTTGTTTTACATCATTTACTTTCTACGAAACAAACAGCTAGCAGTACTCGCAAAAACTTTACTTTAGCTATCAAAACAAGCGGAAGTAAAATAGTTTTCGCCCGAACTCTAGTTCAACTCAAAATCCATTTCAATCCCAAGTCTACTTTCGTGAAATAGTACTGCCTGAATAAAATTGTTTGTAAAAATATATAGTCATACTTTTTTTTGTTGTATTCAATTTAACGACCTTTTACTTTTTATAGAAGATTTTTTTTTTTTCTTTATAAAATGAACCGAAAGTTTCTTCAACTTATTTTAGATTTATTTTTTAATGCTTTTTCAACAAATTTGTTTTTCGACAAAAACAAAAATTTCAAGGTAGATCTCGTCCGTAGGCCCAACGAAGCTTGAAATTTTTGTGATAGCGAAAGAAAATGCGCACATTACATTTGGTTTACGTCCGCCATTTACATGCATACACTGGCCATATTCAATATACATATATTGTCAACTACAATTATTGTTCTGTTAATATGCTATCATTCATATTAATTAGTATCGAAAAAATTGAGGCAAGCTCAGTTGCTGCATATATTTAACCCCAAATTGTTGAGGATTTGGTTTAAAATTAATTTTAATTCAAAATTGAGTAGGTGATATTAACAAAGTAATTTTTTACCATATATGAATTAGAAATAATAAATTTAAAAAGACGAAATTACAGAAAACCCTTCTATAATATACCGTTTTTTCATTTTGTCTCTATATCTTTCAAAAGCCTATATTTTGTCCCCTCATAATTACAGAATTGTGCATTACCTTCCGCTGTCACCGTCAATATTCTGTGAGTGAACCATCAATTTTTTAGGTGATATACCGAAAATACCCTTCTCCCCCTCCATCCCTCTCCCCTTTCTCTCTCCTCCTAATGGTTGTGCGCACATACTCTCTCTCTTCTCTAATGGTTGTGCTTTCTAGGGCTTCTTCCGGAGTGGAGCAAGAGCCTCTATGCCGCCGCATACGTGGACTTCGCCGTCGACCCCTCCGTCCCCGCCCCTGGGCCGCCGCCGCCGACGACGACCTCGCCGCTCTCCGCGGCCGCCTCGAGCTCGAACTCGAGTCCCTCGCCGACCGCGCCGTCCGCCTCGGCGCCGTCGGCTCCCATGAGGTCTTCGCCTTTTGAAAGACAGAAGGACAAAATAAAAAAGCGATATATTATAGAAGAATTTTCTACAATTTAACCATTTAAAAATAATAAATTTAGTTAAATTTAATCAAACAAATAAAAATAATTTTAATATATCTATCTGTTAATAATAATTTTTTAGTTTTTCCAAATGCTACATTATATACTAATTAAAAACATGAACAACACATCCTACCTAACCTTATTACTAATTTTTATTATTAAAATATTATTATACTCATGAATGGGATCATGATTCTTCTCTTTGTATTATTCTTTTCACTCATAGAATAGCATGAAATTAATTAATGTTAATTTATTATTGGGATAATGCATATGTGTCTCTACAAAAAAAAAAAATTATATTATCCCAAGTTTTATTCCATCGAACATATTCCTCTAAAGCTACAATGTATACAAATTTATTTATATAATTAAAAAGATAAATATTCAAGGATAAAATGATTATTTTGTTAAAAAAGAATTAACTTTAATTGGTTAATTAAGAAAATATTAAGATAGATTTTTTTATTCTTGTAATAGCTTATTATTTTAGAATAGTCAGTAATAAAATTAAAATTATGTTTAATTTATAATACTGCTATTTTCAAAAATAATTGAAACTATATTTAGTTAATTTTATAAAATAGTAAAATATAATGAAAAAAAAATGATTGAATTTGATATAAAATATAATTTAATAAAAATAATTTGTTATAAGAATAATTTATTGTAAAATTTTGTTTTTTTTCAAACACTACTCAAACTTAAAATTTTATTATAATATTCTACTAATGTAGTAACCCGCGCAATTCGGCGGATAGATAATAATAATAAAAAATTATTAATAAAATATATTTTCATAAATTTTTAAATAAATATATAAGAATGAAAATTTTTTATATCAAATTAGTAATAAATTAATCCAAATGCATAACAAATCTATATATTTAAACTTAACCATTCAAAAATAAATAAAGACATTACATATTTTTGTCATTGAGAGAGAAAGTACAAAACCTAAAGCAAGAGTTATCAAAAGGCCCTTTTCGTTTCGCCCTCTGTCGCCATAAGTCTTATTCAGCCTAAGCGTTCTATATTGCTCAATTACACCACCGCAGTGGCGGAGGAGGCGGTGGAATAACTCCTCGCACTACACTCTCAACGCGCTTCGTTCTAAAGCGAGGAGAGTCGAGTTGAGTCGGGTTGGCGTGAATTAAGGTTTAGAGAACTTGCTTATTCCTTTCCTAAATTCTAAATTTAAGAGGAACATAATTATAAGATGTGTCCCACCTCCATTGAATAAAGAGGATGGGAGGAAAAAGCTATCACGTTTCATCAAAAATGAGTTGATGAGGATCAAGAGAGAAAAACATTATGAGATAATTAAAGAGCACATTGATTATAGGAGTTGAATATACATGAGGGAAGAGAAAAAGTCGTATCTAGAGAGGATGGGAGAGGAAAAGTCATGCCGTTTTATCAAATAAGTGTTTGGTGAGGGTGACAGAAAAATTGCTACGTGGCAAAAAGTATTGGAATTTTATAGATTTGTATATATAATATATAAGTATGAATAATATGTATTAATATAGTATAATTAATAATTTTATAATAAAAATAATTTATTATAATATATAATACATTATGTCTATATAATTTAGTTTTAATTTAATTTATAATTTTAATAAAATTTGAAATTAAATTTTAAAATAATACTATTCTACCAAAAAGAGAAATAGTTTATTTTAAGCTATAATGAAATAATTAAAAATAATAAAATTTGATTGAAATAAAATATTTTGATAATAAATATCTTATTTAGCAGAAAATCATGAAAAACTTTTGTTCGTTTTTTCAAAATATATATAAAACTTTGAGAGGATAAATTGATTACCCATTTATTTATTCACTACAACAAAACTATGCTATAGCGACACTTTTAAATATCGCTAAAAACTAAAAAAAAATACTGCTGGAAAAAATACTGACACTTGCCATTAGTGTCGCTATATGTGCCGTCGCTAGGTGTATAACGACACATTACTATAATGTGTCCCTATAATCTATTTTTGAATATAGATGGACTATAAATGGGACACTTGCAAAAAGTGTCACAAACATGTGTCCCTATAACCTAATTTTGTTGTAGTGATTTATATATACAAATATATTAATCTCCAATATAGATTGCCATGTGACACTATTTCATTCATTTATTTTGAATCTAATTTCTTCACATATTTTGAACTGAACCAACTGAACCGGCCCACCTTTTTCTCCTGTTCTTTCTTTGAATCAAACCGACCAGTTTACTTTGTTATATATTTTGTGATAAACCGAATCGGCTCAACTGTTGCCTTATTTTTTTTATTTCTTTTAATCAAACAGACCTACCTTACCTATTAAACCGGCGTACTTTGTTATAATTCTGTATTGAACTGAACCGAAACTTTGTTATATATTTTGTGTTCAATCAAACCGATACTCTATTATATAATTCTGTGTTGAACATAACCGGTTCAATTATAGCCTTTTTTTTATTATTATTCTTTTAACCAAACCTGCTCGGGCTGGTTAATTTTGTGAAGACCTGGATCGCTATGGATTGATTTGCATGTGGATCACTGGCTTGATGTGTGAAGACCGGTGTCTTTGTGGAGCGGTTAGTTGCTGGACCCTTGACTTGACGACACCTTTTCGGTGTGACGGAGTCGTCGGTGTGCAAAACGGACGTGAAAAACGGATCCAGCGCGAAAAATTGCAAGAAATACACTATTTTTGTGTATTTTCATGTTGAGGGTTCGGGACCCTCAAATTGAAGGTCCGGACCATTGCATGGACCGAGCTCACTGACGAGAGAGCGACGGGCGGTCCACGGGCGTGCGCCGCGCGCACACGCCAGTGCGGGCCAGCCACGCGCCGCGTGGCATGCATCCGCGCGAGCCGAGCCGCGCGGGCGCCCACGATGGGCGCCGCGTGTCCCTGGCGCCTGGCGAGCCGGGTTGGCCACCTGGGCTGGATCCGGATTCGACAAAGGTTGTGTTTGGATAAGTTTTGATGGTATTTTGATCCATAGGAGCAGTTTTGGATCACTTTAAGGCTTTAAATAGGACCCTAATTTCAGGGATTAAGTTTTTTACGTGTTCTTCATCTTTCCAGCAGAGGGGAGGTGTGTTTGAGTCCTTTTTTCATCTTCCTTTTCCCTCCATTAACTCCATTGTTGAAGCTTGGAGATCTCCACTTAGGTTGGTCACTCCGTCACCTTTTTTTTCCAAAAGACCACCAGAACTGTGAGTGGAGTTTTGAGGTGATTTTTTGCAGAAAAATTTTCAGAACTTCGAGCTCTACAACTTTGGTATTTGAAGGGAATCTTGGATTGGACTCTAGACCAGGTAGATTCTGTGATCTTTGATACTCTAGTTTTCAGTTTGAGTTTTTGGTCAGAGTTTAGTGTTTTTCCTCCTTTGGATAGTACAAGAGGAGTTAGAGCTGATTCTTGGTGGAAAATTTTTTGGATTCGAAGACCTGCAACTTTCATATTTTTAAGAGCCTCCAATTTGAGCTCTAAGTCAGGTAACTTAAGCAATCTCTGGAACATTTGTGCACAGCTTGAAGTTTTGAGTAGTACTCAGTATTTTAACTCCCCTAAACTGTAATATAGGAATTTAGAGTTGATTTTTGTGGGAGAATCTCCCGGACTTGAAGTTCCACAACTTTGATATTGTTGAGAGAAGCTAATTTTTGCATTTGACTAGGTAAATATACCCCCATCTTTGAGCCCCTGTTTGCAGCTTTCAGTTTTGGATAGCTTGTAGTAATTATGAAGTATCTTTTTCTTCCCTTCATGAAATGGAGAATTTCAAGTTGGGTGATCTTCTAGACTTCAAGATGAATATTTTGATACCTTAAACTCAAAATTTGTATGACAATTTATATACCATCTTTAACCTTCTTCTCAGACTCATTGTTGTTGAAATCTGCATGTATAATTGGATCACCTTGCTTTGCTAATTGAATGTTGGACTTGATGTTATGGGTAATTGTGGTATTATGGTTAATTCAAGTGGCGGAATGCAATTTTATGAGCTTAATGAACAACTTCTCTTTTGGGTTCAACTTGTAATTATGTTTATTTTGGGTTACATAACAAGTTGAAATTCAACTTTTAATCACATGCATGATTCTTGGACAGCATTAGTACATTTCATCTAAGAGTTGAATGAAAGAATCTAAATTTGGCTTTGTGGGGATCTCTTGATGTTTTTGAGTTAATTATGAATACTAGAATCAAGTTTGGGTTGTTGTAGTAATGTCTAATGAAGCATATATAGCAGATTTTGATTTACTTTGCTACTTGTTCGAATTGCTAGATTTTTGCGCAGCTGGTAATGTTTTCGCTATAACTTTCAATCTGACAGGAGTTTTGAGGCAATTTTAGGTTTGTTGGAAAGCTGAGAACTTAATGAGTGTACTCGCCAAAAATCAGACCGATCGGACTTCAAATCAGCGAGCAAACAGGTAGGTTGTTGAGCACATCGAAATTGCTGCCTACAAGTCGACGCAACCAGAAACTGGCATTGTGTGGTTTGGATGTTTATTAGTTATTTTTTATTAAAGCACGATGAAACTGGATGGTTATGTTGAGAATTACTTCATTTATATGTGGGAACCTTTCCTTACTTGTTGGATATCTAGTAGGCCACATTTTCTTTTATATAAGCTATACCAATCATGCTTCAACTTGAGACTTATGAGGGTGAACTACATGTATATTGTATGAGAACTATTCATGCATGCTTGGACATTAGTTAGGCCACACTCTTTTACATTTTGCTATACTATTTGTCACACCCCGGCGTCGAAACCGCGACCCGGGCCCGCCAATAGATCCGCCACCTATACAGAAAACCCCGCATAGGTGAAGTGTCCAACCAGAGAAAAGGTAACAACTACCAACTAAACAAATATCAGAGCTGAAAATAACTGCTATAGTAAAATCTGAAACCACTGTACAACTGAAATAAAGGTACAATAACCATCTCCCAAAATAATAATACAACAATCTGGTCCATCGAAACTGAATACAAGTAAAATCCACCTATACATCATCTATGAATCCAAAAAGGGAGATAAACTAAAATCATAAAATACAACAGTGTACAGTAAAACCCACAATCCGGGTTGGTACATCTATCTCACCGAAAGGACAACACTGGTAGGGATCTATCTCGCAACTCCGTCACCACGATCCGTCGAGCCAACCGAAGCAGGGACGGAAATGAATGCCTCTGCAAAAACTGCCACCAATACGTAGTTCTCAGTGGGTACCGTCTCCAACCCAACAGTCTGCCCACTAAGTCTACTAGAGGCATAAGGTAATAGAAAATATTGTAAACAAGAATAGATCAGCTGGAAAGAAATCAACAGCTATCATACATCTATTGTGATGACCTGGATCTCTGCGAAGGTCTTATGGAGTGAATTGTGGCTTCTTGAGGCCTATGATGTGTGTTGGAGATAGTTGCGCGCAAATCGAACCTCAAAATCGGACCCAGCGTGAAATTTGGATTAAGATTATCTGTCCGGATGCCTTCGACAAATTTTAGAAGTGGAATTTATCAAAACGAACATCAGATTTGGACTCAGCGCATGAAAACGATGAAAATGAACTATTTATTTGTATTTTTCGGAGCCCGGATGCCAAAACACGGATTTCGAGGCATTTGTTATTGTTCCGGCAGGCTAGGGCAGCACCGACGGCGGCGGAGCACGGCAGCGCGGCGGCGGGCAGCGGCGCGGGCAGGTGGGGCCGGCCGGTCCATGGGACATGGCGTGCACCGGACCAGCGAATGCTGCGGTGTGCCACGTGGCGCGCGCGGATTGGGCGGTCAACGCACGCGCGATAGCGCTCCGGGCACGGCGCACCGTGGACCCCGCCAGGCCATGTGTCGCCCGCTCATTGGCGGGCGCAGCGACCCGGCTGCCCCACCGTGAACCGCGAACCACGGTTTTCGCCGTGGACAGCGCTGCCACGCGGCGCGCCGCGATTGGCGGGCGCGCGTGCGCGGGGCGCTGAGCGGGCCACGTGGCGCGTTGTGGGCGTTTTGGGCGCGCACAGTGCCAGGCTGGGCCGAATTCGGGCGCTTGAATCTTGCGCCCGAATCCGGATCCATCGTTTGTGTGGGCTGGGCTATAAATAGCCCCTTTGTGTCTTCTTTTGAGTGCTTTTTCCGAGCCCTCTTGAGCCCATTTTCGGCAGGGAGGTTCTTCATCGGGTTTTCTTCGAGTTTCGACATCCCTGGAATTTTTGGAAGGCGTGTCATCAGCGTTCTTCTCGACATCGCCAGCTTGGACGCGCCTTCGATACCGAGCATTTTCCTCGATGTTTCTTCTGCAAGCTCCCCTGGACTGACGGGAGGAAGTTTTCGGCTGATTTTTGCAGCACCGATTCCACGAGAGGTAGATCTTTGTTTTCCGTATTTTTCGCTCCTCTCAATTTTGGGTTTTTATTGGGGTATTCGGAGCATCTTTGAACCCCTTTCTTGCTGTTGGTTTTCCTGGACAGCGGAGCTTGTTCGATTTTTATCTTCATGCTCGGTTATCGAATTTCATTCTTTGAGGACTCAATTGACATCTGCGCTTTGCGAGGATCGCAGCCATATTTTTATTGGAATTTTTGGAGATCATCTCGCAGGTGATATTTTGGATTCTTTTGGACTAATATTTCCGCAGATTTGTGATCGTGGGGATTTTTGCTTACCGCGATGTTTGGACTGTATCTTTGTGCCCAGGAGGAGTTTTCTGGTATTTTTGGACTCGTTGGAATCATGGGAATCTGAGGATTATCCCCGTTCAGTTTCAGCCCATTTGGACCTTGGATCGACGCGCGCTTTTAGGTGGGTTGCTTCGTCTCCAAAACCAGTGGACGGTTCTCTAATTCTATGGAATAACAAGCATGCATGATTGTGAGATGTGTTAGGAAGCATTTTAGGGAAAGAGATGATATTCTCCTTGTGTTGTTATTGAGATCATATCGGTTAATGCTTCCTATTTGTGTTAATAATTATTATTAATGGAACTTGACCTAGCACCCTGTCATATGATGTATGTTCAACCAGACTTGTAGAAAACCCCCACTTGGGCTAGGTTCATTTATGCTTTAGACATCCACACTTTACATTCTATCCCTGGACATAGTGTTTTTCTCGTCCGGATAGTGGGCCGAGTGGTGGAATTTCTCTTAGTGTAGGATGCATGTTACACTCGTGCTTAGGGGCCGAGTGGAGTCTGGTAGATGTAGCTAGTCTTGTACCAGTGGCGGGAGCCGTTTGGGTAAACGGTGGTCTCGGGTTGTCGAGTTCTTCGATTTGTTTATCGCCACTGTGTTCGTGGCAGTGGTGTACCAGTGATAGCAGGACCTTGAATCCAGAATCTTTTTAGACACACATGATTACAGTAAACCAATATTTTTCTTCCAAATGTCGAAGGGTCGCCGGAGTCTGTTCTTGTCTGATTGGGCGAAGGCATTAGCCCTTCGGGATTTGGGAATAAAACTTATTTTCTAACTCATTTTTCTAAAATAGCTAAAATTCATTAAAATGAGTTTCCTTAAATCAAGATGGTTTTACAAAAAGGAACTACTTTTAGTCCTCACCCCGCGCGGGTTCGAGTGAAAATGGTTTTCGATAATAAATATCACATTTTCTGTAAACTTCTTCACCCGAGAGAGTTCGAGTGATCTGGATTCTAAGGGCTGCCTTTTTCTTTGGGTCGAGAACTACGAGAGGCAATGCCTAGAGCCTGTTCTTGTTTGATTTGGGTTGTAGGTTCTAGTCTTTTGGGGTTTTGGATCCTTCATTGTTGTCGGCTGTGGAGTATACCCAGCTAGTGAGTTTACATGTTGAGTTGATGTCCTATTTAGGGAGCCGTTGGGTTGACGGCGGTCCTGGCTGTCGAGTATTTCCAGCGCGTGAGTTAGAGATGTGATGTTGGTTATTGTCGATCTTGTTGATCGTGGATTTGGATTATAGCCTGCATGAGCCATATTGATCGAGCTCGACAGAGATGCGCGGATACTTTCCTCGGTGGGGTCGCACCCCTCGAGTGCCGCTCTGGAGCTGGGCCTGTTACTTTGCTATCGCGACTTGTCAACGCAGTCCTTCTGGCTGTGCCAGTTTTGGCAATCACGGACGCCCTATGTAAGTCCAGTCCTCCGTGGATGTAATGGCAGTAGGTGGGCGCAGGTTTGACTGGACCCCATGTGGCAGTCACTGTGATTGTGTTGATTGAGTATATTGGGTTAGAGTCGATGCATCATTTTCATCTGTATCACCCTTTGAGCATTGTAGATATGTATATATATATATATATAGCGTAGGTCTACTATACTCTTATGGTAATGTTTGGTTCGGGGATTATGAGTTTGGGGATAAATTTTTTTATTCCTAGAATAACTTGCTATTCCGGGATAGTCAGGGATAAAAGAAAAATAGTGTTTGGTTTGTAAAGCTGTTATTCTTAGGAATAGCTGAAATTGTGTTTGGTTCATTTCTTAGAATAAACGAAAATAGTGAAAAAATAAAAATAATTATAATTTTAAAATAATAATATTTTATGTAATTAATTAATATAAAATATTAATTAAATAATAATTAATATTTGTATAAATTAAAATTTATATTTTAGTAAATAATACTGTTTAATTTTTTTAAAATTAAAGTTAAAAAAATTAAAATTTGTATAAATTTTAAAATTTTAAAATTTGTATAAATTTTAAAATTTATTAAATTTATAAATTTATTAAAAATTAAAGTTACAAATTTAAAAAGTTATAAAATTTAAAATTTCTCTAAATTTTAAATTTTAAATTTTAATTATCTCAAAAAATCTGTAAAAGATTATGCAAAAATTTAATTTTTAAATTTTTATAAATTAAAAAATTTCTATAAAAAAATTAAACATTTATATATACAAAATTTGTATAAATTTTAAAATTTTAAAATTTAAAATTTTTAAATTTTTAAATTTATAAAAAATTAAAGTTAAAAATTTTAAAATTTATAAAATAAAAAAAATTTAAATTTAAAATTTTATAAATTTTATAAACTTTAATTTAAATTTAAAAAAATAAAAAAAAAATAGAAATAAGGTTGTTCTCGGGTGGGAACAATCTTATTCCCACCAATGGAGGATATTGTATCCCCCCTCCTTAACGGGCTATTCCAGAATAGCCCGTTAAGGGAGGGATAACAAATCCCTCCCTTTTTTTTTTTTTTGTGTTTGGGGAATAAATGGGGGATAAAGGAGTTATCCCCCCTTTATCCCCCAACCAAACATAGCCTATGAGTATAAACCCCTTTATAGTCATAATTTTTTTATCCTTGGATGAAAGAATGTGCGATTGGGATGATAGTGGTCCCCATAGGGTAGTACAAAAGGATTTTACTCATAAGAGTGTAGTAGCCGGACCCTATATATATATACGACTACCATGCTATCGATAGCATCAAACATATAGTACTATCAAATTTTCGGCCATTAGATCTTCCACTTTAATCATTTCCGCCACTTAAATTATAATATTTTTTCAACCATCCACTAAACCCTAGGGGTCCACTATCATCCTAACCGCGCTTCTCTTCATCTAAGAGTTAAAAATTTAATAGCACCAATTACTTAGTGATATTAATAGTATAGCAGCCTAGGTATCTCTCCTTTTCTCTCTCTCTCTCTCTCTCTCTCTCTCTCTCTCTCTCTCTCTCTCTCTCTCTCTCTCTATATATATATATATATATATATATATATATATATATATATATATATATATATATATATATATAGGGTCCGGCTACTATACTCTTATGAGTAAAATCTTTTTGTACTCATAAGTCCCTTGGTTGAAGGAATGTGCGGTTAGGATTATAGTAGTCTCTAGGATTTATACTATTTCCCCAACAACCTAATAAATTCTAGGGGGACCACTATCATCCTAACCGCACATTCCCTCATCCAAGGGTGAAAAAGTTATGAGTACAAAGGGGTTTATACTCATAAGAGTATAGTAGCCCTATGATATATATATATATATATATATATATATATATATATATATATATATATATATATATATATATATATATATATATATATATATATGTAGTACTCGAGAAATTTAAATTTAAATTTGAATTTGAAGAATTCAAATGGGAATGTGAATGAGAAAATGCAAAGTTAAACCTAGGTGGCCGTTTACCGGTGTGCAAATTGCACAGTTTTCGGAGCACTATTTCTGCCTTTCAGATCCGAGACTAATCTCGAAAATTTGAAATCACCAGTGCGACCGTCTCGTCGAATCGATTGAAAATGGTATTGAAAGATTTTCGATCCGACGGTGAGATCATCCAGAAATTAGAGGAGAAGCTGGTGGGGCCCACGACTTAGTCGTGAATAGTAACCCCTGATTTAATTCCCCGCCGAGCGAATGTTGGTCAATTCATTGTCTGGAGTCCGAATCTAACGATCCAGGTAGTCGATTTGAATGGCATCGACGTTCTAAGCGCAGTGGTCCTGACGAAATTTGTGTTTGATGACTCTAAAGCATCGTAAAGCGTGCCACACAGTATAAATCCACTGTATTTAATGAATTTTGAATTTTTAGAGGATCGAACTCAAGAAACCAAAATCGCTACTTGATAGATTTCGTCGAGCCGGACGTCGTGGTGGTGTCCGTTTTTTTGTTTGACGACCCGGTTGTCTCGAAAAGCATGAAATAATGTAAAATTTGTAGTATTTTGCGAGTAAACCTAATATTTTATGGATCAAATGCAATGAAGTTATTTAGAGAATGACTTCTAAGCATAAATGACCTACAGCTGTGGACTGTATTGTAATGAGCAAGGTTTAGAGTGACTAAGCTGCAAAGAAAGGGAAAATTCACTAATAACACTATGCACTAGTGTTGTGGGTTTGGGGGGCAGTTACAACTGCTCATCCATGTTCCTTCCACCTTCTCTGCCACGAAGCCAAGTCCCTGGGAACCGTTCTTCATGGGATAAAGCAAGGTGGAGAAGATGATGTTGCAAGGTTCTTGGCAACCGAGTTGAAGTGGAAAAGAACAAGCAAACCAGAGATTTCTTGCACCTAACCTCCATCAAAGGTTTCTCCTTCTTCCTCTGCATCTTCCCCGTGAGCCGCACCATCAGCCGCCGCCGAGGATCGCCGGAAAAGAAAGATCCTTGCCGGATTTCGGGTTGTGGATGAAGGGTTGCACCAAGGTGGCCTGGGTTCTCTTCCAGAGCATCTAGAGGACCTCTGCAATCTGCAGAAGACTAGCCAAGGTGGTCCCGTCGCCTGCTGTGGCCGCGCGACCCTGCGAGGAGCAAGAACCGGCTTTTTCCATCTTCTCCAACTCCAGCGAAGGTGAGGTCTCTTTTCCCTTGGTTTTATTGGCCCAAGACCCATGGCAGAGTCTTAATGAGGTCTTGTTGACTTCCCCTGCCAAGTCCCGAACCTCCATGCACGACCGTTTGCCGGCGATGAAGTTGCACCGCCGGAAAACTAGTTTTGCTCCGCCGCGGCCAACCGTCGCATCCGGCGGCTCGGGTCTTGAACCAAAATGATGGAAATCTTCTGTTGAGTCTAATGAACACTCCCATGAAGTTTCATGGCTTTTGGCTTAGTGTAGTCGCAGACCTAAGCCCTAGCTTTGGCCTATTATTGCTTCGACCGAGGTTGCTCCACCGTCGTCGCCGCAGCCTCCTACCGCCGGCCACCGCACCAGGAATCTTCCTGGAATCAAGGGCAAGATGTCCATGCTCTTGTATGAGACCCATGCAGCCTGGTTAAAATTCCGCCATTAGAGCACCTCGGGTTGGCAGCAGTGAGCTCGACCTTAGCCAACGACCGCCGCCTGCTACCGGAGTTTGCTTCAAGGTACCCAGAACAATTCTCTGGAGCTCCTCTACCTACTGCTTGCCTTAAATGCCATCATGACCACAAGTTTTGATGAGTTGCCACTAGCCCGAGTCCTTGGTGGATCCATCATACCGCATGTTACTTTTCCGGCCATCAACAAACCTCTGCTAGTGAGCTCTAGTACTCTGCTACTCCCCTGAGCTTCATGCTCACTTCTGTTTCAAAAATGACTGATGGGATTGTAGCATCATGCATGTCGAGCCTTTATGGAGCAAGGTTGATCCTTAGGTTATTCCTGCAGCTTTGAGGCTGCACTAGAGTGAGCTCCACAACATGCTGGAGGTGATGCTCAACTTGGATTCAAGTTTGCACAGGTAGATTTTTAGTTATAGCAATATTGGACTCTAAGTGGTTTTGATGTCTCTTATACTGTTGCAGCAGCAATGGGGCTGCACCAGGGTGAGCCTCTGAGTCCCCTCAACCCCCTGAGTGTGATGCTCATCCTAAATTTGGGTTTGGTCGAGTGCAAGTAAGAAAAATAGCATTTTGAGCCTTTATGCATAGTATTAATTGACCCGAAATTGTTCTCGGATTCCGTGTTGCTTCCAAATGGTGAGCACGGCGTTCAGTGCGTCGAGGCCCACCTATTGGTGGTCTCGATTCAGTTTGGAGATGTGTGGTTGTGAAGTAATTGCAAAAACTTGGGTTTTTGGAGGGTTTTTATGCAATTTTGGGAAACCCTAGGGGTCTAATTGCAATTGTAGCCTCATGGGCTGTTTTGGGCTGTGCGCCCATGATTCTAAACCCTTCGTTGGAGATCCGACGGCTTTCATTGAGCGGGAATTGGATCTTGGGACTTCAGCGAAGTTCCCCGTATAGCTTGTCTGCACTCAGTGAGTCTATGGGTTGGATATGAGAGAAAGTCTATTATTGACTTGTATCTATTATTCAGGTACCAGCAGTCAGCCGCTAGCCAGTGAGCCTCCCAGCGGATTTCAGGATCGCTTGTGTTGAGGTGGGTTTATCTTCGGTCCGCGCTTTATCAGTTCGGCCCTACGGGTACCGTGGTAGGACGGACCCCTGTTTTGTTGGTAGCTTTGATCCCACAGATGAGCCTTTCATTATGCTTATTATTTTCAGCATTGATTGATATATTTGGACATATGCCATGCCTGATTGGTCATCGGTTTTGTTTATTCAGCATTCATGTTCTATACTGCATATTAGAATAGGAATTCAATTTCAGTATATAGCTTCTATATACAGCTTCTGTTATACAGTTCAGTTATACTGCATCAGTTGAGATTACAGCTTTCAACATCCCGAGTGGGATTTTCCCGGCTTGTAGCCGATGGTTCGGTCGTTGGACCGCGAGCTTGAGTATCAGCATTATGATTGTCAG
>CM054950.1:12224231-12371755 GCA_029168755.2 Tillandsia fasciculata
TTCTTATTTTTTACTGCTTTTCTAGGAGTAGGCTTAATTGTAATCCTTCTATCCCTTTTTCTCCACTTGTATCCCCTTCTTTTATCAATATAAAGTGTAAATTGGCCCATTCGGCCGTGTCTTTATTCGTGCATTTAGAGTGTAAACCGGCTCATCGGCCGTATCTTTATTTGCTTTTCTTGTGCTTTGAGGTCACAATCAGCTTCTTAGCCGTACATTTATCCCTCTACCCGATTCGGCTGTCCTAAGTCGAAACCGGCGATCCCTCTCTACCTCCGTAAACTCGCTTCGACTGTCACCGGTCTTTGCAGTCGTGAGAGTTATCAGAGGAGAACCCCGCCGAGCAGATCCATCCTCGACCCGATCTCTTGATTGTTGGCACGCGACGCATTTCGACACCTTTGGAGGGTCACCCAGGGGTCGATCGTGCTCAAGCCACATTTTGGCCCCAAAAACTTTCAGGGATCTCCTCAGCAATAGGTGGGCCGATGCGGGTCCCCACCTCCTCAGGCGCAATCGGAAGATCCAGCATCTTCGGAGGGGCTCGCCGAGTTACAAGCCCATGTAGGAGAGGTCATCCACAACACCCCCGGCATGGAGGCTGGGCAGGCGACGCGGCCAATATTCAGGCCCCCGTATGCTGCGCCAGTAAACACGGTCGGCTCCAAAGGAAAAGAGGCGGTACAGAGGCCCAAGTCTCCTGCGGAGAGGGAGTCACCCCGTAACAATTTTCGGCTGTGCATCTAATGTAAGGCTGAAATGATAGGCGAAGACTAGAACGCCTTACTCGCTGAGATACCCGAGAAGACGAAGAAACGATTCGCCTTTACCGACCTCGGTGCCGGCATAGATCGCCGGGCTCACCGGCCGAAATTGAGATCGACCCAAGGATCCGGTGGACAGTCCTATGGAAAAAAGGACAAGAAAGAGAAGCGAGACTCTCGCACCCAGAGAGTTTTGCGAGGACCCTACGGCCGAAAGAGGCCGAGGCCGACTCTAGTCGGCCGGAAGGGACAGCGGATCCCACTACAGGGGCAAGGCACCAATCACGATCGCTATAATGGTTGGGTCCATGGAGCATCCTGAAGGCCTTTCGGCTACCAGGTCGAAGGAAAACCACCTGACGGTTTTCTACAACGTTCGACTAACCGTCGGTGGGAGGGGTTGCCTTTACGACCTTCCCACCGAAGGGTGCCGGGGAAAAGAAAGGTCCGGTTAGTCCCTAACATGGATCTGCTCGGGCAAACCAAAGGAAAAAAGGAACCCTGGGCATTCAGCCGGCCCAGGAGAAAAGAACCCAGCCGCGGCCCGAGCCCATGGCAAAGAGGGGAAAATCCTGGGGAGCACCCGAGGAAGATAAGATCATCGGCGGACGCGTCGGTGAAGCATTGGTTTATGCCCAAATGATCGGCCTTGAGTCAGGGGTCAATCACAGCGGGGGTGCAAAAGCATCGAAAACGGAGCCCGGGGGCCAACATCCGCGGCGGTAGCATTATGGACCAGCAAACAGAAATGATTCCAGGGCAGGAACGGCCCTTAAGGCGGCAGCTTTTCGCGCCAAAAAACCATGCCCTTAGAGTGGATGACTTAATCGCGCCTACTCGGGGAAATACACCGATCGTCCGGTCAGTAGTGGTAAAACCAACGGATGGAGCCAGTCGTTCGGATTTAGAGGCTATGGCAGAGGTCGAAACGGAGAAACCAAGGACCAAGACCAGGTCCGTTGATGAGGAGGACTCGGACCGAATCCCGGACCGAATCAACAACCGAAGAGGGAGTGCAAACGCAGTGCCTCAACAAAACCAGCCGAAAAACGACAGGTGACGGACTCCCACCCTGTGTCGGATGGCACGTGGGAAGTCAGTAAGCGAGGCCCAGTGAGGGCCTCGAAGGATCGAGTCACCACAAGAAGCCGACAAGGAAATGGCTTCGGCCGTCGCGAACCAAAGACTCGGCCAAAAAGGCCGAGGAAAAAGAGACGCCTCGGGGATGCGCCGATCAAGAACGGCGGGGGCAGGGAATTCCCCCAATCGAAGTTTGATTATATAGGGAGTGGTCCCCCTAATAGGGAAGGACCATTCCGAATCAGCCGAGTAGTCAGAAGGAAAAATGACTACTTCTCAAAAACTCTAGGAGGATCGGAAAGCAATAAGCCGATCAACGTAAAATATCTGAAATATTATCACGTCGATCCAAAAGGATGTGGAGTAAATAACACAAGAAAACTTCACATTTATTGAATCGATACATGTGAAAGTCAAAAAAAGAGCAAATGCATAATGTTTCAAAAAAAGAAATGTCGTGGTCGAAAAATCCAGTTAGAAGTCGGAGTGTAGGTCTACCGCCAAGCTGACTGAAGGGTTAGGATCAGTCACTACCTTATGGAGATCAAAACACCCGGCCACCGCTAGAGCCAACCTGAGTGGGAGGGAGAGAGAATACAAAGTCTCAATCAACCCTCCCATTGCGAGCATTCAACAGGAGAAGATCACGCAGTTCATCCGGGAAAAGGAGACGACTGACCACGTGAAGAAGTCGGCCGAAACATGACGGCGCACTCCCCTGATGAAGGGAACCGAATGTCAGATGGCTCGAACTTCTCCAACTCCTAGGGATGGAGACAAGGACAGTTTCGCTCGAAAGGGATCGTTTTAATGGGTCTTACTTGGAAGTAGCCGAAACCTGGCTAGGCCACCGAACGTAGGATCCCCGATTGGTAGGTTACACACAGGGGTCACTCTATAGGTGATCCCCTTGGAGACCCAAGAAGGGAAGGCACCTTCACCGGCTAGCGTCGGAACACCGCCGGATTCAAATTGAGAAACCGTCTTAAGGGCACTCTCGGGAGTAAGAATGCTACGACCAATGCACCGGTGAAACGAAGGTATTGGAACCTCCATAAGGATAAGAGGAAATATAAAAAAGGCCACAAGCAATGGACCTTTTATAGACCAGCGAAAAGAAACAGATTGATAACAAACGCCTCTCGGAAAGCAGCAGCACTAATTGTAGAAACTACGAAGGATTGATTTGTCGGAGATTGAGGGGGATGAACGCCCGTTCTAGAGTTCCTCGGGCAGCGAGCGGAAATCCTGCCAAGGTATGGGGAAAATTGCAGGGCGACGTTATCAGTGCCCAGTTCGACAATCACCCGAACGGCTCGTCAAGCGATTGCCGAGGGGGCATTGTTGAGGCTAAAAAATTTCGCCGCATGAGAAAGCGACACGTGGCGCACACCGTTGGCTAAGATCGTCAGCCGATGAAAGAAAGGGTCAACCAAAAAAAGGCCCGCGTCCAGATCTGGATCAGTTTCAGTCGAAGCACAGTACGCGACACCCGCCATCGGCTGGGGGTATCAGCCGGCAGAAGAACTAGCCGACAGAAGAATCTGCTAACGAGAGAAATCACGGATCACTCAAGACCGATTTTGACTAACCGCGTCCACTAGACCTCTCCAGTCAATCGACGGAAGAGGCGGGAATTGGAATCAGCGTGTGGGGATTCGAACCGATGAAGGGAAGACTTCGGAAAAGAATGTGTGTGAGATTTAGGCGCGAATTCCGCAACCAACCTAAAACGGCAAGCAGCACTGGGCACAAGAAAGTGCCGAAGATCACTCTCCGGCGCAACAATCAGGGATGAACCTAGACGGGAAACGGTTGCTATCCTGTTGAGGATAATCGACTCGAAAGGAAACCGTTGAGGATTTCACAATGATTCCCCCTCAAATCACGCCGATAATTCAAATCGGTGCCTAATAATATGGTTCGGAATGAGTATAAATATGCCAACCATCGAAGGAAACGGGGTTCGGCAACCTCGTAAGCCCGGCACCACCCCAGCTTCTTCATTTATCTAAGAGTAGGTTAACTTAACTTCTTTTTTTTTTCTTCTTGTTTACTGTTTTCCTAGGAGTAGACTTAATTGTAATCCTTCTATCCCTTTGCCCCCACTTGAATCCCCTTCTTTTATCAATATAAAATGTAAACCGGCCCATTCGGTCGTGTCTTTATTCGTGCATTTACAATGTAAATCGGCTCATCGATTGTGTCTTTATTTGCTTTTCTTGTGCTTTGAGGTTACAATCGGCTCCTCAGCCGTACATTTATCTCTCGACCCGGTTCGGTTGTCCTAAGTCGAAACCGGCGATCCCTCTCTACCTCCGTAAACCCTCCTCGGCTGTCACCGGTCGTTGCGGTCGTGAGAGTTACCAGAGGAGAACCCGGTCGAGAGGATCCCTCCTTAGCTCGATCACTTGATTGTTGGCACGTGGCGCACTTCGACACCTCTAGAGGGTCACCCAGGGGCCGATCGCGCGCAAGCCACATTTTGGCCCCAATAGCTAGTTTAACGGTGTAAAGAATTCTAAATTAATTAAATTTTGATTAGAAAATTCTTTAAACTATTCAAAACAAGATTTATACTCTTGATCTTGATTACAAAACTCCTATCATTACTTTATGAAGCATATTCATTTTCAGCTATTCATTTTTGTGCCCGCTTGATGGAGAAGAAAAGAATATCGAAAAATAATAAAATTTAATTTTTAAATAGTTTAAATAATCTATATCATATTTAACGGTACCGATTGTCGTTTTGGAAGCTCCATTATCGAAAACAAATCAGTGGCAATGAAGCCTTTTTGCTATTGATAGCATTCCAGCTCAACTATATATATATATATATATATACATAGTAGAGTTTATATGCTTTTAAAAGTATAAGCCCATTCATGCTTGTAAATTTTTACCATTAATTTTGTATTCGGATTTATATTTTTATAAAGTCAACTAAAAAGAGAGAAAGATAAAATAAAAAATATAAATTTCAATACAAATTCAATGGTAAAAAATTTACAAGTATGGATGAACTTATGCTTTTGAAAGCATATAAGCTCTCTCTCTCTCTCTCTCTCTCTCTCTCTCTCTCTCTATATATATATATATATATATATATATATATATATATAAACTAGGCTGGAATACTACCGATAGCATCAAGCCATTGGTGCTATCAAGTTTTTAGCCTTTGGATTAAAGGATGCGTGGATAAGATGATAGTGGTCCCCTAGGGTTTACTAGGTGGTTGGTTGAATAGTAAAAATTTTAGGGGACCACTATAATCCCAACCGCATATTTTTTAATCCAATAGCTGAAAACTTGATAGCACCAATTGCTTGGTGCTATCAATAGTATTCTAGCCGGACTATATATATATATATATATATATATATATATATATATATATATATATATATATATATATATATATATATATATATATATATGTAATTGGTGAAATTCCCACTTAATGAGTTAGAATAATTACTTAGCCATAAAATTTGAGATGGTGCCAATAAAAAAGATATGAAATTCTTAAATAGCTTCTGAAGTTCAGGGATTCATTTGTATCTTTATAAAATTTCGGATGACATGTGAGATTTTAGGTAGGTTAGTTCCTTCACATCATTTTGCAACTGGTTGGTGAAGGGCTTGATGCGTGCTTGACTGATACTCTGTGAGAGTTAACTTAGTTGCCGTGTAGGACATGCATCTGTTACTAGAATTGGATTGTAGTGGGCATCAACAATTTCCTAGTCATTAATTGAGTGCATTATTATCAACTTTGGGTACATTTCACCACTGGTCTCCCAACTTTTGGTTTCGTGATTCACAGAAAGATGGGTTATCGATACGCTTTGGCCCGGGGACTTTTCGGAACTTAGACATCGCCGGTTGTTCTCATGAAGTAATGACTTCGTATCGTACATAAAGTAAGACGAACCGTACATAAATCCTACGTGGGACGCACCAAGTTACACACTTTAAAAAATTATCTAAAAATTGTTCGGAACCGCTCACTTCCCCGTGAGGCTTTAAAAAAAATAAGCAGGCTCGACATGTCTGAAATGAATTAAGACCGTGCAACATGGAAGTTGAAATAATTCTTAAGTTTGAGTCCTGAAAGTTTGCAGGTAAAAATATAAGTTGAGTAAGATTTCGGGGACTATATATATACGGTAAATTGCACAATTAATCCTCGAACTTCTGGTTAATTTTTAATTTTTATTTTAGTCGTGGTGCTTTTAAGTTTGACATTTAAGACACTTCATGTTCAAGAATTTTCCAAGTTAGAGATACTACTTTTGAACCTTATTATTCGTGCATCCATGTGCCTTAAGTCCATTGGCTTACACAAAAATATAATAATTATTCTCTAGCGAAAAAAAATTTGCCACTTTTTGTGGTGATCTTATTAGACACAAATATTTTCAAATTCGTCACAAAAAACTACAAGATGATTATAAATATGCATACTAATAATAACGAAACATACAATACATTGTGAGAAAAATAATTTTGACCATAAATAATAACATATAATTTATAATATATTTTAAAAACTGTGACAGCTATTATTAATTATATAATAACGAACATATAATTTATATGTATGCTCGTTTCGTAAAGAGTGTATTCTTTCTACACTGTCTTAATTGGTCGCCATAAAGTTCTTCCATTTACTTATATACACACTCAGTATTTTTATCAACCCAACTATCTTATGTCACGTTCCGAGTTTAAAAATCAGTCTAATTTTTTTTTTTTTAAATCAGAGTTATCAGAAACTGGGCGTAACAGACCGCCATATATATAGAAAATTCTCTATCCAAACGGACAGAATCTCCCTTATACATGCACGGCTAGGCAAGTATAACATCATACAATCAGAAATCAAGTACCACTTAACTAAACAACAATTAAAACCCAATTAGTTCTAAACAACTATATATATGTCATACAAACTCAACATCATGTAAACAAATACTAAAGTACTAAGATGTCATTTTAAACTATAAACAGCTAAATAATTCAAAACCAAAATATGTAGATCCTCAAGGGGACAGCTCTATCGTGACAGCCTCACTCGTACGTCCCGACATCTCTCCACCCGATGGACCTGAAAAATGATCACCAAGGGGGTGTGAGATACATCGACAGTGTATCTCAGTAGGCACGACGAGCCGAGAAATAGCTAATCGTACCTACTGCATACTAAAATCTGCGGATAGTAACTGATCAATGGATAAAGGCTGGATAAGCAATAAAGAGCAATAATAATACTGAAATAGGCATGCTGAATACAGGAATATAACTGCAGATGTCATATAAGTGCTGATAATAAATGACTGTATATAATCGAGCAGGAAACTGAGTATAAAGGGTACAAGATAAATAGCTACATGTAAGTGAAACATGATAATAAAAGCTATGCGTCAATAACAGAAACTCAAGTACCCAATCACATGCCACTATTGGTCTCGCAGGACCTCAGGCTAGTGCCACCGATCCGCACCATATCTGGCTGACATAACCCTGCATTCGCAGACGCCAAGCAGTCCCGATGCAAAGGGCTCACGGGTCCTTCCTCTAGACCACTTTACCGGTAAAGAACACTATGACGGTGGCAAAACCGTCAGTGTACGTGAAGTACAGCAGTGCGTGGCAAATCATAATGCTATGCTCAAGCTCACGGTCTAATGACCGGGTAGTTGGCAACAAGCCGAGATTCCAACAAGGAAGCAAATGTCTGTATATATATCAATCGAGGTCTATCATGCATAACTGGAAAATAAAGCAAGTATCTCTGGATATAAATGCAGTATAACAAGTGACAGATATGATAGAAATCAACAGGCATGATCAGACCATGAAAATCTACTGTACTGAGATATAAGAACTGACGAGCATGTATACAGGATATGTCCAACGAAAACAATGTCTATCATGTAGGAATATATGACATGTAGGCAAAATCATCAGGGCTAAATCAAGAACAAGTGTCCGACTGGACTAAAACAACCAGAGGGCCGAAAAGATAAAGCCCGGACCGAAGATAACCCACCTGTGTGTAGGCCGATCCCGAACTCCCGCTAGTCACTGGGAGGATGGTGCTAAACTGCTGGGACCTGAACAAAAACTGGAATAAAAAACAGACTCACTCATACCCATCCCGCCAACACTACAGTAACACGACGCTAACCCGGAACAACTTAGCCGGAACAGGCTTTTCCCGAAAATTTCGAAAAACTATTCAACATCGAAACTGACCTGCCGACAGTCTATAAATACTCAAATACCGCGAAACGACACCTGCTGCCCCTAAATATCATAGCATTGACGTTCGGGCATATAGGGGCAAAATTGTAATTTTCGATGTCCAGATGTTGCCATAACTACTCGCGCAACTCCCTAAAAGCCTAATTCGGCTTCGAAGTCTCCCGGCAAAAAACTAAAAACCCTGGACCAGCCAGGACAGTGTCGGGGATAACCAGAGGCAACAACTGACGACCAGAAATCCAAACCGGAACGCGGAACTCACGCCTGAAACCGTAAAACCGGCAATTTCGCCAATTTACGGAACGGGATT
Source organism: Tillandsia fasciculata (assembly GCA_029168755.2). Lineage (NCBI taxonomy): Eukaryota > Viridiplantae > Streptophyta > Magnoliopsida > Poales > Bromeliaceae > Tillandsia > Tillandsia fasciculata. The sequence continues at coordinate 12,232,662 of CM054950.1, forward strand.
CGATTCCCGCCCAACAAAAACCTACGGAACTCTAATAAACTGACTAGACGGTATGTAAATACTGTCTAAAGATAGTCGGCACGCTACAATTGCAACTTAGTCCATAAATTATTCTAAATAGCAAACTTTTACTAAACTTTAATACAAAAACGTCTCATTCTCTATATCCAGGAATCCAGAGACAACGCCGTAAGTTTCAGCGCGTCCATTACGACGAGACGAAGCTCGTGCTCACTGGCTTGGGCCAGCATAGGGCCCAATTACAAAGTTGGCCCATAACATTTAGGGCCCAATTACATGACATTGCTACTTCATATATTCTACTGGACCAAACTGCAATATAATTAGAGCATCATGCTTAAGAGGGACAGAGAGGGACTGTGCTCACCTGTGGTGCACCGGAGGGTGGCCGGAGGGTTGGCCGGAGCAACGCCACACTAAGCACAAGGCTCGGGTTGCACAAGTTGGGACCAAACCTATATCACAAGGCCAATAGAGGCAAGCATTAGTGCAAGGGTGCTCCCAAAAATACTTTGGACTCGGCCAGCCCCGGCGCCGGCGGCCGAATTTGGCGGCGGCCGAGAAACACCCACAAAAAATCCATTAAGGAATCAAGTTGGAAGAACTTTTATTCCAGCAGCTTTTGACTCAAACTAAATTGATGGAAAGCTTTAATAAGGTGTTTAAAGCCTACTTGAGTGGTTGGCCGGCGTCCAAGTGCGGCGGCGGCGGCCGGCGGTGAGGCTCGGATTGCAACTTTGGTGCAACTACAGAGATGGAAAAACCTACGTTCAAACCCCCATGCAACAGCCTAATAAGCTTGCAAATGACTAAACCGACTTACCTGGGTCACTAGCCGGCTGTGCGGAGCGTCGGCGATCGCCGGCGACGAGACCCAACCCAAGCTCGGTGGAGAAGAAGGTGCTTTAATGGCGGATCACAAACCAGTGCACCAAAAGCCTTCTAACTTGAACCAAAATACTCCTCTTGGTGCCACGATGCTTGCTGACATGGTGGCCGGCGGCGCAGGTTAGCGGCGGCGCCGGACGGCAAAGGTCGGCGGAGTTGCAAATTAGCCAGAACATAGGGCAAGCTCGTACGGCCCAGATCCTTCACTGATGACCACCCAAAATTTGTAGGGAGGTGGCAGTCGCTGAGAGGACAAGATTCAACGGTCTTGATCTTTGCTTCAACGGCCGGATAAAGTCCGAGCACAGATCTGGCCGAAGATGCACTTCCGGCAAGAAAGCGCTCCCGCCGGCGACAGGGACGACGGCGGCAGCCCAGACTTTACAAGCGCAATGCACTCGATGTCAGGAACATACTAGACACACTCTTGAGCCATTTAAAACAAATTAACCTTTTCCATCATCTTACCTCGCCAGCAAAAACCGAGGAAGAAAGTGACGGCCGCGGCTGCGCACGACGGCGGCTGGCGTCGGCTTCACCTTGGCTCGGTTGCGGCTTCACAGAGGAGTTCTCAGAACCAACTTGGAGCAACCAAAACACCACAAGTATGCCTCCCACAACATCCACCCGAGAACACTAAGGTTTTCTTGTCCTTCTTGGGCTTCTCCGGCGACGGCAACAGCAGCGGCGCACGGCACGACGGTTGGAGGAGGTAGAGAAGGCATCGGTTGCAAGAGTGAGGGAGGCATAGAGGCACCAACGGTTGTGAGGGGATTCCAAGAAGCATCAACAATGCATGTATTAATATGCATATTGTAACAATATGTCAATGAGTCCTCCCCTGTACAGAATTTGGACTTAAGACCTTTACCAAAAATGCTTCTCTTACAGTTTAGTCCCTACCCTGTAAGTTGGCACGCTTTACAGAGCAAAAATATTTGGGTTATTTCGCAAAATACCGCATTTTTTGCCGTAATTCATGCTTTTCGAGGCGTTTCGGTCGTCGAAACGAAAAACAGATTTCGCCACGATGTCCAGCACGTCGAAATCTACAAGATAGCGATTTTCGTTTCTTGACGCGATGCCCGGATAAAATCTCGGTCCCTGATTACTGTACAAAAATACAATTTATTACATTTTTCGAGACTCCAGGGTCGTCAAACGGAAATTCCGTCAGCGCCATTATGTTCAGATCGATGAAACCGATCAAAACGACTACCTGGATCGCTATGTTCGGAATCCGAACAGCGAATCGGTCAACGTTACATCTGACAAAGTCCCGAAATTAGGGTTACTGTTCATCTACAGTAATCACTAATTAACACTGCGCACAGAGCCACTGTTTCACTAGTCGCGATACTTGCCCGCTTTTTCGCAGATTTCTGGAAGATTCGACCGTCAGATCGAAATGTGCTGAATATGAATCTCGCTCAGTTCGACGAGGCGATCGCAACGGTTATCTCAGATTCTCAAGATCATGTCTGGAATAGAAAATAACCTTTTTGCCTCGTAAATTATGCAACTTGCACACTAGCGATTGACCAAGTAGGTCAATTTAGACGTTTTAAACCCGAACTCAAGCTGAAAATCACTTTTAATTTATTTATTAAAAATAAAATATTCCAGATTATTGTATCTTATTTCTTCTTTCTCACATAAAAAAAATTTTAGATAATAATTATACACTAAAAATAAAAATGAGATATTATTTTTAACATAAAATTATTAGATATTAAATAGACACAAGAAATTACCATTTTATATATATTCCTAGCAATCGACAATATACCAACCTAAGCAATCATAAATCTTGTAAAAATTCATGCATCTCATCTGCTCTCTATTATCATTATTGGTGATGTCACTACTCTGATATGGGTGTTCTTCATCATGACACGATCATCATTTGTAACTTTTTAATATTCCATGCAAAATAAGGTATCCAAATACAACTTCTTGAGTTGGAAAAGCACCGTTGACCCATTTATAACAGGGACAGCAAATTTTATCTCCTCTCACCGCATGAAAAAATGGGTAGTCAAGAAAATCATTCACTCCTGCTATGTATTTTGGATGTTGTCTATTATTAAGATCCATCCAACTTTTATCCATCTTGATATTTGTATATCTGCAATACATTTAGGTCATGTTTGGTTGGGGGATAAAAGGGGGATAAATGAGTTATCCCTCTCGTCAAGGAGGGGGGATAACAGTTCCCCCCATAGGTAGGAACAAGGTTGTTCCTGTTACGGAATTTGAGTTGGCGTGTTTCGTGAATGTAATATGTCTTGAAGATTGAAGATGAAGAAACTTCGGATCGTATACCTCAATCTCAAGAAAGAAGAATTCAAAAGGATCAGGTACGTTTAACTAAAGAATTTTGATGATCCGAATACTTCTTATAGTGTAGAAACACCTGGAAGAGGTTTTAATTGCTTATTCATCAAAAACTGGACATGGGACATGATCAGGATCCGGATCGTGGCTTTCAATCCGGATCCCGAAAGGTGTTTGTTCATACACTGGTTCAATCCGGATCGCAGCACTCTCTGATCCGAATCCCGAACACTAGTTTTACCTGTGTGCTTCTTCGATCCGGATCAGGAATTGCAATCCGGATCCCGAACATGATATTCTGGTAAAACTGTATGAACGATCCGGATCGGGGACTACGATCCGGATCCCGAACAGGCAATTTTCTGGAAATCGTGGTTTGTGCTTCTGCAATCCGGATCGCCAAATCCAATCCGGATCGCCGTCGGTAAAACTTTCCAGAAAAGGCTGTTTTTGATCCGAATATTCTTCCTAGGGTTTCTAACCTATAAATAGCCCTTCCATTTCATTTCTAGGGCATCCGCAATAGATCGGCTGGTTAAGAAAAGATAGCCGAAAAGAAAAATCCACATATATAGAGAAGAAAGGAAATCAATAGATCTATTCTATGGTTCTTCATCTATATTGATTGATTTGATTCTAGGTTTTCCATACTCACATTTTGAGTAGAATCAAATCAATGAATACTTAGATGGTATTTCCGATCTATCTTTAATCTAAGTATTCGGCGGATCATCACCACCCAAACAAACAACGATTTACCCAAAATCGGCGCGTGGACTCGCGTGGCCTTGTGGATTCAAGGTGTTATCGCTCTCGTGGATTCGGAGCGAGGTGCGTTCGTGGATTCGAAGCGTGCCATTGGGTGAAGACCGTGGATTCGGTTGGACGTCGTGGACTCGACGTTGGACGCTGTGGATTCAGCGTTGGGCGCGGATCGTGGATTCGAGAAGCGTCGTGGAGCGAGCGGAGAAGATCTACTAGGAGCGTATGGTAAAAGGTTGAGTCGTCTGTGAGTACGTTATATCACCTTGTACGTGTGTTAATTCTAGTGGATTTCGCCGTGTTATCGGTCCCGTGGTTTTTTACTCCGGTTTGGAGTTTTTCCACGTAAAAATCTTGTGTGTTCTTTTATTTTTCCGCATTGGGTTTTATCGCACAATGATTTTTTGAGTGTTTATTGTTTACACCTATTCACCCCCCTCTAGGTGTTTTTTCCCCTATTAGATCCTTATTAACCTAAACCCAACAAGTGGTATCAGAGCGGGAATAGGGTTGTAAACAATGGTTGAAGGTGGAAACATCAATCGACCCCCTTTCTTTGATGGAACTAATTATGCGTACTGGAAAGTACGGATGAAAGCTTTCTTAATTTCCATCGACGAAAGGGTGTGGCAATCAATTGAATTAGGATGGTCTAATCCAACTGAAATTTTAGATGATGTTCGCACCTTAAAACCTAGGTCGAAATGGACCAAGGAAGAGATAGACTTATCTTCTTACAATGGCAAAGGGATTAATGCTCTATTTAATGCTTTGTCACAAACTGAGTTCTCTCGCGTCTCGGCATGTGAGACTGCGAAAGAAATCTGGGATGTTCTTCAAGTTACGCATGAGGGAACTGTTACGGCATTTTGGTGTTGGCATATTTCGTGAGTCAAGTCAGTAAGTTGAGTCGGAGTCTTAAAGGGATCAAATTGTCAATCAGCAATCAAAGACTTAGAGAAGATTCAACAAGAGCTCAAGTTGACACTCAGTGTCTTGAGTCTTGAAGATTGAAGATGAAGAATTGTGGATTAGTTACATCAATCTCAAGAAGAAAGTATTCAAAAGGATCAGGTATGTTTAACTAAATAATTTTGGTGATCCGAATACTTTCTTATAGTGTAGAAACACTTGGATGAATTTTTAATTGCATAAAAATCAAAAAACTGGACATGGGACATGTTCAGGATCCGGATCAGATGATCCAATCCGGATCCCGAAGGGTATTAGTTCATGTGCAAATCCAATCCGGATCCAAGCCTATTCTGATCCGGATCCCGAACATTGGATGTTGCTGAAATTCATGAACGATCCGGATCGGGCCTTGCGATCCGGATCCCGAACCCTTGGATTTCTGGAATCGTCAATCTCGTTACGACGATCCGGATCGCAGTAATCCCGATCCGGATCGCCGTCCTGAAAAATTCCAGATAAGGTATGTTTTTGATTCTTATCTCTTTCCAAAGGTTTCTAAACTATAAATAGACACTTAGGGTTTCTCAAGAACGTGGGGAGCACGGCCGATCAATTTATAAAACACTTGAGAGCAACCCTAGAGGCTAGGTTTTTATCGTTCTTCTTTATAGCCTCTTTTAGGTCAATTCGACGGTTCTTCCAAGAACATATCTTTTGTCGAATTGATCTAATCTTTGCTTAGAGATTTTTCCCATGGATCTTCATTGATAATCTAAGCAAAGGATCACCATCGAAGCCAATATTCTTACCGGCTGAGTTTGCGTCGTGGATTCGACGTGGCATCGTGGATTCGGTGTGCTAAAGGCGTTTCGTGGATTCGAAACGTGTGCTCGTGGATTCGAGTGGCGTTCGTGGATTCGAACGTGTGCAGTGGACGTGCAAGCGGTGGAGCGCAAGGTCCGAAGAAGTTGAAGGAGGGGTTAAATCCGTGGAGACGGTAATCACCTTGTTATTCTTCTTGTGGATTGTTATTGCGTTGGTTCACGGTCATTGTTAGCGCAAGGTCCGAAGAAGTTGAAGGAGGGGTCGAGTCCGTGGAGTCGGTAATCACCTTGTTATTCTTCTATTCTTAGTGGATTGTTATTGCGTGTTGGTCCCGTGGTTTTTCTCCTGGATTGGAGTTTCCACGTAAATCTCGGTGTGTTGATTTTTATTTTCCGCATTGTTTTTTATTTTTGCACTGAGATTGGTTTTTATAATATTACACCTATTCACCCCCCTCTAGGTGTTTGATAGTACCTATTTAGATCCTTGTGGATCCTAAATAACTCTACAATTGGTATCAGAGCGGGTTTTAGGTTTATCTATCATGATGGGTGAAAGTGGTAATATTTTTAGACCTCCTCTTTTTGATGGGACCAATTATGCATATTGGAAAGTGCGGATGAGAGCTTTTCTCATCTCTATTGATGAGCGGGTATGGCAAACCGTTGAATACGGTTGGGTGCATCCGGTTGAGGAAGTAGGAAATTCTACTACCCCAAAACCTCGCTCTAGATGGTCTAAAGAGGAAATCGAAAGATCTTCTTACAATGGGAAAGGTATGAACGCTTTATATAATTCTCTTTCCTCGACTGAGTTTACAAGAATTTCCGCGTGTGAAACCGCGAAGGAAATTTGGGATATTCTCAAAATTACACATGAGGGTACTAATCTTGTAAAAATTCAAAAGCTCCAGATGCTTACAAGTCAATTTGACTCTATTCATATGGAAGAGCATGAATTGTTTACAGATTATTACACTAGACTTCAAGATGTAATTAATACATGTGCTAATTTAGGAGAAAAGATCCCGGAGTCGAAAATTGTAAGAAAGATACTTCGGACTCTTCCGGAACGGTTTAGGGCAAAGGTTACCGCCATTGAAACCGTTAGTCATCCGGATGAGATGAGTGTAGAGGAATTAGTAGGTGCTTTGCAAACTTATGAGATGACTTTTCCTACTAATCAAAATTCTTCCAAGTCTTCTTCTAAGCTTACAGGTATTGCATTCAAATCAACAAAGGAAGAAGATGACGAATCGAGTTCCGACGATGAAATCTCTTTTGCCGATTTTGAAGAACAATTGGCGCGGATCACAAAGAAATTTCGTCGGAAATTTTGGAAGAATCGAACCGATGGATCTTCATCCACGAAACCATCTAAAGGATCATCGGGTTCTAAATCCTCTAAACTCAAAGGCGTTGCAAAACCTTCTAAAGAAAAAGAAAAAGATGATTTCGAAGGGGAAATCCGATGTTATCGATGCAAAGGCTACGGCCATATTTCAACGGATTGTCCTTCTAAGAAATCATACAAAAAGAAGGCTTTGCAAGCAAAAACTTGGGACGATTCTAGTTTCGATGAATCGACCTCAAGTGAAGAGGAAAAAGAAAAAATTGTTGCTTTTCATGCCTCTCAAATTCCCTCTTCTAATTTGTGTTTATCATCTTTAGTCACTGACTCTATTCCTTTGATTTTGCATGAAACATCAACATCCGGAGGAGAGTCATCAAGTGAGGGGGAGTCGGACGAAGAAGAACTCGTTGAGGCATACCAACAACTTCTTGCGGAATCAAAGAAGATGGCCAAACTTAACAAGAAGTTGAGGAAGCAACGACTTGAAGTTCAAGACGAGAATCAAGCTTTAAAGATCAAACTTCATGATCTCGAGGAGGAACGAGAGCTTTTATTGGATAACAATAAAATCCTCCAAGAAAAGATAAACCAATCGGAGACAAACGTTAATTCATATATGGACAAGATTGGTTTTCTTGAAAAGCAGTTTGAAGAGATTCATGTCACCAACCAAGCTTTGACCAAGCAAGTTCATCAACTTAAATCCGACATACAAAGGCTTTCAACCGGTTCCAAGAAACTTGATTGTATGTCCGGATTAGGTCAAACAAGCAAGGTTGGTTTGGGATTTAAAAAGAACCAAACTGTGAAGGCTTCAAGTTCCACAATAAATTGAAAGGAAGAACTTGTCACCTATGTGGACTTGAAGGACATTTGGTGAAGAATTGCCCGAAAAAGAAAAAGAAAAATCCTTCGGCAACTTCATCTACGGAGCGGACTCAACGGAATCAAAAGACACATCAAGTCAAAGGAGTTCACTCAACCCACCAAAGGTCCGAGCCACAACATCAATCATTCAAGTGGATCATTGCGAGGCAAAGACCTAAGGTGGACCAACAGTCAAAGCTACCAACCCCCGGGCACAATGAATCAAGACAACCCAAGATCCAGCGATTTTGGATTCGGAAAGGTGATATCTTTCTTTGTCTTAAGTTCTAAATAGCTTATGACTGTGTGTAATGCTTTGATTGGTTTTCCCTTCATATTTTTCTTAATCTCTGCATTACATGTTTCTCAATGCTCTTTGTTTTTATACTTTGTTTTTGAACAAAAGGGTTTTTTAACGAACAAGTGCATTGAATAAAAAAGGGCTTCATGTTCATTCACTCCAAATTAATTTTACTTGGATTATCAACTTGACTCCTTAATCATAATCTTGAAGACACTTCATTAGAGGAGTTGTTTAATTGAGCATTGGTTAAATTGACTTTAATTGCATCCTTTCACGCATTTAGAAATTTATTATGCTTTTGATATCATAATATTTCAATGTTGTAATGATCATTTATGTTAATTAATTCATCTTTTAAGTGATCAAAGTCAATTTCTCTCTCAATGATCTCTTGGTATAGTCATTATCATATTTGATTGCTTAGTCGAGTATGAATGCGAGATCAATTTTTGGTTGAATACCTTATATATTAAATAATTGATAGCCAATTGAGGGGGAGTCAAAGAAAAGTAAAATGCTCAAAAGATGTGGAAAGAGTTACATCCCAATGAGGAGTGTGAAAACTACCACCACATGGAGAAAAAGAAGAAAGAAAAAGAAACCCCATGTATGCAAAGCAAATTTTTGTGTTTAAAAATGTTGATGAAATGCATAATGAAATACTTGACTCAGTCATATTTCATGGTTGGTATAAGGTGGGATTTTTGATAAAAGATGCTCGAAGAGCCACTCCTTCAACAGATTGTCTAGATATATTATCTAACTTATCGGGGATTTCAAACATCTATTGATCTTTGTATTTCATTTTCTTTACCAAAATTGATGATTTGATAAAGGCATTACGCATAAGATCAGGTTAGATGTAATTGAAAGTGGTCAACTTTAAGAGTTTTAATTTTCATAAATTTTCGTTTCATTTTTGAGTATTTTTGATAGATTTGGTATAATCTATTTCTTGTTGCATGAAACGGTGACTTTTGTTTAAAGTTGATGCGCTAAAGTGCTTACATACTCTTTCTGGTTTTTATTTTTCTAAATTATTCTAATGAAAGAAATTTGGATTGAATGACATCTGTGTGAATTCATTGTTTAAAGCACTTAAATTGATTTGTTGATGGAATACAAATCGGTATTTGAAAAGATTCCAAAATCTGGATTTGTTTCAAGAAATTATTTGATTTTTGCTTTCTGGTACCGGTACGCAATCTGCATTTTTGTTATATACCGGAACTGAGCTTTTATCTCTCTTTCTCTATGAACTAATTTTCTTTTGTCTAGTATGTTCACTGTTTGACAATTTGTGACAAAAAGGGGGAGAAGAGAAATGACGGAGATGAGATCATCAAGAGAGGACAAACGAAAATGGAAAAATGGGGGAGAACGGAAAATGATGATCGTATCACAAAGGGGGAGAACATAGATGCTCAAGAACATGGAGAACATGGAGAACATGTTAGAGATGTGAGATGCTCAAGATAGGGGGAGATAAAGAAAAATTGAAAGAGCCGAAAAACAAAAGAACCAAAAGGACGAATCAAATGTAGGATTTTAATTTCTAACGACTAACGTTTGATTTTGTTTGGAGTTTTGTTTTGCAGGAATTACATCACTTTAAGACTCCAAGTCCTAAGTCATAGAGTATGTTCTAGGACTGTTTGGTTCAAATGTAATTTTGTATTTATTGGATCTTTCACGCAAAGAAAATCAATGTTTTGGTGATGACATTGAATTTCGAATTTTTTGGTTTAAGATGAGTGACTTGAGCGTTTTTATGTATTTTTGGGTTTTGTCACGAAATTGCCAAAGGGGGAGATTGTTACGGCATTTTGGTGTTGGCATATTTCGTGAGTCAAGTCAGTGAGTTGAGTCGGAGTCTTAAAGGGATCAAATTGTCAATCAGCAATCAAAGACTTAGAGAAGATTCAACAAGAGCTCAAGTTGACACTCAGTGTCTTGAGTCTTGAAGATTGAAGATGAAGAATTGTGGATCAGTTACATCAATCTCAAGAAGAAAGTATTCAAAAGGATCAGGTATGTTTAACTAAATAATTTTGGTGATCCGAATACTTTCTTATAGTGTAGAAACACTTGGATGAATTTTTAATTGCATAAAAATCAAAAACTGGACATGGGACATGTTCAGGATCCGGATCAGATGATCCAATCCGGATCCCGAAGGGTATTAGTTCATGTGCAAATCCAATCCGGATCCAAGCCTATTCTGATCCGGATCCCGAACATTGGATGTTGCTGAAATTCATGAACGATCCGGATCGGGCCTTGCGATCCGGATCCCGAACCCTTGGATTTCTGGAATCGTCAATCTCGTTACGACGATCCGGATCGCAGTAATCCCGATCCGGATCGCCGTCCTGAAAAATTCCAGATAAGGTATGTTTTTGATTCTTATCTCTTTCCAAAGGTTTCTAAACTATAAATAGACATTTAGGGTTTCTCAAAACGTGGGGAGCACGGCCGATCAATTTATAAAACACTTGAGAGCAACCCTAGAGGCTAGGTTTTTATCGTTCTTCTTTATAGCCTCTTTTAGGTCAATTCGATGGTTCTTCCAAGAACATATCTTTTGTCGAATTGATCTAATCTTTGCTTAGAGATTTTTCCCATGGATCTTCATTGATAATCTAAGCAAAGGATCACCATCGAAGCCAATATTCTTACCGGCTGAGTTTGCGTCGTGGATTCGACGTGGCATCGTGGATTCGGTGTGCTGAAGGCGTTTCGTGGATTCGAAACGTGTGCTCGTGGATTCGAGTGGCGTTCGTGGATTCGAACGTGTGCAGTGGACGTGCAAGCGGTGGAGCGCAAGGTCCGAAGAAGTTGAAGGAGGGGTTAAATCCGTGGAGACGGTAATCACCTTGTTATTCTTCTTTTCTTAGTGGATTGTTATTGCGTGGTTTTCCAACCGGTTTGCGCAAGGTCCGAAGAAGTTGAAGGAGGGGTTAAATCCGTGGAGTCGGTAATTACCTTGTTATTCTTCTTTTCTTGTGGATTGTTATTGCGTGGACATCCAACCGGTAAGCGCAAGGTCCGAAGAAGTTGAAAAATGGTCGAGTCCGTGGAGTGGTAATCACCTTGTTATTCTTCTATTCTTAGTGGATTGTTATTGCGTTTTTCCCGTGGTTTTTCTCAATTGAATTAGGATGGTCTTCCAACTGAAATTTAGGTGATGTTCGCACCTTAAAATTTTCCAAGGAAGAGATTTTTATTTTTACAATGAGATTGGTTTTTATAATTTGTCACAAACTGAGTTCTCTCGCGTCTCGGCATGTGAGACTGCGAAAGAAATCTGGATGTTCTTCAAGTTACGCATGAGGGAACTAACTTAGTGAAGATTCAGAAACTGCAAATGCTCACGAGCAAGTTTGACTCTATCTCTATGGCAGAGAATGAATCCTTCACTGACTATTACACACGATTGCAAGATATCGTGAACTCATGTGCTAACTTGGGAGAGAAGATTCCAGAATTTAAAGTTGTAAGAAAAATTCTAAGAACTCTTCCTGAACGATTTCGCCCGAAGGTCGCAGCCATTGAAACAATTAAACACCCGGACGAAATGCGTGTAGAAGAATTAGTAGGTGCTTTACAAACTTATGAAATGACTTTTCCTACTAACTATTCTTCTGGAAAGGCATCCTCTTCTAAGTCTTCAGGTTACGCATTGAAATCAACTAAAGAAGAAGACGCGGATTCATCCTCCTCGGACGACGACGAGAACATTTCTATGGAGGACTTTGAGAAGCAGCTCGCTCTCTTGACAAGGAAGTTTCGCCGCAACTTTCGAAGGGGAAATTCAAGCAAAACTCAATCCTTCGGAAAGTCGAAGAAAGGCAAGGGTCCTTCAATCACAAGTCAAGAAAGCAAGAGAACTTCTCAAAGGATAAGAAAAGTTCTGAGGGACAAGTTCAGTGTTTCAAATGTCGAGGCTACGGCCACATTGCAACGGAATGTCCCAACAAGAATCCGGCTAAGAAGAAAGCGATGCAAGTAGTTACTTGGGATGACAACTCCACGTCAAATGAGTCATCGTCAAGTGATGAAGAAGACAACGCGACAGCTTTCCACGCGTCCACTACATCTTCTCCCTTCATGTGCTTAATGGCAAGTACATCCGACTCACTGTCCAACTCCACTGTTGAAAAGATTGCAACGGACGATGAATCAGATGATTCGGAAGGTGAAGATTTTGTTTTAGCCTACCATAAGCTTTTGAGGGATTCAAAGAAACTGGCTAAGCAAAACAAGGGGTTGAAAGAGAGATTACAGGATCTTGAAGATGAAGTAAAAAGAGTAACCTCTATCTCAACCGATCTTGAAGTGGAAAGGGACAATCTGATTAAGACAAATGTTTCCCTTCAAGAGTCCAATGAGCAATTCGAGAAGAATTATATGGATATGGTGAACAAAGCGAATTACTTCTTGAAGCTCAACGGCGAGGCTCGACAGGAAAAATTGGAAATGACAGAGACCATACGCCAACTAAAGGATGACTTAAAGAGATTTTCTTCTGGAAGGAGTAAGTTGGACAGACTTCTTGGTCTCGGTCAAAGAAATAAGTTCGGCCTCGGATACACTCAAACTGGAGACATTCCAAGTTCGAGTGGTACAGTATTTGTGCCTCAGTCGGTATCTCCTCCTCCGACACCGGTGTTCACGACAAGCAACGACAACGAACCTACTACATCTTCCTCGGAATCGACAAGAACCAAGGTATGTTTTCGTTGTGGCATTTCAGGGCACATAAGAAGAAATTGCAAGACGGAAGCCAAACGCACACCTCAAGCACATCTTGCAATGACTACCAAAAGGGCTATTCCTCGGAAAACAAGTTCAATTCATTCAAAGGAAAAGAGCCTTGGTAGTACACCTCTCAAGACGACATCATCAAGGAGCAGCAATTCTTCAAGCAAGACGCTCTCACCTAGGAAATCAACTTCACGACCATTACCGACGCACTTCAAAAAGGTTTGGGTGCGCAAAGGTGAGATCTTTCCCTGTCTTGCTACCAATGTTTCTTTGCATGCATATGATAGTTCGTCTTGGTACCTGGATAGCGGGTGTTCCCGTCATATGACCGGCGATAAAAACTGTTTTCAAACATTTGAGAAAAACTCCGGAGGACTTGTTGTTTTCGGAGATGGTCGGTCTTCCAAAATTGTTGGAAAGGGAACGGTAGCTATTCCAGATGGCCCGGTTCTAGATAATGTATTATTTGTTCATGGCCTTAAGACTAACCTCATAAGCATAAGTCAACTGTGTGATAGTGGTTATTCAGTTAATTTTTCATCTGATAAATGCACTGTAACTGACATGAACCATGCTTTCTTTTTAAAGGGGGTTAGATCAGAAAACAACTGTTATGTAGTTCCTTCTAAGATTTCTGAAAAATGTAACCTAGCATCTTTGAAAAATGAAACACTTTGGCATGAAAGGCTAGGTCACATAAACTTTAAGGAACTTGCTAGAATTTCAAATAAAGATGTGGTCAAGGGGGTTCCAAAACTTTCTTTTGAACAAAACCTTGTGTGTGGCGGTTGCCAAAAGGGAAAACAGTCTAGGACTGCACACAAGAATTTGAACCACATAGGTACAAAACGGCCTTTGGAACTTTTGCATATGGACTTAATGGGGCCAACTCGTCAACCATCTCTGGGAGGTAAATGGTATATTTTCTTGTTGGTTGATGACTTTTCTAGATATACTTGGGTAGCCTTCTTAAAAGAAAAAGCTGATACTTTTGATTCTTTTCTCGAAATCTGCAATCGTATTATGATAGAAAAGAATGATAGGATTACTCGAGTTAGGAGTGATAGAGGTGGGGAATTCATAAATTCCAAATTCATTGATTTTTGCACTTCTAATGGCATTAAACATGAATTCTCCGCACCTTACACACCTCAACAAAATGGTGTAGTCGAGCGCAAAAACAGGGTCGTACAGGAAATGGCACGTGTTATGCTTCACAGCCGGAACTTACCTTTTTATTTTTGGGCTGAAGCGGTGAACACTGCTGTTTATGTTATCAATCGCGTGTATTTGCGCCCGGGGACCTTGAATACACCATATGAACTTTGGTTTTGTAGAAAACCTAACATCAAATATTTTCGCATCTTTGGGAGTCGGTGTTTTATTTTACGTGATCGTGAGAATCTTGGAAAATTTGACTCTCGAAGTGACGAAGGGATTTTCTTAGGTTATTCTACAAACAGCAGAGCATATCGAGTTTTTAACTTAGAATCTAAGACGATCGTAGAATCGATAAATGTTAAGGTAGATGAAGCTTTTCATTTTGAATCTGAAAAATCTACCCTCGATATCTCTCTTGATGATGATACACCTGCTAATGCATCTTCTTCTAACAATTCTTTCGATAATAATGTTGATGCATCTAACGGTTCTTCAAGCTTATCTGATGTGCAGGAATCATCTCGTGTACCTCCGCCTACTCCTCTACCTCAAACGTTACGCATCTCCAAGGATCACCCTGAATCGAACATAATTGGAGATCCACAAGAAGGAGTTAGAACACGGAGACAATTGGTTTGCGGATTTGCATGCTATGTATCTCAAATCGAACCAAAGAATGTTGATGAAGCTCTCCAAGATGATTATTGGATTAAAGCAATGCAGGAAGAGCTCCATCAATTCGAGCGAAACAAAGTCTGGGAACTGACGAAGCCTCCGAAGCAACACAATGTGATAGGTACCAAATGGATCTTCAAGAACAAGAAAAACGAAGAAGGTACTATCATCAGGAACAAAGCAAGGTTAGTTGCTCAAGGCTATTCTCAAGTAGAAGGTATAGACTTTGATGAAACTTTCGCCCCTGTAGCTAGACTCGAGTCCATTCGTATATTGTTTGCGATCGCTTGTCATTTTAAAATCAGATTATTTCAAATGGACGTTAAGAGCGCCTTTTTAAATGGATTTTTAAATGAGGAAGTTTATGTAGCTCAACCGAAAGGTTTTGTGGATCATAAACTACCTAACCATGTTTTTCGACTGAAAAAGGCTCTTTACGGTCTGAAACAAGCACCGCGAGCATGGTACGAAAGGTTGACAAAGCACCTTTTGGAAAAGGGCTACACTCGAGGGGGAGCTGACAGGACTCTCTTTGTGAAGCATTATCAAAACAATTTCATAGTTGCTCAAATCTATGTCGATGACATTGTTTTTGGAGCAACGAGAGATAATGATGCTTCTAAATTCGCGGAGACCATGGAAAGCGAATTTGAGATGTCCATGATGGGCGAGTTGAATTATTTTCTTGGATTACAAGTTAAGCAAAACGATGAAGGAATTCACTTGTGTCAATCCAAGTATGCACTGGAGTTGGTCAAAAAGTTTGATCTTGAAAATTCTAAAGATTTTCCGACTCCAATGGGAACTAGCCATAAGGGACTTGGAAGTGAATCACAAAGTGAGAATGTAGACGAGAAACTGTACCGCAGTATGATTGGAAGTCTACTATATCTCACGGCTAGTCGCCCGGATATATCCTTCAGTGTTGGGATTTGTGCGAGATATCAATCAGCACCGAAGGAGGTTCACCTGAAAGCGGTGAAACGGATCATCCGGTATATCAAAGGTACAATCAATTTCGGAATTTGGTATCCTATGGGAACGACTTTGGATATTGTTGGATACTCAGATGCCGATTGGGCTGGATCGGTGGATGACCGGAAAAGCACGAGTGGTGCATGCTTCTATCTCGGCCACTGCCTTGTTGCATGGCACAGTAAAAAGCAGAACTGCATAGCACTCTCGACTGCCGAAGCGGAGTACATTTCTGCAGGAAGTTGTTCAACCCAATTGATTTGGATGAAGAGCGTGTTGAGCGATTTCCGAATTTCAACATCTTCGGTAACCATTTTATGTGACAACACTAGTGCTATTAACATTTCTAAAAACCCTGTGTTGCACTCTAGAACAAAACATATTGAACTTAGATATCATTTTCTTAGAGAGCTAGTTGAATCAAACATTCTTCAACTGTCATATATTTCAACTGAGGATCAATTAGCCGACATCTTAACAAAACCTTTGGATCAAAAACGTTTTATTCACTTGCGTAAAGCAATTGGCATGCTTTCCTTGAAATAAACTCTTTTGAAACCTTTGCTTAGATTAGGTTTTGTTTTTGTTCTTTTTTTGTTTTGTTCTTTATCTATGTTCTGTACATAGCACACTAATTGAGCATAAATCATAATTGACTTTAATTGCATCCTTTTATGCATTTAGAAATTTATTATGTTTTTGATGTCATAATGTTTCAATGTTGCAATGATCATTTACGTTAATTAAACCATCTTTTTGTGATCAAAGTCAATTTCTCTCTCAATGATCTCTTGGTATAGTCATTATCATATTTGATTGCTTAGTCGAGTATGAATTCGAGATCAATGGTTTGGTTGAATACTTTATATATTAAATAATTGATAGCCAATTGAGGGGGAGTCAATGAAATGTGAAATGCTCAAAAGATGTGGAAAGAGTTACATCCCAATGAGGAGTGTGAAAACTACCACCACATGGAGAAAATGAAAGAAAAAGATACTCCATGAATGAAAAGCAAATTTTTGTTTGAAAATTGTTGATGAAATTCATATTGAAATACTTGACTCAGTCGTATTTCATGGTTGGTATAAGGTGGGATTTTTAGTAAAAGATGCTCAAAGAGCCACTCCTTCAACAGATTGTCTAGATATATTATCTAACTTATCTGGGATTTCAAACATCTATTGATCTTGGTACTTCATTTTCTTTACTGAAATTGATGATTTGATAAAGACATTACACATAGGATCAGGATAGATGTAATTGAAGTTGTTCAACTTTAAGTGTTTTAACTTTCGTAAATCTTCGTTTCATTTTTGGATATTTTTGATAGATTTTGCATAATCTATTTCTTGTTGTATGAAACGATGCCATTTGTTTAAAGTTGACATGGTAAAGTGCTTACATACTTTTTCTGGATTTTATTGTGTTTTTCTAAATTTTTCTCAAGAAAAAGGTGTAGCCGATCCGGATCGGGACAAGTGATCCGGATCCCGAACGCAGGATTTTTCCTGCGGGTAGCCGATCCGGATCACATTCTCGGCCGATCCGGATCACGGCTAGGGTTTTATATAGAAACATACAGATTCTTGATTTCTTTACCCTAATCTCTGGTTTTCAAGCCTCTAGAGTTTCTCTCTCTAGATTTCTTGCTTCTTGGTGCTTCAAAACTCAAAGTTCTTCGGATTCAAGTAAGTTTTCATGATCAAAACTCGGTTTTTCTCAGTTTTTATGGTTTTTCACCAAACGTGAGTTGAAAAATTGGAACTTTTTCGTTTGTGAATGGTTTTTGATCAAATTTCTTTTGAAATAAGAACTCTGGGTCAATTAGTTTTGCTTTTATGCTGGGATTTTACTTGATTAACGAGTTTTTAGGCTTCGATTTCTAAAAATTCGGTTTTAGGGCATAAAAGAGGAATTTTTGTAAATCATGGATTTGATGTATTTTTAAAATTCTTTTTGGAAAACTAATTTGATTCTTGGCTTCTCTACATGATTATGATTGTCTAGGTACAATGTTTTCAAATTTTTCAAAATTGACAATTTTTCATATGTTCTTGAGTTGGTTTCACAGGACACTTTCTTAAACTCAAAGCACTAGACGCAATGGCCTTCTCCTGGTTAATTCTGCTACTGGTTACAATGGTGCTCACCAGAGCAACTAATAAGTTGAAAAGAGCCAAGAAACTCCAAAGAAAAGGAGAAGTCGATGTCATAAGTGACACTGAACTTGAAGAGAATGAGAATGAAATTCATTGGGACATGATAACAGATGATGAAGATGATGAGGTATTGCCGACTAACTCAACACGAAAAGGAAAAGCTCCCTTGGACACTGGGAATGCTCCTATGCCTGCCCCATCTTTCTCTATAAAACGTAAGCGACTTGCTCGACGTTTTGGACTGAGACAGGAGACCAAGGTTGACCCACCAATAGCTCCTGACTCTCCGCCACGTGTTGAAGAAGTATTTGTTAATAGTGACCGTCTTAGAGCGTTTGCACATCGCGAATGCATTGGCGAAAGGCACGTGAACATTGAGGCTCTACAAGGTCACTCCCCTGAATTTGGTACTTTGATTGAACAAGCAAATCTCATTCAAGTATGTCGCTTCCCAGAAACTCTCGGTTACTGCCTGCACCTGTGAGGACCTTCTATACCAACGCACGGCATCTTCGCGAATTTGAAAACGGTCCTATGGAGTTCTACACGAATATCCAAGGCACGAGATTCAAAATCACTCCACAGTTGATTGGCGAGGTTTTGGGAATGGAAGCCAGCAAGAAAGGAGTCCACTACCTGAAAGGGATAAATTTGACAAATACTTTATGGCGAAAAGTTATCGAAGGAATTTGTCTCGAGGGAACACAGTCAACCGAAAAATCAGTTCGATCTAAAGAACTTCGTCTTGAATATCGCTTCTTAAATTTCATCACGTGTTACAATATACTTCCAAACATGCAGACGAAGGTTGTGAGATGGGAACGATTGTTGTTCTTATATCTCATCGGACATCCATCAGAGGCAACGGCATTGAATATCAACATCCCGTACATCATCTGGAATAGAATGGCACGATATGTTGAGCATCCTCACCCCAGCGAAAGAATTCCTTTTCCACTGATTATAATGAGGATCTTAAAGAAATTTCAAGTTGACATCACCTCTACGACCTATCATCAATGTCTGAACATGATAGATGAGTCCACAATTGTCAAATCCCTTCACAAGTTGCCACATGTCACTCAAGCTTCTGCATCTGGGAAGAAGCCTGACCCAAGCACGGCTGCATCACCATCTCATCAAGCACCTGGCACAGATGATGACGCATCTTTGAATTCGATTTTCAAGTT
Organism: Tillandsia fasciculata; assembly: GCA_029168755.2. Classification (NCBI taxonomy): domain Eukaryota; kingdom Viridiplantae; phylum Streptophyta; class Magnoliopsida; order Poales; family Bromeliaceae; genus Tillandsia; species Tillandsia fasciculata. The sequence goes on from CM054950.1 coordinate 12,251,864, forward strand.
ACAGCAACGGCTGTCTATTCAGCAGGAACAAATTTTGAAGGAACAACAGCGGATTACCAATGAGCTAGAAATATCAACAGCAGCTCACATCACCATCACGAAGAAGATAAATTCAATGGACAAGCGGATGCGAAAGATAATGTCCAAGATTGGTTGCACAAGTTCTGAAGATTCAGATTCTGAAAACTGACCTTTTCTTTTTGTGCAGGATTTTTTTTAACGATTCTTTTAGTTTAGTTTCAGTTTGTGCATACTATTAGGACTTTATGTTTTCTTTACTCTCCTTACATATTGTAGCTCATGCTACGTTTTGGCTTTGTTTTGTGACAAAAAGGGGGAGAGAGTGAGAGAGTTAGAAAGAACTCTGAACAATGAATGATGTGAACAATGATTGTGAATATCGATGATATCAAGGTAATGAATCGATGATATCAAGGTAAGTATGAACTTCAACTCAACTTTGGTTTTTCTTTTGTGATTTGTGACATGCTTCTATACTAACTATTCGACTAACTATTTGGGCATGTAATATGACTAACAAGTTGATGTTGGACTAACATACTTTGACATTTGGTTTTCAACTGCTTAGAAGATATGTTGGTTTTTAACTATGCTTCTTTCACATATCTGAATTTTTCAAATGTCATGATGAGACTAAACTCTATCTCTGTATTTGGTTTTGTATGTTCCAATTCTTGAGGTATCTAACGAATTTGTTTGTCAAGAATGTTTTCTGTGTGCAGAGATTACAGATGTCTAAGTCTAGAGTCTGTTCTAGGAGTTTATCTCATGTTTTTAATTTCTGGAACTCTTTTGTAAATTTTTGTTGTATGGTGATAGCAACAAAAATATCTTTTTGAATTTTCTTTGTGGATTTGTGTTTTGTCACGAAACCGCCAAAGGGGGAGATTGTTACGGAATTTGAGTTGGCGTATTTCGTGAATGTATTAAGTCTTGAAGATTGAAGATGAAGAAACTTTGGATCGTATACCTCAATCTCAAGAAAGAAGAATTCAAAAGGATCAGGTACGTTTAACTAAAGAATTTTGATGATCCGAATACTTCTTATAGTGTAGAAACACCTGGAAGAGGTTTTAATTGCTTATTCATCAAAAACTGGACATGGGACATGTTCAGGATCCGGATCGTGGCTTTCAATCCGGATCCCGAAAGGTGTTTGTTCATACACTGGTTCAATCCGGATCGCAGCACTCTCTGATCCGGATCCCGAACACTAGTTTTACCTGTGTGCTTCTTCGATCCGGATCAGGAATTGCAATCCGGATCCCGAACATGATATTCTGGTAAAACTGTATGAACGATCCGGATCGGGGACTACGATCCGGATCCCGAACAGGCAATTTTCTGGAAATCGTGGTTTGTGCTTCTGCAATCCGGATCGCCAAATCTGATCCGGATCGCCGTCGGGATTTCTTTCCAGAAAAGGCTGTTTTTGATCCGAATATTCTTCCTAGGGTTTCTAACCTATAAATAGCCCTTCCATTTCATTTCTAGGGCATCCGCAATAGATCGGCTGGTTAAGAAAAGATAGCCGAAAAGAAAAATCCACATATATAGAGAAGAACGGAAATCATTAGATCTATTCAATGGTTCTTCATCTATATTGATTGATTTGATTCTAGGTTTTCCATACTCACATTTTGAGTAGAATCAAATCAATGAATACTTAGATGGTATTTCCGATCTATCTTTAATCTAAGTATTCGGCGGATCATCACCACCCAAACAAACAACGATTTATCCCAAAATCGGCGCGTGGACTCGCGTGGCCTTGTGGATTCAAGGTGTTATCGCTCTCGTGGATTCGGAGCGAGGTGCGTTCGTGGATTCGAAGCGTGCCATTGGGTGAAGACCGTGGATTCGGTTGGACGTCGTGGACTCGACGTTGGACGCTGTGGATTCAGCGTTGGGCGCGGATCGTGGATTCGAGAAGCGTCGTGGAGCGAGCGGAGAAGATCTACTAGGAGCGTATGGTAAGAGGTTGAGTCGTCTGTGAGTACGCTATATCACCTTGTACGTGTGTTAATTCTAGTGGATTTCGCCGTGTTATCGGTCCCGTGGTTTTTTACTCCGGTTTGGAGTTTTTCCACGTAAAAATCTTGTGTGTTCTTTTATTTTTCCGCATTGGGTTTTATCGCACAATGATTTTTTGAGTGTTTATTGTTTACACCTATTCACCCCCCTCTAGGTGTTTTTTCCCCTATTAGATCCTTATTAACCTAAACCCAACAGTTCCCACCCGGGAATAACCTTGTTTTGTCACGCCCCGAGTTTTGAAAGGTGGTCTAATTTTTTTTTTTTTTTTTTAAATCAGAGTATAAACTTGAAAACCAGGGCATGAACAGATCGCCACATGTATAGAAAATCCTCTGTCTATTCGGACAGAGTTGCCCCTATACATGCACGGCTAGACAAGTACAATATATACAATCAGAGTACTAAACAACACGTATTGAAATATAACTAAATCATATTCATAATCCATGAACACCTGAATAACAACTACCATACTATCATAAATCCAACATCAATAGATCAAATCCATAATGGTCCAACTGTATAGTCAAAGCTCGACCAGTCGAAGCTGGCAATAGGGGACGGCTCTATCGGATATGCTCACATCAACGTCCCGACATCTCACCACCCGAACGACCTGAAAAATGGTCACCCAGGGGGTGTGAGATACATCGACAGTGTATCGCAGTGGGCACGACGAACCGAGAAATAGCAACTCGTACCTACTGGCATACTATACAGAGCGGATAGTAAATGATCAATAGGTGTAAGCTGAAAGCAAGTAAATGACTGTAAATAAATCAAGTCATAACTGAGCAAGTATGGGTACATAATACATCAACAAGCATACTAGAAGGTGGAAATATAAGCTATGCGTCAATGATGAAAATCAAGTACCCAATCGATGCCACTATTGGTCACGAGGACCTCAGGCTAAATACCACCTGTACACCAATCTGCTGTCATAACCCTCTGGGCTCACGGGTTGCCACTGCTGACCACTTTACCGGTAAAGTACACCACTGCGGGTAGCAAATCCGCTAGTGTACGTGAAAGAACAGCTGGCTCTGTGGCGATTATAATGCTGATGCTCAAGCTTATGGTCTAAAGACCAAACACACGGCACAAAGCCGGAAAATCCCAACAGGGATGCAGATGTCTGTATATTAATCATAGGTTATCTCATGCAATCTGGAATATAAGGAACATGTATATCTGAATAAAAGTAAATTTACGAAATGACCATGCAGCCATGATATATGTTCAAGTATAAGCTACTGTAATGACATATAGCTAATGACCAATCAGGCATGATATATGTCCAAGTATAAGCGAGTAATAAGCAATCATCAGAAGTAAAGCTCAAACTGAATCAGGGCTAGTAGGAAAACCAAAAATAGGGGTCCGACCATCTACGGGACCCCAGAGGGCCGCACTGATAAAACCCGGACCGAAGATAAACCCACCTTAGTGAAGGCAGTTCCGAAGCCTGCTGAACTACTGGGGTGCTGGTGCTGAACTGCTGGGTCCTGAACAATAACTCGAATCAGTATCAGACTCACTCATACCCAACCCGACAACACTACAAGGACAGAATGTTTACATGGTGAACTTAGCCAAGTCTCGGCTTTTATCGTATTTTCCCGGAAATCCACTAAACAACTGACTATGACCCGAATAGGGTCCACAAGTTTCCAAACGCAACAAAACTTCATACGCTAATAAAAAATGCCTCATATAAGATTTCCTGACAGCCAGAAACCACTTCGCTAAATACGATGCTCGATCGGAGCCATAAACACTTCAACACTTCCAGAAGGGCCAATTTGGCACCGAAAGTCACCGACGCGAAACGAAAGCCACTGGACCAGCCAAGACAGCACCGGGAATAACCAAGGACAGATAATAACATCTACTAACTGTTTCATTATTTTGAAATACGCAAAACTCGCGCCGAGAGCCGTTAAACCGACGATTTCACCGATTTACGGTTCGTTGATCGATTCCCGCTCAACGAGTCACGCCCCGAGACCGCCAATTTGTACAGTTCGGGCATGCCAACAGACCCGCCAATCGAGTATGACCTCTCACTACCCGAAAGGAGCGGTAACATCCAAAACACTACATCAAGTGTATGTGAAAGCTCAATATCAGAGTACTAAAATCACTAATAATTTAAAACTTTCATTCAATAAACAAATAGTTTAAGCAGAAATGAAAGCATGATAAGAATGAACCATAAATAAACTTTATTACATCACCATCTCTCAACTTGCAATTTAAATAATATTAAAAATCTTTACATCTTTTCCTCACAATACATGGTTCACTCAAAAAAATATAAAAAGGTACATCTTCTAGACCCTCTAGGTCTCTATGCTGCTGGGCCCTTACCCCTGTCGTCCGTCTCGACCGCTGTAACCGTACTTGAAAAAATGGTCACCCGAGGGTGTGAGAACTACTTAAAGTTTCCAGTGGGTTCAACTACTGAGAAAGAATATCCTACACCACTTGGTCCAATAGAAGCAATAATAATAGAATGCTAGGAATTATAAACCTCAATATTAAAATGTTGATATGTATATAATAGGTCACTACACTATCTGTGCATACTCAATGACCCAACGCTACTCTGTCTAGCCATACCAGGCAACTATCCATCAATTCGGCCACTATGCCGCTGTATACAGGGTTAAACTAACCCGGCCACCCTGGCCACTCTATTTTTTTCTTTATTCTTTACATTCTGGTGCTTTAATTAAAGTTAACCCTCAAAAATTCTTATCCAACGGGCCCCAGCCCGGTAGTCATGCTACCATAAAACAAGATTTCTAAGGTTGCTGATAACACCTCAAGTGTTACCCCGTCCCAACGAAGTAAATGTGTCCTTCGGGTCACTATCTGGGAGAGGGACACTGCCCTTTACGTCCAACAAGTGCGCCCGGGGAGAGGGCATGCCCTTTACGTCCCACAGGACCATATTTCACCCTCGAAAGCACGCCCGTTTTATTATCTTTTCTTTTCTTTTATTTTCTTTTCTCTTGGCACATAGCCTCTTCGCACTTTATGCATTTGCCTTTGTCTTTACTCTTAAGCGCTTACTTTTCTTTTCTTTCTCATTCGAGCCTTCAGCTCATATCGCCACTGGCAATCTCTTTCACCTTTTTCCTTTAGCTTTCCAAAAGTATCTTGTCCAATGGGTCACTGTCCGAGGAGTCCTGCTGTAGTGTACCAGTTTTTCCCAGTGTTTTTCCCCTATTTCGGGGTGTGGAACACCTATTGTTGGTGTGTTCGGCCCCAACATGTCAAAGGGATGTGTTGATTTGGACTCAGTGAGGAATGGGGATCAAGCCTGACCTTCGACTGCCTTTGCCGAATTTTAGGAGTGGATTCAGGCTGAACGGAGGCCGTATTTGGATTCAGCGCAGAAAAACGCTTGAAAACGGCTTTTTACTTCTTAAAATCGGAGTCCGGATACCCAAAAACGGGCTCCCGAAAGTTTTCTGAGCAATTTGGTGCACGGGGGGAGCTGTGGACCGGCCGGGGACACGTGGCGGCTTCTTATTGGGCCGGCGCACGGCTCTCGGTCCACGGAGCGGGCCGCCGGTGCACGGTGGACCGGCGGGCCACGTGGCAGGCACCGGTTGGGCCGGTGCAGTGCGCGCGGCGCACGGGAGTGCGCGGGCAGCGCGGGCAGGCCGGGCAGGCGCGGGCGGTGGCGCGGTGCACGGTGGACCGGGGCGCGCCACGTGGCGGCCCCGGATTGGTCGGCGCAGGTGCGCGCGGTGCACCCGCGGGCGCGCGCCTGCGGCCGTACGCGCACGCGGGCGCAGGCGCGTAGGCGGCGCGCAGTGGCGCGCCGGCTTGCGTGACGGGCGGGAAAAGGCGGGGCCACGTGGCGCCACGCCATTGGCTGGCGCTGTTACGGAATTTGAGTTGGCGCATTTCGTGAATAGTTCAAGTCTTGAAGATTGAAGATGAAGAAACTCTGGATCAACTACCTCAATCTCAAGAAAGAAGAATTCAAAAGGATCAGGTACGTTTAACTAAATAATTTGTGATGATCCGAATACTTCTTATAGTGTAGAAACACCTGGAAGAGGTTTTAACTGCATATTCATCAAAAACTGGACATGGGACATGTTCAGGATCCGGATCATGTCGTTTCAATCCGGATCCCGAAGGGTGTTCGTTCATACACTAGTTCAATCCGGATCATGGCATTTGATGATCCGGATCCCGAACATGAGTTTTACCTGTTGGCTTGAACGATCCGGATCGTGGAATCTCAATCCGGATCCCGAACACATTGTTCTGGTAAAACTGTATGAACGATCCGGATCGTAGATTATGATCCGGATCCCGAACAGGCGGTTTTCTGGAAATTGCTCTCTACGCGTAAGCGATCCGGATCGTGACTTGCGCAGTCCGGATCGCCGTCCGTAAAACTTTCCAGAAAAGTTTGTTTTTGATCCGAATATTCTTCCTAGGGTTTCTAACCTATAAATAGCCCTTCCTTTTCATTTCTAGGGCAATCCACACATCGGAAAAAGAGCCGTCATTTTCAAATATCATTTTATACGGCCTTAGATCCACATATAGAGAAGAACGGAAATCATTAGATTTATTTAATGGTTCTTCATCTATATTGATTAGTTTGATTCTAGGTTTTCATACTCATATCTTGAGTTGAATCAAACTAATGAATACTTAGATGGTATTTCCGATCTACTCTTGATCTAAGTATTCGGCGGATCATCACCACCCAAACAAACAACGATTTACCCCAAAATCGGCGCGTGGACTCGCGTGGCCTTGTGGATTCAAGGTGTCATCGCTCTCGTGGATTCGGAGCGAGGTGCGTTCGTGGATTCGAAGCGTGCCATTGGGTGAAGACCGTGGATTCGGTCGGACGTCGTGGATTCGACGTTGGACGCTGTGGATTCAGCGTTGGCGGCGCAAATCGTGGATTCGAGAAGCGTTGTGGAGCGAGCGGAGAAGATCGACTAGGGGCGTATGGTAAAAGGTTGAGTCGTCTGTGAGTACGTTATATCACCTTGTACGTGTGTTAACTCTAGTGGATTTCGCCGTGTTATCGGTCCCGTGGTTTTTTACTCCGGTTTGGAGTTTTCCACGTAAAAATCTTGTGTGTTCTTTTATTTTTCCGCATTGGGTTTTATCGCACAATGATTTTTGAGTGTTTATTGTTTACACCTATTCACCCCCCTCTAGGTGTTTTTTCCCCTATTAGATCCTTATTAACCTAAACCCAACAAGTGGTATCAGAGCGGGAATAGGGTTGTAAACAATGGTTGAAGGTGGAAACATCAATCGACCCCCTTTCTTTGATGGAACTAATTATGCGTACTGGAAAGTACGGATGAAAGCTTTCTTAATTTCCATCGACGAAAGGGTGTGGCAATCAATTGAATTAGGATGGTCTAATCCAACTGAAATTTTAGATGATGTTCGCACCTTAAAACCTAGGTCGAAATGGACCAAGGAAGAGATAGACTTATCTTCTTACAATGGCAAAGGGATTAATGCTCTATTTAATGCTTTGTCACAAACTGAGTTCTCTCGCGTCTCGGCATGTGAGACTGCGAAAGAAATCTGGGATGTTCTTCAAGTTACGCATGAGGGAACTAACCTAGTGAAGATTCAGAAACTGCAAATGCTTACGAGCAAGTTTGACTCAATCTCTATGGCAGAGAATGAATCCTTCACTGACTATTACACACGATTGCAAGACATCGTGAACTCATGTGCTAACTTGGGAGAGAAGATTCCAGAATTTAAAGTTGTAAGAAAAATTCTAAGAACTCTTCCTGAACGATTTCGCCCGAAGGTTGCAGCCATTGAAACAATTAAACACCCGGACGAAATGCGTGTAGAAGAATTAGTAGGTGCTTTACAAACTTATGAAATGACTTTTCCTACTAACTATTCTTCTGGAAAGGCATCCTCTTCTAAGTCTTCAGGTTACGCATTGAAATCAACTAAAGAAGAAGACGCGGATTCATCCTCCTCGGACGACGACGAGAACATTTCTATGGAGGACTTTGAGAAGCAGCTCGCTCTCTTGACAAGGAAGTTTCGCCGCAACTTTCGAAGGGGAAATTCAAGCAAAACTCCATCCTTCGGAAAGTCGAAGAAAGGCAAGGGATTTCAAGCACAAGTCAAGAAGCCAAGAGAACTTCTCAAAGGATAAGAAAAGTTCTGAGGGACAAGTTCAGTGTTTCAAATGTCGAGGCTACGGCCACATAGCAACTGAATGTCCCAACAAGAATCCGGCTAAGAAGAAAGCGATGCAAGCAGTCACTTGGGATGACAACTCCACGTCAAATGAGTCATCGTCAAGTGATGAAGAAGACAACGCGACAGCTTTCCACGCGTCCACCAAACCTTCATCCTTCATGTGCTTAATGGCAAGTACATCCGACTCACTGTCCAACTCCACTGTGGAAAAGATTGCAACGGACGATGAGTCAGATAATTCGGAAGGTGAAGATTTTGTTTTAGCCTACCATCAACTTTTGAGGGATTCAAAGAAACTGGCTAAACAAAACAAGGGGTTGAAAGAGAGATTACTGGATCTTGAAGTTGAATTAAAAAGAGTAACCTCTATCTCAACCGATCTTGAAGTGGAAAGGGACAATCTGGTTAAGACAAATGTTTCCCTTCAAGAGTCCAATGAGCATTTCGAGAAGAGTTATGTAGACATGGTGAACAAAGCGAATTACTTCTTGAAGCTCTACGGCGAGGCCCGACAGGAAAAATCTGAAATGACAGAGACCATACGCCAACTAAAGGATGACTTACAGAGATTTACTTCTGGAAGGAGTAAGTTGGACAGACTCCTTGGTCTCGGTCAAAGAAACAAGTTCGGCCTCGGATACACTCAAACTGGAGACATTCCAAGTTCGAGTGGTACGGTATTTGTGCCTTCGTCGGTATCTCCTCCTCCGACACCGGTGTTCACGCCAAGCAACGACAACGAACCTACTACATCATCTTCGGAATCGACAAGAACCAAGGTATGTTTTCGTTGTGGCATTTCAGGGCACATCAGAAGAAACTGCAAGACTGGAGCCAAACGCACACCTCAAGAACATCTTGCAGCAACTACCAAAAGGGCTATTCCTCGAAAAACCACTCCAACCAAATTGACGGAAAAGAGCCTTGGTAGTACATCGCTCAAGACGACATCATCAAGGAGCAGCAATTCTTCAAGCAAGACGCCCTCACCTAGGAAATCAACTCCACGACCATTACCGACGCATACCAAAAAGGTTTGGGTGCGCAAAGGTGAGATCTTTCCCTGTCTTGCTACCACTGTTTCCTTGCATGCATATGATAGTTCGTCTTGGTATTTGGATAGCGGGTGTTCCCGTCATATGACCGGCGATAAAAACTGTTTTCAAACTTTTGAGAAAAACTCCGGAGGACTTGTTGTTTTCGGAGATGGCCGGTCTTCCAAAATTGTTGGAAAGGGAACAGTAGCTATTCCAGATGGCCCGGTTCTAGATAATGTATTATTTGTTCATGGCCTAAAGACTAACCTCATAAGCATAAGTCAACTGTGTGATAGTGGTTATTCAGTTAATTTTTCATCTGATAAATGCACTGTAACTGACTTGAACCATGCTTTCTTTTTAAAGGGGGTTAGATCAGAAAACAACTGTTATGTAGTTCCTTCTAAAATTTCTGAAAAATGTAACCTAGCATCTTTGAAAAATGAAACACTTTGGCATGAAAGGCTAGGTCACATAAACTTTAAGGAACTTTCTAGAATTTCAAATAAAGATGTGGTCAAAGGGGTTCCGAAACTTTCTTTTGAACAAAACCTTGTGTGTGGCGGTTGCCAAAAGGGAAAACAGTCTAGGACTGCACACAAGAATTTGAACCACATAGGTACAAAACGGCCTTTGGAACTTTTGCATATGGACTTAATGGGGCCAACTCGTCAACCATCTCTGGGAGGTAAATGGTATATTTTCTTGTTGGTTGATGACTTTTCTAGATATACTTGGGTAGCCTTTCTAAAAGAAAAAGCTGATACCTTTGATTCTTTTCTCGAAATCTGCAATCGTATTATGATAGAAAAGAATGAAAGGATTACTCGAGTTAGGAGTGATAGAGGTGGTGAATTCATAAATTCTAAATTCATTGATTTTTGTGTTTCTAATGGCATTAAACATGAATTCTCCGCACCTTACACACCTCAACAAAATGGTGTAGTCGAGCGCAAAAACAGGGTCGTACAGGAGATGGCTCGTGTTATGCTTCATAGCCGGAACCTTCCTTTATACTTTTGGGCTGAAGCGGTGAACACGGCTGTCTATGTTATCAATCGAGTGTATTTGCGCCCGGGGACTTTTAATACACCATATGAACTTTGGTTTTGTAGAAAACCTAACATCAAATATTTTCGCATTTTCGGGAGTCGGTGTTTTATTTTACGTGATCGTGAAAATCTTGGAAAATTTGACTCTCGAAGTGACGAAGGGATTTTCTTAGGTTATTCTACAAACAGCAGAGCATATCGAGTTTTTAACTTAGAATCTAAGACGATCGTAGAATCGATAAATGTTAAGGTAGATGAAGCTTTTCACTTTGAATCTGAAAAATCTACCCTCGATATCTCTCTTGATGATGATACACCTGCTAATGCATCTTCTTCTAACAATTCTTTCGATAATAATATTGATGCATCTAACGGTTCTTCAAGCTCATGTGATGTGCAGGAATCATCTCGTGTACCTCCGCCTACTCCTCTACCTCAAACGTTACGCATCTCCAAGGATCACCCTGAATCGAACATAATTGGAGATCCACAAGAAGGAGTTAGAACACGGAGACAATTGGTTTGCGGATTTGCATGCTATGTATCTCAAATCGAACCAAAGAATGTTGATGAAGCTCTCCAAGATGATTATTGGATTAAAGCAATGCAGGAAGAGCTCCATCAATTCGAGCGAAACAAAGTCTGGGAACTGACGAAGCCTCCGAAGCAACACAATGTGATAGGTACCAAATGGATCTTCAAGAACAAGAAAAACGAAGAAGGTACTATCATCAGGAACAAAGCAAGGTTAGTTGCTCAAGGCTATTCTCAAGTAGAAGGTATAGACTTTGATGAAACCTTCGCCCCTGTAGCTAGACTCGAGTCCATTCGTATACTGTTTGCGATTGCTTGTCATTTTAAAATCAAATTATTTCAAATGGACGTTAAGAGCGCCTTTTTAAATGGATTTTTAAATGAGGAAGTTTATGTAGCTCAACCGAAAGGTTTTGTGGATCATAAACTACCTAACCATGTTTTTCGACTGAAAAAGGCTCTTTACGGTCTGAAACAAGCACCGCGAGCATGGTACGAAAGGTTGACAAAGCACCTTTTGGAAAAGGGCTACACTCGAGGGGGAGCTGACAGGACTCTCTTTGTGAAGCATTATCAAAACAATTTCATAGTTGCTCAAATCTATGTCGATGACATTGTTTTTGGAGCAACGAGAGATAATGATGCTTCTAAATTCGCGGAGACCATGGAAAGCGAATTTGAGATGTCCATGATGGGCGAGTTGAATTATTTTCTTGGATTACAAGTTAAGCAGAACGATGAAGGAATTCACTTGTGTCAATCCAAGTATGCACTGGAGTTGGTCAAAAAGTTTGACCTTGAAAATTCGAAAGATTTTCCAACTCCAATGGGAACTAGCCATAAGGGACTTGGAAGTGAATCACAATGTGAGAATGTAGACGAGAAACTGTACCGCAGTATGATTGGAAGTCTACTATATCTCACGGCTAGTCGCCCGGATATATCCTTCAGTGTTGGGATTTGTGCGAGATATCAATCAGCACCGAAGGAGGTTCACCTGAAAGCGGTGAAACGGATCATCCGGTATATCAAAGGTACAATCAATTTCGGAATTTGGTATCCTATGGGAACGACTTTGGATATTGTTGGATACTCAGATGCCGATTGGGCTGGATCTGTGGATGACCGGAAAAGCACGAGTGGTGCATGCTTCTATCTTGGCCACTGCCTTGTTGCATGGCACAGTAAGAAACAGAACTGCATAGCACTCTCGACTGCCGAAGCGGAGTACATTTCTGCAGGAAGTTGCTCAACCCAATTGATTTGGATGAAGAGCGTGTTGAGTGATTTCCGAATTTCAACATCTTCGGTAACCATTTTATGTGACAACACTAGTGCCATTAACATTTCTAAAAACCCTGTGTTGCACTCTAGAACAAAACATATTGAACTTAGATATCATTTTCTTAGAGAGCTAGTTGAATCAAACATTCTTCAACTGTCATATATTTCAACTGAAGATCAATTAGCTGACATCTTAACAAAACCTTTGGATCAAAAACGTTTTATTCACTTGCGTAAAGCAATTGGCATGCTTTCCTTGAAATAACCTCTTTTGAAACCTTTGCTTAGATTAGGTTTTGTTTTTGTTCTTTGTATTTGTTTTGTTCTTTATCTATGTTTTGTACATAGCACACTAATTGAGCATATTTCATAATTGACTTTAATTGCATCCTTTTATGCATTTAGAAATTTATTATGTTTTTGATGTCATAATATTTCAATGTTGCAATGATCATTTACGTTAATTAAACCATCTTCTAAGTGATCAAAGTCAATTTCTCTCTCAATGATCTCTTGGTATAGTCATTATCATATTTGATTGCTTAGTCGAGTATGAATTCGAGATCAATGGTTTGGTTGAATACCTTATATATTAAATAATTGATAGCCAATTGAGGGGGAGTCAATGAAATGTGAAATGCTCAAAAGATGTGGAAAGAGTTACATCCCAGTGAGGAGTGTGAAAACTACCACCACATGGAGAAAATGAAAGAAAAAGAAACTCCATGAATGAAAAGCAAACTTTTTGTTTTGAAAATTGTTGATGAAACTCATATTGAAATACTTGACTCAGTCGTATTTCATGGTTGGTATAAGGTGGGATTTTTAGTAAAAGATGCTCAAAGAGCCACTCCTTCAACAGATTGTCTAGATATATTATCTAACTTATCTGGGATTTCAAACATCTATTGATCTTGGTACTTCATTTTCTTTACTGAAATTGATGATTTGATAAAGGCATTACACATAAGATCAGGATAGATGTAATTGAAGTTGTTCAACTTTAAGTGTTTTAACTTTCGTAAATCTTCGTTTCATTTTTGGATATTTTTGATAGATTTTTCATAATCTATTTCTTGTTGTGTGAAACGATGTCATTTGTTTAAAGTTGACATGATAAAGTGCTTACATACTTTTTCTGGATTTTATTGTATTTTTCTTAATTTTTCTGAAGAAAAAGGTGTAGCCGATCCGGATCGTGGAAAGTGATCCGGATCCCGAACGCAGGATTTTTCCTGCGTGTGGCCGATCCGGATCACATTCTCGGCCGATCCGGATCGCGGCTAGGGTTCTATATAGAAACTTTCAGATTCGAGATTTCTTTACCCTAATTTCTGGTTTTCAAGCTTCTAGAGTTTCTCTCTCTAGATTTCTTGCTTCCTGGTGCTTCAAAACTCAAAGTTCTTCGGATTCAAGTAAGTTTTCATGATCAAAACTCGGTTTTTCACAGTTTTTAGGTTTTTTCATCAAACGTGAGTTGAAAAGATGGATTTTCTTCGTTTGTGAATGGTTTTTGATCAAATTTCTTTTGAAATAAGAACTCTGGATCAATTAGTTTTGCTTTTATGCTGGGATTTCACTTGTTTAACGTGTTTTTAGGCTTCGATTTCTAAAAATTCGGTTTTAGGGCATAAAAGAGGAATTTGTGTAAAACATGAAATTGATCTATTTTCAACATTCTTTTTGGAAAACTAATTTGATTCTTAGCTTCTCTATATGATTATGATTGTCTAGGTACAATGTGTTAAATTTTTCAAAATTGACATTTTTCATATGTTCTTGAGTTGGTTTTCACAGGACACTCTCTTTAAACTCAAAGCACTGACAGAAATGGTGATCACCTGGATGATTTTCCTGCTCACTGCCATGGTCCATGTGAAGGATTCTGCAAAGCCGAAGAGAAGCAAAAGAACAAAGAGAGCTAAGGCCGACTCCGATACTGAATCGGAAACGGAGTCGATTGACTGGGACAACCTTGACATTGAAGGGGCTGCCCCAACTGCTGTAAAAGGGAAAGCTCCTGCTGAAGCTCCCAAGTCTAAACCTCCTCCTACTGCAGCTGAAAAAGGAAAGGCGCCAATGGAGTCTACCGGAAAAAGAATGAAAACCTTGGCAAGGAAAAGAAGTGGTGCACAAGGGATTTCAATTAATGAACCTTCAGCCGACCTACCACCATCTCAGGGATTCGTTAGCTCCACACGAATCAAAGAGTTTGAAAAGAGGGAATGCATAGGAGAGCGACACGTGAATGTACAACAAATGAGGGATAGATCTGCAGAGTTTGGAGCTCTGTTTGATCAAGTTGGTCTTGGTCCGATCTGCAACTTTCCTGAGAAGACTGGATTTTGTCCACACTCAGTTCGGATCTTCTATCAGAATGCAGCGAGTCTTATCGATGAAGTTTCTGGACGCCGAGAATTTCATACCTTTGTAAAAGGTACCAAAATTAAAGTCACTCCCCAACTGATTGGAGAGGTGCTCAACATGAATGCCATCTCAGATGGACTACACTACTTGAAGACTCAGGTCTTCACACACAAATCGTGGAGGATAGTTGTCGATGGAACCTGCTCTTCGGAGACTCCGTCTGCCGGAAATTCAGTTTACTCCAGGGAACTCAAGAAGGAGTACAAGTACTTGAACTTTATTGTCTGCTACAACATGCTTCCCAACATGAACACGAAAATCGTCCGATGGGAAAGATTACTTTTTCTTTTTCTTCTTGGAAATCCAACTGCAGCAATGGGAGCAAATCTGAACATTCCTTACCTCATCTGGAATAGGATGACGCGATATATCGCGCAGTCACATCCTTCTGAGCGACTGCCGTATCCGATGATCATTATGCGCATCCTTCGGAAATTTAAGGTGGATACGAGAGCGAGTTCGTACATGTACAGTCTGGGGACGATCAATGAGACAACAATTGTCAAGTCACTGACAACAAAGCAGGATGATCCTCAAATTGGTCAACGAGTTCGACCTCAAGCACCTTCTTCCAGTGCCCCCATTCCACCGACACATAAGGCACCTCCATCCACTTCTGACGACGATGCCTCAGTCACTTCCATCTTCAAAGAACAGAAGCGGCTCTCGGATGAACAAGAACGCATATCCGCTGAATTTTCTGAGATGAAAGGCGACCTTCATGTCATGAAGAATGAGATGGAGATCATCACAGCCTCGCAAGTCACCCTGACTAAATCAGTATCCTCGGTGAAAAGACTTGTGAAGAAGTTGTTTGCAAAGATGGGTTGCACAACTTCCGATGACTCCGACTCTCAGGAGTGACTCTATGATCTAATCATTTTCCTTTGTTTTCTTATTTTTCTCTGTTTGTTTGATGTGTGTTTTGTTTTGCAGGCTTATGGTTTGTATTTATGTTGCTAACTCTCCCTGTGATGTAATTATTTGGCTTTGTTTGTGACAAAAAGGGGGAGAGAATGAGAGTGAGAGTTGAAGAGTTATAAACTCTGAACAATGAAAAACAATGAACTCTGAACAATGACTGTGAATGAATCAAGGAATGAATCAAGGTAAGTATGAATCTCAACTCAACTTTGGTTTTCTTTTGTGGATTGTGACATGCTTCTATACTAACTATTTGACTAACTATTTGGGCATGTAATATGACTAACAAGTTGATGTTGGACTAACATACTTTGACATTTGGTTTTCAACTGCTTAGAAGATATGTTGGTTTTAACTATGTTCTTTCACATATCTGATTCTTTCAAATGTCATGATGAGATCAAACTCTATCTCTGCATTTGGTTTTCAATGTTTCAATTCTTGAGGTATCTAACGATTTTGTTTGTCAAGAATGTTTTCTGTGTGCAGAAGTTACAGATGTCTAAGTCTAGAGTCTGTCTTAGGAGTTTATCTCATGTTTTTAATTTCTGGAACTCTTTTGTAAATTTTTGTTGTATGGTGATAGCAACAAAAATATCTTTTTGAATTTTCTTTGTGGATCTGTGTTTTGTCACGAAACCGCCAAAGGGGGAGATTGTTACGGAATTTGAGTTGGCGTATTTCGTGAATAGTTTAAGTCTTGAAGATTGAAGATGAAGAAACTCTGGATCATATACCTCAATCTCAAGAAAGAAGAATTCAAAAGGATCAGGTACGTTTAACTAAATAATTTGTGATGATCCGAATACTTCTTATAGTGTAGAAACACCTGGAAGAGGTTTTAACTGCATATTCATCAAAAACTGGACATGGGACATGTTCAGGATCCGGATCATGTCGTTTCAATCCGGATCCCGAAGGGTGTTCGTTCATACACTAGTTCAATCCGGATCATGGCATTTGATGATCCGGATCCCGAACATGAGTTTTACCTGTTGGCTTGAACGATCCGGATCGTGGAATCTCAATCCGGATCCCGAACACATTGTTCTGGTAAAACTGTATGAACGATCCGGATCGTAGATTATGATCCGGATCCCGAACAGGCGGTTTTCTGGAAATTGCTCTCTACGCGTCTGCGATCCGGATCGTGACTTGCGCAATCCGGATCGCCGTCGGTAAAACTTTCCAGAAAAGTTTGTTTTTGATCCGAATATTCTTCCTAGGGTTTCTAACCTATAAATAGCCCTTCCTTTTCATTTCTAGGGCAATCCACACATCGGAAAAAGAGCCGTCATTTTCAAATATCATTTTATACGGCCTTAGATCCACATATAGAGAAGAACGGAAATCATTAGATCTATTTAATGGTTCTTCATCTATATTGATTAGTTTGATTCTAGGATTTTCATACTCATATCTTGAGTTGAATCAAACTAATGAATACTTAGATGGTATTTCCGATCTACTCTTGATCTAAGTATTCGGCGGATCATCACCACCCAAACAAACAACGATTTACCCCAAAATCGGCGCGTGGACTCGCGTGGCCTTGTGGATTCAAGGTGTTATCGCTCTCGTGGATTCGGAGCGAGGTGCGTTCGTGGATTCGAAGCGTGCCATTGGGTGAAGACCGTGGATTCGGTCGGACGTCGTGGATTCGACGTTGGACGCTGTGGATTCAGCGTTGGCGGCGCAAATCGTGGATTCGAGAAGCGTTGCGGAGCGAGCGGAGAAGATCGACTAGGGGCGTATGGTAAAAGGTTGAGTCGTCTGTGAGTACGTTATATCACCTTGTACGTGTGTTAACTCTAGTGGATTTCGCCGTGTTATCGGTCCCGTGGTTTTTTACTCCGGTTTGGAGTTTTCCACGTAAAAATCTTGTGTGTTCTTTTATTTTTCCGCATTGGGTTTTATCGCACAAAGATTTTTGAGTGTTTATTGTTTACACCTATTCACCCCCCCTCTAGGTGTTTTTTCCCCTATTAGATCCTTATTAACCTAAACCCAACAGGCGCCACCCACCCCGCCGCCCCGCAGGGGGACGCGTGGCGCTTCCCCGCTGGGCCCGCACGGCTGCCGCCTGTTTGGCGGACACGTGGCGGGCCCTGGGCCGGGTCGGACGGACAAAAGGCGTGCGGCGGGATCCGGTGTTCGGGCGGGCTGGGCCGGGCCGCACTGTGCGCGCCCGGAAATTCCTGGGCCGGGCCGCACTGTTTGCGCCCGAAATGGGCTGGGCCGGACCGGGCGCCCGAATCTGGGACATATTGGGAATTTTCCCAATTGTTTCTTTTGGGCCTATAAATAGGCCTCCACCCTCTCTCTTCTCTGGCTTTTTCCGAGCAATAGAGAGAGAACCAGAGAGAGACCATTGAAGAGAGTTTGTTCCCCTCTTGATTTTCTACCTCATGGTGCGTTCCCAGATTTTTCGGAAGATCGACAGCGGCGATCCGGATTTTACAGTGTGCCTCGGATTTCCCCTATTTTCGGCCCGTTATCGTCGCATTCCAGTCCGAGGAGTCCTCTGCGCAGTACAGGAGTCCTTTTTTGACGATTTCTTCGCCGGTGTGTTCCTGAGAGGTAGGGCTTCATTTTCCGTGTCGGTGGTTTCTCTGGATTCCGATTCCTTGGCACGATTCCCGAGGTGTTTTGACCCCCTCTTTTGCTGTTTGGATGTTTGGACAGCGGCAACTTCGACGAATTGTTTCTTGGCGTAGGAATATCAGATCGAGGCGATTCAAGAGTCGATTTTGGGCTACTTTTTGCGAGGAACGCAACCGTGATTTTTCTGGGATTTTTGGAGCTCGGGACAGAGGTGAAATTCCTCGTTTTGCGTGCTGATTATAAAAACAGCAAAATCTGTTTTGAGACTTGTAGTTTTTACACCGTGTACACTTGTGTGATGTTGTAGGATACTGTTTCAGCTGACGGTGTGCTTAGAGGACAGCGGGTATTTTTCTTGGTGTGTTGTGCACGCTTTTCGAGGTGGGTGGTTGCGTTTTCCTCTTTGTTGACATGCTCACTAGGAGTAGTAGAGTTCCCCAATTATAAATGTGACAGTTAACTTTTGGTACATGAACCCATTGCATTGGCCCCCCTAAATTAATTGATAGCTTCTATGTGATAAATCTGGGATAATAAAGTTGGACAATTGCTAAATGTTAACCCGCATGCAAATAAGTAACCCAATAATATTTTTAAAATAATTCTTTGCAAGAAACTTTAGTCATTTTTCTAATGCTTTTTAAAAGAACAATTGCATGCTTATTTGGACATCTAGTTAGGCCACTATTTTACTGCAGCACTATGTTATGGGATTTGACTTAGGAGAAAACATGTTTTATTGTCATTCTTCTCTATCGATGCATGATGCTCGAGTCTGATCGGGATTATGAGATAGTGTAGTTGGATTTTGGGTCTGGGACAGTTTGGACTTGTCTTGGGGGATTGTGGGGCATAGTGGCAACCGCGGATGTTAGGCGGTTGACCAGATGTTTTTACCTCATCAGATTGGGATTTATGGGTTCAGCGGTGACCGCGGATTTTGGGCGGTTGACCGGATGTTATTATCACATCAGATTGGGGATCGGGGTTGCATTAGTGGATGGAGTATTCCCACTTTGATCATGGTCATGATCCAGTCCTGCTATTGTGAGACATTGGTTACAGAGATGATTGATACAGAGATACTTTACTCGTGTGGGTCGCTCCCCTCGAGTGCCACTCCGGAGTAGGCTTTAGACCGTGATGGGTGCCGGTCATTGACAGTGAGTACTGAGTTGATGACAGACAGAGCAGGCAGTGCCAGTTTTTACTGGTGTCTGATTGGGTTTCTTTGGGCAGGTTAGCTTTATGAGGCATTCATACAGTTATCTTTTGGCACTGCATTTAGAGGCATTGTAGTAGCAGTTCCTTTTCAGCAGCCTTTATAGCTTACTACTGTTCCCTCCTTTTGCCTCTTTATTCCTAGTGGGTGCGTCAGCATTTGAGGTTTTACCCACTAGGGGAGGCTACTGGTTTATCTAGTAGTTCTCACCCCCATTATTGTTTTCTGTCCTTCTTCCCCTTTGTTTTGCAGAGTCGTCTGTGGGAGCTGCTGGGCCTTCAGCGGCAGATCGAGGTAAGAGGATCGCCGACTAGCTAGATCATCTACCCCGACCGAGAGATTAGCTAGGCTTTTATTGTATTCCCCTTTTGTATCTCAGACTACAGTAGTTTACTTTTGGGTCTGGCTTTGGCCAGCTGGTTGTATATTTTGGTGAGCTGGGAGTTTATTGTACTTTTATTTCAGCTTGTACTTTATTTCAGTCTGAGATTACTTTTAGTTCTTTTAGTTCAGCTCTGTTTATGCTCTTTTATTGCATATTATCTATCTGAGCAGGTTACCAGCGCTTCGTGTACATGGAAAATTCTGTGTGCACGGCGGATCTGTTGGAGGGCCCGGGTTCTTGTTTACACCCAGGGCGTGACAGATTAAGTTGGTATCAGAGCTTAGGGATAGGTCAGTTGGGACTTAGGAAACCCTAGGCTTTTGGCAGACCCTAGGATGATAGGGCGTGAGAGACATGACACTTTGCGAAAGTCGTTGATTTATTTATTGGACTCTTCCAGTGAGTGAAGAGGGATCGACATACCCAATTTCTGGTGGACCGTTATGTTGGCTGCAGACAACATAAAGCCGCAGAAATAGGGGGATGTCTTAGACTTTCACTAGATTGGGTCGTGTGGGGTTATGATACTGATTGTGGGTTCTTGTGGCAGGATGCCTCCGCGACACAGGATGATGACGCGTTCGCAGCCTTCTTCCTCGGAGCCCGAGCAGCAGGAGTCCGGGCAGGGCCAGCAGAGCGAGGTGTAGGAGCTACAGGCACAGATGGCTCAGATGGCAGAGGTTGTTAGGCGTCAGGAGGAGGCCATGAGTCGGCTGACACAGTTGTTAGAGTAGAGGGTGCAGCCAGCCGTAGCACCCCCGGAGAGTTCTCCCGTACCATCTTCCCCTGCTGTGGCTCCCCCGGCTGTACCAGTGACCCCAGCATCCCCTATCGCTCAGGGCACTGGGGGACAGCCCTCTGGATTGACGGGACCTCTGACCCCGGCTGAGCAGCGGGAGATGGTTGACTTGCTGATGAGGTTCCGCCAGTTTGACCCGCCCCGTTTCTCGGGGCAGAGCGCCGAGCCGTGGGAGGCAGAGTCGTGGATCACGGCGATGGAGCGACGCTTTGAGACGCTGTTCATTGAGGAGCGGTACCAGGTGTTATTGGCGACGAACTTTTTGGAGCGCAACGCCGAGGCTTGGTGGCGGCGTGTGCGACCGGCTGGTCCGCCTGGGGCTCATCTCTTGACCTGGGCGGAGTTTCGCAGTCTTCTTCTTGGGGCCTTCTTCCCTGAGAGCGTCCGGCAGAGGCTGGAGGAGCGGTTGAGGAACCTTCGACAGGGCGATCGGCCAGTGCACGAGTATATTGTGGATTTTAATCAGTTACTGGCATGTGTACCACACGTAGCTCGAGATGAGGCGCACAGGATCTACATGTTTGAGCGAGGGTTGCGCCGGGACATTTTTCAGCTGGTTCGTTCACGCAGGTTGCAGACCTTGGAGGCCTCGATGGAGCAGGCGCTCTATGTAGAGTGCGGGGAGGTAGTGATGGATGAAGTATCTCCAGCTCCCGTAGTGATCCCGGGGGCGAAGCGACCAGCACCGGAGGTTGGGGGACAGACGAGTTCGTGGAGGCCGCCACGACCGCCTCAGCCACAGTCTTCCGGCCAGGGACGGTCTGAGCGGCGAGGGCCTGGTGGATCCCAGAGGCCCCAGCAGTAGCAGCAGCAGCAGCAGCAGAGATCGCAGTCATCGCAGCGTGGATCGCAGCGGCAGTCTTAGCGACAGCGACAGTCCCACCAGCAGCAGCAGCAGTCACGACAGCCACGGGCCCCCGGCAGTTGTATTTTCTGTGGAGGTCAGCATCTTCCGGGCACCTGCGACCAGCAGTGGGGTCGTTGCTACGGATGTGGACAGCCCGGGCACATTCGAGCTTCATGCCCCTTTTCGACCCCTGCCGCCCCTTCTTCAGCATTTGCCCCATCATCATCGCAGCAGCGGTCGACGGCTCAGCGGCCTTATGCTCCAGCGAGCAGGCCCTCTTCTTCCCATCCCACAGATTATCGCCCTCCAGCTCAGAGTGGGCGAGTGTATGCTGCACAGGTAGAGGATTCTTCAGCAGCGGACCATGTGGTGGCAGGTATCACCTTACTCTCTGGCATTAGGACTCGTACCTTATTTGATACTGGAGCATCGCATTCTTTCATTAGTAGATCTTTTGCATCATTACATGGGTTAGAGGTAGGACTTTTGCCACGTGCACGAGAGGTTCAGATTCCCGATCACACTTTGCACGTGGAGGAGTGTTGTTGGTCCTGCCCGATGCAGATCGAGTCCTGGATTATGCCAGCAGACCTGTTGGTCTTGAGACAGCTGAGGGACTTTGATGTGGTTCTCGGGATGGACTGGCTGGCTCGGTATTTCGCGACTATTGACTGTGCCGAGAGGACTGTCACTTTTAGAGAGCCAGGCCAGGAGGTGTTGGTGTACCGGGGATGTCAGAGCGCTTTCTTTGCCTCTATGGTTTCGACTTCCCGAGCGAGGCGGATGATTCATCGAGGATGTGTAGCCTTTTCGGCTAGTGTTGTTGAGGGGGCTACGGCGGCACTGGGACTCGGGGATATTCCTATCGTCCGCGAGTTTCCGGATGTGTTTCCACCTGAGCTGACTAGTATGCCGCCCGACAGGGAGATCGAGTTTGTGATTGACGTAGTTCCAGGAACTGCGCCAATCTCTAAGGCTCCTTACCGGATGGCACCGGCTGAGCTGCGAGAGCTTAAAGCACAGTTGCAAGATTTGATGGATAAGGGTTTTATTAGACCCAGTGTGTCGCCCTGGGGAGCGCCGGTGCTATTCGTGAAGAAGAAAGATGGGTCACTTAGACTGTGTGTGGACTATAGGGAACTGAATAAAGTGACCATCAAGAACAAGTACCCTCTGCCGCGCATCGACGATCTCTTTGATCAGCTGCAAGGGTCTTGTGTTTTCTCCAAGATTGATCTACAGTCTGGTTACCACCAATTGAAGGTGAAGGCCGAGGATATTCCTAAGACTGCTTTCAGATCACGGTACGGGCATTATGAGTTTACAGTTATGCCGTTTGGATTGACTAATGCCCCTGCCGCCTTTATGGACTTGATGAACAGGATATTTCGGCCATTTCTGGATCGTTTTGTGGTGGTGTTCATTGATGATATCCTTGTTTACTCCCGGAGCGAGGCCGAGCATGAGGAGCACTTGAGGACTGTGCTACAACTTCTACGAGAGAAGAAGTTGTATGCCAAGCTGGCGAAGTGCGAGTTTTGGCTTCGGGAGGTAGCTTTCTTGGGCCATGTGATTTCCGCCGCTGGTGTGGCTGTAGACCCGGCGAAGATTGAGGCAGTTCGAGATTGGCCCCGACCGACGACTGTATCAGAGGTGCGCAGCTTTATGGGATTAGCTGGTTATTATCGTCGGTTTGTGGAAGGCTTTGCGAAGCTTTCCACACCCCTCACTCGATTGACGCGTAAAGGGGTTAAGTTTATCTGGAGTGAGGACTGCCAGAGGAGCTTCGAGGAGCTGAAGGACAGATTGATGACTGCTCCTATCCTTTCCCTCCCTGTTATGGGGAAAGGATATGTGATCTATAGTGACGCATCGCACAGTGGACTCGGATGCGTGTTGATGCAGGAAGGGAGGGTAATTGCTTATGCATCGAGACAGCTCAAGGATTACGAGAAGAATTACCCTACCCACGACTTGGAGCTCGCTGCCGTGGTGTTTACACTGAAGCTTTGGCGCCATTACCTGTACGGAGAGCATTGTGAGATCTACACCGACCACAAGAGCTTAAAATATCTATTCACTCAAAAGGAGCTAAACTTGAGGCAGCGCAGGTGGTTAGAGTTACTAAAGGATTATGATGTGGACATTCTTTACCACCCAGGCAAGGCTAATGTGGTCGCTGATGCATTGAGCAGGAGAGCAGTACAGAGTTTGTCTATGTTGATCACAGACCAGGCGCCACTATTAGAGGAGATGAGACGGCTCGAGATAGAGGTTGTGTCCCCTGGGGTCTCTGCTAGACTGACGTCATTAGTTGTGCAGCCCACTCTGCTGGACAGGATCAGGGAGAAACAGAGTGAGGACCCCCATTTGACCAGGATTCGAGATCATATTCCGAGTGATCAGTCAGGGGATTTTATAGTGGATGCTGCGGGAGTACTGAGGTACAGGGACCGAGCATGTGTGCCAGTGGATGCTGAGATCAGAGAGCAGATATTGAGAGAGGCCCATTATACACCTTATACCCTTCACCCTGGGGGGACTAAGATATATAAGGACCTCAAGGCACATTTCTGGTGTAATGGCATGAAGAGGGATATCGGGAGATTTGTGGCCCAGTGTTTGACTTGTCAGCAAGTAAAGGCTGAGCATCGAGTGCCAGCTGGCAAGTTACAAAGTCTCCCAATCCCTGAGTGGAAATGGGACCACATTACGATGGACTTCGTGGTCGGATTGCCGAGGGCACAGGGCGGAGCAGATGCTATCTGGGTAGTTGTGGATCGACTTACCAAGTCAGCGCACTTCTTGCCTATGCAGACTACTTGGCCACTCGAGCGACTAGCCCAGTTATACCTTGATGAGATAGTGAGGTTGCATGGAGTACCCGCCTCCATTGTGTCAGATAGAGATCCGAGGTTTGCCTCGCGTTTCTGGAGGAGTTTGCAGACCGCGTTGGGGACTCAGCTCAGATTCAGTACAGCTTTTCATCCACAGACTGATGGGCAGTCAGAGCGGACTATACAGATCTTGGAGGACATGCTGAGGGCTTGCGTCTTGGATTTCGGCGGAGGATGGATTCGACACTTATCCTTGGTTGAGTTTGCGTACAACAACAGCTTTCAAGCGAGCATACAGATGGCTCCGTTTGAAGCGTTGTACGGACGCAAGTGTCGATCACCACTTTATTGGAGTGACGTAGGCGAGAGACGGACCTTGGGGCCAGACATACTGCTAGAGTCAGAGGAGAAGGTCCGAGTGATTCGACAGCATCTTCAAACCGCTCAGAGTCGACAGAGGAGCTATGCTGATGTTCGACGACGAGACTTAGAGTTTCAGGTTGGAGATCATGTATTTTCGAAAGTCTTGCCGTCCAAGGGGATTAGGAGGTTCGGCATTCGCGGGAAACTCAGCCCCCGTTACATTGGGCCCTTCGAGGTGTTGGAACGTATCGGACCAGTTGCTTATCGACTTGCACTTCCCCCGAGACTTGCTGGTGTCCACGATGTTTTTCATGTTTCCACTCTGAGGAGGTACGTCTTCGACCCGTCGCACGTCATCAACTTTACACCACTCGAGATCAGCGAGGATTTGAGATATGAGGAGCGCCCACTACGGGTTCTAGATCGGGAGGTGAAAGAATTGCGCAATCGGACCATCCCCTATGTGAAGATCCTCTGGAGCAATCATGATGAGCGCGAGGCGACGTGGGAGCTCGAGTCAGAGATGATGGACGCCTACCCCTACCTGTTCGAGGCTCTGGATTGAGGTATGATTTTTGTTTCGAGGACGAAACTTTTGTTAGTGGGGGAGGATGTAGTGTCCCAGTTTTCCCCAGTATTTTTCCCCTGTTTCGGGGTGTGGAACACCTATTGTTGGTGTGTTGGGCCCCAACATGTCAAAGGGATGTGTTGATTTGGACTCAGTGAGGAATGGGGATCAAGCCTGACCTTCGGCTGCCTTTGCCAAATTTTAGGAGTGGATTCAGGCTGAACGGAGGCCGTATTTGGATTCAGCGCGGAAAAACGCTTGAAAACAGCTTTTTACTTGTTAAAATCGGAGTCCGGATACCCAAAAACGGGCTCCCGGAAGTTTTCTGCGCAATTTGGTGTACGGGGGGAGCTGTGGACCGGCCGGGGACACGTGGCGGCTTCTTATTGGGCCGGCGCACGGCTCTCGGTCCACGGAGCGGGCCGCCGGTGCACGGTGGACCGGCGGGCCACGTGGCAGGCACCGGTTGGGCCGGTGCAGTGCGCGCGGCACACGGGAGTGTGCGCAGGCAGCGCGGGCAGGCCGGGCAGGCGCGGGCGGTGGCGCGGTGCACAGTGGACCGGGGCGCGCCACGTGGCGGCCCCGGATTGGTCGGCGCAGGTGCGCGCGGTGCACCCGCGGGCGCGCGCCTGCGGCCGTACGCGCACGCGGGCGCAGGCGCGTAGGCGGCGCGCAGTGGCGCGCCGGCTTGCGTGACGGGCGGGAAAAGGCGGGGCCACGTGGCACCACGCCATTGGCTGGCGCCACCCACCCCGCCGCCCCGCAGGGGGACGCGTGGCGCTTCCCCGCTGGGCCCGCACGGCTGCCGCCTGTTTGGCGGACACGTGGCGGGCCCTGGGCCGGGTCGGACTGACGAAAGGCGTGCGGCGAGATCCGGTGTTCGGGCAGGCTGGGCCGGGCCGCACTGTGCGCGCCCGGAAATTCCTGGGCCGGGCCGCACTATTTGCGCCCGAAATGTGCTGGGCCGGACCGGGCGCCCGAATCTGGGACATATTGGGAATTTTCCCAATTGTTTCTTTTGGGCCTATAAATAGGCCTCCACCCCCTCTCTTCTCTGGCTTTTTCCGAGCAATAGAGAGGGAACCAGAGAGAGACCATTGAAGAGAGTTTGTTCCCCTCTTTATTTTCTACCTCGTGGTGCGTTCCCAGATTTTTCGGAAGATCGACAGCGGCGATCCGGATTTTACAGTGTGCCTCGGTTTTCCCCCATTTTCGGCCCGTTATCATCGCATTCCAGTCCGAGGAGTCCTCTGCGCAGTACAGGAGTCCTTTTTCGACGATTTCTTCGCCGGTGTGTTCCTGCAGCACTATGTTATGGGATTTGACTTAGGAGAAAACATGTTTTATTGTCATTCTTCTCTATCGATGCATGATGCTCGAGTCTGATCGGGATTATGAGATAGTGTAGTTGGATTTTGGGTCTGGGACAGTTTGGACTTGTCTTGGGGGATTGTGGGGCATAGTGGCAACCGCGGATGTTAGGCGGTTGACCAGATGTTTTTACCTCATCAGATTGGGATTTATGGGTTCAGCGGTGACCGCGGATTTTGGGCGGTTGACCGGATGTTATTATCACATCAGATTGGGGATCGGGGTTGCATTAGTGGATGGAGTATTCCCACTTTGATCATGGTCATGATCCAGTCCTGCTATTGTGAGACATTGGTTACAGAGATGATTGATACAAAGATACTTTACTCGTGTGGGTCGCTCCCCTCGAGTGCCACTCCGGAGTAGGCTTTAGACCGTGTTGGGTTCCGGTCATTCAGACAGTGGAGATACTGAGTTCATGAGATTGATGACAGAGCAGGCAGTACCAGTTTTTACTGGTGTCTAAATTGGGTTTATTTGGTCAGGTTTTGTTTTCTGAGGCATTCATACAGTTATCTATTCCAGTATTGCATTTAGAGGCATTGTAGTAGCAGTTCCTTCTCAGCAGCCTTTATAGCTTACTACTGTTCCCTCCTTTTGCCTCTTTATTCCTAGTGGGTGCGTCAGCATTAGAGGTTTTACCCACTAGGGGGGGCTACTGGTTTATCTAGTAGTTCTCACCCCCATTATTGTTTTCTATCCTTCTTCCCCTTTGTTTTACAGAGTCGTCTGTGGGAGCTGCTGGGCCTTCAGCGGCAGATCGAGGTAAGAGGATCGCCGACTAGCTAGATCATCTACCCCGACCGAGAGATTAGCTAGGCTTTTATTGTATTCCCCTTTTGTATCTCCGACTACAGTAGTTTACTTTTGGTCTGGCTTTGGCCAGCTGGTTGTATATTTGTGGTGAGCTGGGAGTTTATTGTACCTTTATTTCCGCTTGTACTTTATTTCAGTCTGAGATTACTTTTAGTTCTTTTAGTTCAGCTCTGTTTATGCTCTTTTATTGCATATTATCTATCTGAGCAGGTTACCAGCGCTTCGTGTACATGGAAAATTCTGTATGCACGGCGGATCTGTTGGCGGGCCCGGGTTCTGGTTTACACCCGGGGCGTGACACCTGCTCCCAAACTGACGAGTCTTATCTCGAATGCGCCATTTGCATTCTCTTTCTGTTTTCTTTCATTTAAGCCTTTTGCTTATCTTACTTATTAAGCCACTTTTAGCTTTCTCTTAAGCTTTATCTTTTTCATTAATTCATCCCTTACCCTAGGTCTTGCCACACGGGTAACTAGAGAGTCTCCTGGACTCTTAAATATTTTTTTTTTATTTATTTAACTTAAATTGAAGTTAAAGTTATTGTCCATTTGCTCAGACACCCTATGACCCACTCTAGGGTTATATTTGTTTAATTCTTAACCTTGGGATCACATACCCTTTTCCTGATACCACACTGAATCTGGAGTTACATTAACTCTATTTTTCCTGTTCCACTTTTAATTTAGAGCTACATTGACTCTAATTTCTGTTCCACATTTAACTTAGGGTTACACTGACTCTATGTTAATCACTCTATCCAATGTCCTTAGGTTATCTCCTAAGACAATGCCACTCGTTCAATTCTAGGATAAGCTCCTAAGTTTGACGTCACTCATTAAACCCTGAATCTAGGTTTTCTCCTAGTCTTACTACCAACATGTTCTTTTCCCTATGCTTTCACATGATTCCTATGGTTATACCCTAACATGATCACAATCATCAAATCAATAACTACTTTTACGCAGGCAATTATTTCCATCTCAATCATAAATAGCAATTCTTCTCTAAGTCCTTTTACACATGCAAATTTATCATCTCCTTTTTGGCAACTCAAAGTTGCACTTTTCGTCCGTGTCCGTCTACACATGCAAGTTTATCCCCTATTGTAGATAAATCATAATTTAGTACTTTCCTCTAAGTTCCTCTACACATGCACATTTATCATCTATATTTGGCAACCAACAGTTGCACCTTTCATCTGTGTCTATTTACACATGCGATCTTAATCATGATTACCTAACGCCTCTAACAGGCTACTATCATTCTTCTAAATCCAAAAGCAAAGGAGCAAGGGGAGAGGTCACCCAGTTTCGGCAGAATCCCCTACCTTGTGGTGTACCTAATTGCTTGTAGACACTTGCAATTGGTCTCCGCGTGATTGTTCCTATTTTCTCGAGCTTGCACGTAAAACGGTGCACGTCCCTCGAGCCCGCATGCAAAAATGTGCATGTCCTCCGAACCTGCACGCAAAACGGTGCACATCATTAGAGACTGCACGCAAAACGATGCACGTCATCTCAACCTGCAAGCAAAACGATACACGTACCTCGGGTTTGCTCGCAAAACGGTGCACACTTTTCTTTAAGGTTGCACGCAAAATGGTGCACGTTCTTCTAACCCTGCATACAAAACGGTGCGCAACATTAGAGACTGCATGCAAAACGGTGCACGTCAATTCAAACTGCACGCAAAATGGAGCACGTACCTCGAATTTGCACACAAAACGGTACACGTTCTTTTCAAAGGTTGAACGCCAAATGGTGCACGTTCTTCGAGTCCGCAAGCAAAACGGTGCACGTTCTTCGAGTCCGCACGTAAAATGGTGCATGTCTTCCTCAAGCTTGCACGCAAAACGGTGCACCTCGACACGCCCGGCGGCACTTCGTGTAGTAAGATGGCACAGTAAAACTCGGTTCCTAACATGCACAAGGGCATGGGGTCAAATCCAAAATCCAAAAGGAAAATTCAAAACTGTGCCAAAACACCCACAAAATCACATACGTCGACCTACCTCGACATCGTCGCGCCGTCCAACGCGTGCACACGTGTCCATCCGGCTCCTTAAAACACCTTACATGCTCCACGGGGTCAACTGCGTGCTTGCGCACCCTCGAAACCCTCCTCCACGAATCGCCCTCTCCCTCCCCTTAGCCTCTCGGTGCGAGCAAAAAGGAGAAAAGAGAAGAATTGAGGCTTTTCGGGATTTATATAGCCGAAAAACCACTTTCGGGCGCAACTTCCGTGCGCCCGAAAGGGTTTCGGGCGGCTATAGTAACCGCCCCCACCTTCCACGTCACGCGCGGCGGGCCATCCAGGAGGCGACACGTGTCCCTGGACCCGTCCACCGCTCCTACGGACCAGCGGCAGCCAATCGACGGCCGCCACGTGGACCGCACTCGCGCCCCGTGGGTCAACGCGGCAGCAGCGACGCGTCGCGTCGCACGTCGCGTCGCGTTGACCCGCGAACGGGAGGCCGACACGTGGCCTGCCCCGCTGACGCCACACCAGGGCCAGCACGCCTTTCCCGCGCGAGTCTGCGCCCTCGACCGCTGTGGCCAATGGGGAGACCCCACATGGCGTCCCCTACCTACCCCGGCTTCGCACCGCGCGCCTCTGCGCGCCTCGCACCGCATGCCACGCCTCGAGATCCGTGCATTTGCCTCGGGATGCACGTCGATTGCCTCGGAATTCGTGCTCACTACATCAAGATCTATGCACACTACCTCGGGATCCGTGCCGCTGCATCGGGATTCGTGCACACTGCCTCGGGATCCGTGCCACTGCATCGGGATCCGTGCACACTACAGTAACATTCGGGCGCTGCTTCGATCTGGACCGGGCTGCTAGAGTAAACGGCCCGCCAGAGCCGAACCGGGTTCACTACAGTCCCCACACCCCGGCCCGCTACAGTAATTTCGGGCGCCCGAATCTTACTTTCGGGCGCCCGAAAGTTCGGCCCACTTCCGGACTTCGCCCGTTTCGCCCGTTTTCGCCTGTTTCTCGCCTGTTTTCGCTCAAATTTGACAGACAGCAACAGTTTAACTTGATTTACCTCAAAATACTTTAAATTTTTAGTTTGGACCATTTCTGGGTCGCCAAAAGCCTCGCTGTATTCAGAATCGCTGGCAGACCCCATTCTCACTACCCGGGTATCCGAACGACGCAAAACTTTTACTGTGGCCCTAAAACATAATTACCGAGCTCCCAGAATTTTCTCAGAATTTTCTGACACTGTGAATTTTTTGCTAAAAATCTGAGCCCACTTTCTCACATAAAATTCTAGATCTCTTATTTTTATCCCGATTTGGGCCCAATTCACTTCCAAATCATTCTTTACTTCTCTAAGTTCAATAAAAATAATATTTCATACCATTTTTATTTACATTTACTTATATACCAAAAATCTGGTACACTACAAATGAAGACCAACGAACCTCTAACGAAAAGCTTAGAGATCATGTTCACACTGCCCGAGACAGACCATAAAGTCATAATTGCAACTTAGTCCCTATGGTTTTCCAAATTTGCATAATTACTCTCAATTAAACACTATTTCGACTCGATCTCCCAATCCGGGAGGTTTTAACCTACGCCGTAAATTTCAGTACGTAGATCTCGACGCGACAAAACCCGTGCTCACTGTTTTGAGTGGACACGAAGCTCGGAAATACAATCGAGTCCATAAAAACTAGATCTACAATTGCTTGGTTTACTACATCAACCTATCTACTTGATCAACTCAATATTAAGCATGAGCATCATGTTCAGGAAAGACTACAGAGTCTAGGGCTCACCTCAGATACACCGCAGACTCGTCGGAGAGATCGCCGGAGCAAGATGGCTGAGGTTGCACACTTGCACAAGCTCGGTTTGGCCGAGGCTTAGTCAAATCGGGTTAAAGATGCCAACAAAGGTGAGCAGCAGTAGGAGGGTATTCCGAGAGGTGGCTCAATCACCACCAGACTAGACTTCGGCAGCCCCAAGCGACGGTTGGCCAAAATAAAGCTCCTCGGCCACCCTGGGTGGTCGGTCGGCGACTGAAAGCGGCGGCGTCGGCCGGAGACCAAGCTCGGCCGAGTTCGGGGTGCTCTAATGGCGAAAACCCAGGCACGGTTATTGAGGCCTAATAACTTGCACAGCACCACTCTACTTGGTGCTGGGAAGCTTACCAAGGGGATAGCCGGCGGCGTGGGGCAGCAGCGGCGCCTGGCGGTAAAGCTCGGCCGTGAGGAAGACAACCCAAAGCTAGGCACGCCCGCACGGCTTCGATCCTCAACCGATGGTCCTCAGACTTTGTGGAGAGGCTACATTCGACCATAGGAAGGTTTCCAACGTGGCCGATCTGGGTATCAATGGTCGTATGGACTCCCCGCGTAGATCCGGCCAAAACTGGGTTTTCGGCTGCCAAGATGCTCCCGCCGGCAACCCAGGGCACGGCAGCGCCTCAATCTCGCCGAAAAAAGGAAGAAGGAGAAGTCCTCTGCCGGCGTCGTGCAGCGGAGCAGGGTCTTGGCTCGGGTCTCAAACTCATAGATACACATTCAGAAGAGGTTTGGTGCAATCCACGCTCCTCTGGTTGCTTCCTCACCAACCAGACCTGAGAACAAGGCTGCTTCTTCACTTCTCTGTCTTCTCCGGCGAAAGGACGGCGGCGTAACGCCTGGAGAAGCAACAGGGGGAGATGAAGGGTTGGCAGGTGGTGGCTGGGTGCTTGGGTTACGGGGTTAGGGTTTACAAGAGAGCCTAATGCATATTATATATGCAAATGTAACAATATGCATTTTAACCCCTCAAACTTTAGTATTTAGACCTAGGTCCCTCACAGCAGTTAGGTTTCGAACTTAAGTCCTTTTCCATGAAGTGGCACGGATTTCGGAGCATAAAATATAGGGCCTTCTGTGCAAAATACATTATTTTTCGCTATTTTTCACATTTTTCGAGGCATTCGAGTCGCCAAACGGAAAAACGGACTTCGTCACGACGTCCGGCTCGACGAAACCTATCAGGTAGCAATTTTTGTTCGTCGACTAAAATTCCAGATAAATCGCAGATCCATAAAATACTGCGATATTTACAGTTCGGTGCGCTTTTTGAGGCTTTAGGGCCGTCAAACGTAAATTTCGTCTGCGCCATTGCGCTCAGATCGATGAGACCGTTAAAATCGACTATTTGGATCGTTGGATTCGGACTTCGAACAGTCGATTGGCCAACGTTAGCCGAAAATCCAATAAAAATATAAGGTTATTATTCACTTAAGTCATCCACTATTCAACTGTATAAATTTATACAGTCGTCGGAAACCACTGAAACCTTTTTGAACTTGTTTTCTTTATTGAATCCGAATTTAAATTTCTCGAATATTACATCACTCACAACTTATAAGAAGTTTCGTCCCCGAAACTTAAATTCAACTAAGAATCAAATATATGAGAAAAACGCAAACGCATGTCTGACTCATACTCCCAAGTGGCTTCGCGTTCCTCATGATTCTCCCATTGTACCTTCACGTAGGGGATCATCCTGTTTCTTAGTTTCTTCTTATCTCGTGCTAGGATCTTCAGGGGAGCTTCATCATAGCTCAGATCCTCATGAAGCTGGACAGCTATGGGGCTAATAACGTGGGAAGGATCTCTGATGTACTTTCGGAGCATAGAGACATGGAACATGTTGTGCACACGGGCAAGATTGGGAGGAAGAGCCAGTCAATAAGCCACAGGACCAAAGCGCTCGAGTATCTCAAAAGGGCCCACAAACCTGGGACTTAGCTTGTTACGAATCCCAAATCGCTTAATTCCTCTAGCTGGTGACACCTTCAGCAGGACATGATCACCAACTTGGAACTCTAAGTCACGACGACGCTGGTCCACATAGCTTTTCTCTCTGCTCTGTGCGGTCAACAACCTCTGTCTTGCCACACGCACTCTGGCCTCAGCATCCTGAATCAAATCTGGCCCAATGACACGGCGTTCACCAACATCGTCCCGGCAGATCGGGGACCGACACCGACGGACGTATAACGCCTCATAGGGTGCAATATCAATACTTTCCTGATAACTGTTGTTATAGGCGAATTCCACCAGGGGAAGATATCGATTCCAACCGACTCCATAGTCCAACACACAAGCTCGTAGCATATCCTCCAGAGTCTGAATGACTACTCAGACTGCCCATCACTCTGCGGGTGGAAAGTAGTCCTGAAATTCAGCTTGTGCCCACAGACTGCTGCAATTTCTTTTCAGAAATGAGACACAAAGCGGGTGTCCCGGTCCGAGACGATCGACACTGGAACACCATGAAATCGAACGATCTTGTCAATATATAGCTGAGCAAGTCGATCCCTAGTCCAAGTCGTGTGGATCGGCAGAAAGTGGGCCGACTTGGTGAGTCGATCCACAATAACCCATATAGCATCATGGCCTTGCTGGGATCGAGGCAGACCGGTGACAAAATCCATGGTAATCTGCTCCCACTTCCAAACTGGCACTGGGAGTGGTTGCAGTTTTCCCTGCCGGTCGTTGATGCTCAGCATTCATCTGCTGACACAACAAGCACTGAGCAACATGCTTTACAATATCGGCCCTCATCCTGGGCCACTATAACTGTTGCTTCTAGAATTATGTGAATCACTTCTGCTAATACTCAAGCAATAAAGTTCCCCAATTCGGAGACTAAGCCATGTCATGTTACGGCATTTTGGTGTTGGCATATTTCGTGAGTCAAGTCAGTAAACTGAGTCGGAGTCTTGAAGTGATCAAATTGTCAATCAGCAATCGAAGACTCAGAGAAGAGCTCAAGTTGGCACTCAGTGTTTTGAGTCTTGAAGATTGAAGGTGAAGAATTGTGGATCAATTGCATCAATCTTAAGGAAAATGGATTCGGATTGATCAGGTACGTTTAACTAAATAATTTTGGTGATCCGAATACTTCTTATAGTGTAGAAACACTTGGATGAATTTTTTATTGCATAAAAATCAAAAACTGGACATGGGACATGTTTAGGATCCGGATCAGACAGTCCAATCCGGATCCCGAAGGGTGCTTGTTCATTGGCAAATCCGATCCGGATCAAAGGCCAATTCCGATCCGGATCCCGAACATGGGATTTTGCTGAAATGTATGAACGATCCGGATCGGGCTTTGCAATCCGGATCCCGAACCCTTGTTTTCTGGAATTGTCTATCACGTTACGACGATCCGGATCGCAGTAAATCCGATCCGGATCGCCGTCCTGAAAAATTCCAGATAAGGTAAGTTTTTGATTCTTATCTCTTTCCAAAGGTTTCTAACCTATAAATAGACACTTAGGGTTTCTCAAGAACGTGGGACAAATACCGAAAACACTCGAGAGCAACCCTAGAGGCTAGGTTTTTATCGTTCTTCTTTTTAGCCTCTTTTAGGTCAATTCGACGGTTCTTCCAAGATCTATCTTTTGTCGAATTGATCTAATCTTTGCTTAGAGATTTCTTTCTACGGTTCTTCAATGATAATCTAAGCAAAGGATCACCATCGAAGCCAATATTCTTACCGGCTGAGTTTGCATCGTGGATTCGACGTGGCATCGTGGATTCGGTGTGCTAAAGGCGTTTCGTGGATTCGAAACGTGTGCTCGTGGATTCGAGTGGCGTTCGTGGATTCGAACGTGTGCAGTGGACGTGCAATCGGTGAGCGCAAGGTCCGAAGAAGTTGAAGGAGGGGTTTGAGTCCGTGGAGTCGGTAATCACCTTGTTATTCTTCTTTTCTTAGTAGATTGTTATTGCGTGTTGGTCCCGTGGTTTTTCTCCTGGATTGGAGTTTCCACGTAAATCTCGGTGTGCTGTTTTTATTTTCCGCATTGGTTTTTATTTTTGCACTGAGATTTGTTTTTAAATATTACACCTATTCACCCCCCTCTAGGTGTTTGATAGTACCTATTTAGATCCTGGTGGATCCTTTAAAAACCTACAATTGGTATCGGAGCGGGTTTTAGGTTTATCTATCATGTCGGGTGAAAGTGGTAATATTTTTAGACCTCCTCTTTTTGATGGGACCAATTATGCATATTGGAAAGTGCGGATGAGAGCTTTTCTCATCTCAATTGATGAGCGTGTTTGGCAAACCGTGGAATACGGTTGGGTGCATCCGGTTGAGGAAGTAGGAAATTCTACTACCCCAAAACCTCGCTCTAGATGGTCTAAAGAGGAAATCGAAAGATCTTCTTACAATGGGAAAGGCATGAACGCTTTATTTAATTCTCTTTCCTCGACTGAGTTCACACGAATTTCCGCGTGTAAAACCGCGAAGGAAATTTGGGATATTCTCAAAATTACACATGAGGGTACTAATCTTGTAAAAATTCAAAAGCTCCAGATGCTTACAAGTCAATTTGACTCTATTCATATGGAAGAGCATGAATTGTTTACAGATTATTACACTAGACTTCAAGATGTAATTAATACATGTGCTAATTTAGGAGAAAAGATCCCGGAGTCGAAAATTGTAAGAAAGATACTTCGGACTCTTCCGGAACGGTTTAGGGCAAAGGTTACCGCCATTGAAACCGTTAGTCATCCGGATGAGATGAGTGTAGAGGAATTAGTAGGTGCTTTACAAACTTATGAGATGACTTTTCCTACTAATCAAGTTTCTTCCAAGTCTTCTTCTAAGCTTACAGGTATTGCATTCAAATCAACAAAGGAAGAAGATGACGAATCAAGTTCCGACGATGAAATCTCTTTAGCCGATTTTGAAGAACAATTGGCGCGGATCACAAAGAAATTTCGTCGGAAATTTTGGAAGAATCGAACCGATGGATCTTCATCCACGAAATCATCTAAAGGATCATCGGGTTCTAAATCCTCTAAACTCAAAGGCGTTGCAAAACCTTCTAAAGAAAAAGAAAAAGATGATTTCGAAGGGGAAATCCGATGTTATCGAT
Organism: Tillandsia fasciculata; assembly: GCA_029168755.2. Taxonomy (NCBI): domain Eukaryota; kingdom Viridiplantae; phylum Streptophyta; class Magnoliopsida; order Poales; family Bromeliaceae; genus Tillandsia; species Tillandsia fasciculata. The sequence continues at coordinate 12,288,143 of CM054950.1, forward strand.
GCAAAGGCTACGGCCATATTTCAACGGATTGTCCTTCTAAGAAATCATATAAAAAGAAGGCTTTGCAAGCAAAAACTTGGGACGATTCTAGTTTCGATGAATCGACCTCAAGTGAAGAGGAAAAAGAAAAAATTGTTGCTTTTCATGCCTCTCAAATTCCCTCTTCTAATTTGTGCTTATCATCTTTAGTCACTGACTCTATTCCTTTGATTTTGCATGAAACATCAACATCCGGAGGAGAGTCATCAAGTGAGGGGGAGTCGGACGAAGAAGAACTCGTTGAGGCATACCAACAACTTCTTGCGGAATCAAAGAAGATGGCCAAGCATATCAAGAAGTTGAGGAAGCAACGACTTGAGGTTCAAGACGAGAATCAAGCTTTAAAGATCAAACTTCATGATCTCGAGGAGGAACAAGGACGGTTATTGGATAACAATAAAATCCTCCAAGAAAAGTTAAACCAATCGGAGACGAACGCAAAATCATATATGGACAAGATTGGTTTTCTTGAAAAACAGTTTGAAGAAATTCATGTCACCAACCAAGCTTTGACCAAGCAAGTTCATGAACTCAAATCCGACATACAAAGGCTTTCAACCGGTTCCAAGAAACTAGAAAGTATGTCCGGATTAGGTCAAACAAGCAAGGTTGGTTTGGGATTTAAAAAGGATCAAACTGTGCATGCTTCAAGTTCCACAATGAAATTGAAAGAAAGAACTTGTCATCTATGTGGACTTGAAGGACACTTGGTGAAGAATTGCCCGAAAAAGAGAAAGAAAAATCCTTCGGCAACTTCATCTACGGAGCGGACTCAACGGAATCAAAAGACACATCAAGTTAAAGGAGTTCACTCAACCCACCAAAGGTCCGAGCCACAACATCAATCATACAAGTGGATTACTGCAAGGCAAAGACCTAAGGTGGATCAACAGTCAAAGCGGACAACCCCCGGCCACAACGAATCAAGACAACCCAAAATCCAGCGATTTTGGATTCGGAAAGGTGATATCTTTCCTTGTCTTAAGTTCTAAATAGCTTATGACTGTATGTAATGCTTTGATTGGTTTTCTCTTCATATTTTGCTTAATCTTTGCATTACATGTTTTTTCAATGCTCTTCGTCTTTATACTTTGTTTTTGAACAAAAGGGTTTTATTGAACAAGTGCATTGAATAAAAAGGGTTTCACTTTCAATCACTCCAATTTTATTTTATATGGATTATCAACTTTACTCCATAATCATAATCTTGAAGATACTTCATTATAGGAGTTTTTGATAGTTATAAGCATCAAATTTTAGAAATCATGTGTGATCTTTATATGCTTAATCTATCTCGGTTGTGTGAATTCTTTGTGACAACATAAGTGCTATAAACATTTCTAAAAATCCTATGTTGCACTCAAGAACAAAACACATTGAACTTAGATGTCATTTTCTTAGAGAGCTAGTTGAATCAAATATTCTTCAACTTTCACACATTTCAACTGAGGATCAATTAGCTGACATTTTAACAAAACCTTTGGATCAAAAACGTTTTATTCATTTGCATAAGGCAATTGGAATGCTTTCCTTGAAATGATTTCTTTTTAAAACCAATCCTTAGGTTAGGTTTTGTTTTTGTGTTTTTGTTCTTCATCTATGTTTGTACATAGGACATTAATTGAGCATTGGTTATATTGACTTTAATTGCATCTTTTCACGCATTTAGAAATCTATTATGCTTTTGACATCATAATATTTCGATGTTGCAATAATCATTTATGTTAATTAATTCATCTTTTAAGTGATCAAAGTCAATTTCTCTCTCAATGATCTCTTGGTATAGTCATTATCTTATTTGACTATTTAGTCGAGTATGAATGCGGGATCAATTTTTGGTTGAATACCTTATATATTAAATAATTGATAGCCAATTGAGGGGGAGTCAAAGAAAAGTAAAATGCTCAAAAGATGTGGAAAGAGTTACATCCCAATGAGGAGTGTGAAAACTACCACCACATGGAGGAAAGAGCTACCACCTCGGTCGTCCGAGTACTGTGTGCAGCTACCACATGAATACCAAGCATGGTTTTGTCAATTTTGATTAACTAAAATGCATGATTGAAATACTTGACTCTGTCAAATTTCAAGGTTGGTATAAGGTGGGATTTTTAACGAAAGATGCTCAAAGAGCCACTCTCTTCAACAGATTGTCTAGATATATTATCTAACTTATCTGGGATTTCAAACATCTATTGATCTTGGTATTTCATTTTCTTTACCAAATTGATGATTTGATAAAGGCATTACGCATAAGATCATGTTAGATGTGATTGAAGTTGTTCAACTTTAAGGGTTTTAATTTTCATAAATTTTCGTTTCATTTTTGAGTATTTTTGATAGATTTGGTATAATCTATTTCTTGTTGCATGAAACGATGACTTTTGTTTAAAGTTGATGCGCTAAAGTGCTTACATACTTTTTCTGGTTTTTATGGAATTTTTCTAAATTATTCTAATGAAAGAAATTTGGATCATATACCTCAATCTCAAGAAAGGGTAGAATTCAAGATTGATGTCATTTGGAAATCTCCGTAAGTCATCTTTGTAAATCCGTTACATCTTGATAGAGTTTGGATCTCAAGATTATTTTTGATGACTTGTGTTTGATGAATATAACATGAAAAACTGTTTATAATGTTTTATCTTTGTTTTTCATGATTTAGGAGTAAATCTTTTTAATTTTGTGAAATTAATTGGATTGAATGGCATCTGTGTGAATTCATTGTTTAAAGCACTTAAATTGATTTCTTGATGGAATACAAATCGGTATTTGAAAAGATTCCAAAATCTGGATTTGTTTCAAGAAATTATTTGATTTTTGCTTTCTGGTACCGGTACGCAATCTGCATTTTTGTTATATACCGGAACTGAGCTTTTATCTCTCTTTCTCTATGAACTAATGTTGTTAGATTTTCTTTTGTCTAGTATGTTCACTGTTTGACAATTTGTGACAAAAAGGGGGAGAAGAGAAATGACGGAGATGAGATCATCGAGATAGGACAAACAAAAAAGGGGGAGAACAGAAAATAATGATCGTATCACAAAGGGGGAGAACATAGATGCTCAAGAAAGGGGGAGAACATGGAGAACATGGAGAACATGGAGAACATGTTAGAGATGCTCAAGATAGGGAGAGATAAAGAAAAGATTGAAAGAGCCGAAAAACAAAAGAACCAAAAGGACGAATCAAATGTAGGATTTTAATTTCTAACGACTAACGTTTGATTTTGTTTGGAGTTTTGTTTTGCAGGAATTACATCACTTTAAGACTCCAAGTCCTAAGTCATAGAGTATGTTCTAGGACTGTTTGGTTCAAATGTAATTTTGTATTTATTGGATCTTTCACGCAAAGAAAATCAATGTTTTGGTGATAACATTGAATTTCGATTTTTTGGTTTAAGATGAGTGACTTGAGCGTTTTTATGTATTTTTGGGTTTTGTCACGAAATTGCCAAAGGGGGAGATTGTTACGGCATTTTGGTGTTGGCATATTTCGTGAGTCAAGTCAGTGAGTTGAGTCGGAGTCTTGAAGTGATCAAATTGTCAATCAGCAATCGAAGACTCAGAGAAGAGCTCAAGTTGGCACTCAGTGTTTTGAGTCTTGAAGATTGAAGGTGAAGAATTGTGGATCAATTGCATCAATCTTAAGGAAAATGGATTCGGATTGATCAGGTACGTTTAACTAAATAATTTTGGTGATCCGAATACTTCTTATAGTGTAGAAACACTTGGATGAATTTTTAATTGCATAAAAATCAAAAACTGGACATGGGACATGTTCAGGATCCGGATCAGACAGTCCAATCCGGATCCCGAAGGGTGCTTGTTCATTGGCAAATCCGATCCGGATCAAAGGCCAATTCCGATCCGGATCCCGAACATGGGATTTTGCTGAAATGTATGAACGATCCGGATCGGGCTTTTCAATCCGGATCCCGAACCCTTGTTTTCTGGAATTGTCTATCACGCTACGATGATCCGGATCGCCGTCCTGAAAAATTCCAGATAAGGTAAGTTTTTGATTCTTATCTCTTTCCAAAGGTTTCTAACCTATAAATAGACACTTAGGGTTTCTCAAGAACGTGGGACAAATACCGAAAACACTCGTGAGCAACCCTAGAGGCTAGGTTTTTACCGTTCTTCTTTTTAGCCTCTTTTAGGTCAATTCGACGGTTCTTCCAAGATCTATCTTTTGTCGAATTGATCTAAACTTTGCTTAGAATTTCTTTCTACGGTTCTTCAATGACAATCTAAGCAAAGGATCACCATCGAAGCCAATATTCTTACCGGCTGAGTTTGCGTCGTGGATTCGACGTGGCATCGAGGATTCGGTGTGCTAAAGGCGTTTCGTGGATTCGAAACGTGTGCTCGTGGATTCGAGTGGCGTTCGTGGATTCGAACATGTGCAGTGGACGTGCAATCGGTGAGCGCAAGGTCCGAAGAAGTTGAAGGAGGGGTTTGAGTCCGTGGAGTCGGTAATCACCTTGTTATTCTTCTTTTCTTAGTGGATTGTTATTGCGTGTTGGTCCCGTGGTTTTTCTCCTGGATTGGAGTTTCCACGTATATCTCGGTGTGCTGTTTTTATTTCCGCATTGGTTTTTATTTTTGCACTGAGATTTGTTTTTTAAATATTACACCTATTCACCCCCCTCTAGGTGTTTGATAGTACCTATTTAGATCCTTGTGGATCCTTAAAAACCAACATGTCATTCCTAGCTCAATCAGATCATCCCTAAGTTCAACCGATAGCTACTCTCAAATGTTGATTCTACTAGCGGCGAACACTCCCAATCTTTCCTGGTTCGTCACAATTTCATTGGAGTCTGTAATGTATGCTCGTATACACCGACTTGTCACTTAGCTCACTCAGAGCCATAACGTATCACCGCCCTGTGGTAAAAGAGGCATCACGACAAGTGTCAAACCGATAACTTGCTAGCTAACCGTAAATACACTGTCCTTAAATGTCAATGCACCTTGCACTGTGCTGCCTGCGATAACACTCAGGTCCACAACTCTGTTTCATCCAAATTATTAAAGATTTTGTTCATATAGGTACCAAACATGGTATGCGATATAAAAGGGCAACGTACCCTAGTTATGATCTTTCGATTCTTCGACAATACTGTCAAAACACCCTTATCGTTCTTACAAACTATAGACATATTAGAGATGACATCCAAGTTCATCATACTTTCAAATCTATTGAAATTTCCATCTGTGCATACACAGCTAACCTTTCCACATAACAGGCCAACTATTCAATCGGGGTTCTATCCAAGTTTATGGGTTCACTCAACTTAATGAAATAATGAACAGGAATAGGCTTTACTCTCTAGAGTTTACTTTTCGATAATTTCTTCGGAGTATTCAAGCGGTTCGAAAAATTCTCCGCTTTCTATTCATACTCTCATGTGGTATTCATATAATTCGCCACCCAAACTTAGAACTGAACTTCAGCTTGCCAACCAGGCACTATGTTGCCTCAAAGAACAGGGCTGGTTAATTTCACCTGCTCACTTATACTGCCGAGTATAACCGACTCAATCAATCCTTTCACACCACTGATATTTGAAAACTAGGTTCTGCCATCCACAAAACTTAACAGACTTAGTTTGGACACGTTGTCAAATTTTAAGGCTTAACCAATTTATATTTTAAGTTCCATTGACTCGGGTTCACGTAGATCTGCTATAAGCTCGACCAAGGCTACACCGCACAAGTACGCTTAACTGCGGAACTCTGATAAGATCCGGTGCTTTAGTGCTGATATGATCGCATCCGATATGGCAACCAAATTTCATACTCTTTCTGGTTTCACATAACCTACAATTTATGCCGGCAAAACTCAATGGTCTTACCTGTCTAGGCTGACTATCGAGGCAGGACACTACCAAAAAGGCACTCGATTCACTCTCTTAAGTGAAATCATGCAAAGTAAAGAATCTTTTCTTACACTTTATAACTGTTCGTGGCTTTAATTCTCACCACCAGCTTCCAAAACTAAACCTCAGACTGCTAAAAGATGCACAACTGCCTTAAACAGCCAAGCTAGTTTGTAAAACCTCTAGCGACAACTGTCGGTTAAATCTCACACAATCAGTCTTTTAGCACCATGATACATGGCAACCCAAAGTCACCTTTCGTAACACTTAAAATATCCGGTTTGGACATGTTGTCCAACTTTATAGCTTAACCCACATATTCCTATTATCTAATCAGTTGCAAGATCTGGGCGAGATCAACGTGGCTAGTGGCTGTCCACTACGTACGCAAACTGTCTGAGACCTACCTAAGGTCCAATACGGTCTGAGATATCAATACTGAAACTACAATATCATTGTCCAGAGGGCAACCCTGGAGACTATAATATAGGTAAGCAGACAAGTAGACCCAATCATGATATTTTCCCTTACGGGGTAGAGTACTTCATCCGCTCTTTCGACAGTACGTTGTCTGCAGCCAACGTGCTTATCAAAAGAAAAGTGAAATACTATAGATCCGTCGCCAACATCTAGTTGGGGACACGACTCCCATCGGAATCCAACAGAAGGTATAACTCATACCTTACGACACAAATCTCTATGCCGATACTATAAACCTATATCAACTGTCCCTACCACCTCGTGGTCATAAGTGCGACCCTGGCTACTCACAGGAATCTAGAACCATATTCCAATGTTCACCAACACCTTAAAGAAATCACCACTTGCTAACACGACTCTAGCGACGCCAGTCGCAACTCAACTATCGACTGGGGAGATCGCGACCCCATAATCAGTTCACACACAATGTGCGAATCAACTACAAATCAAATTCGTTCAGGATAAAAATCAAATCCTCAAGCTATCATCATCATTTTGTACATCAGACTCTCTAGTCATATCTCACCATAGTAGCAGCCACAACAGCTACAATTGTTGTATACTCATAGGAGAATCTGAGACTCCACGAAATTCGTGCAAGAGGTGGGGCCTGAATCTGAATCCAACGCAAATCAGGGTTATAATCGGGCCCATAGGCCACCGAAACTAGCCTATTCATCAACCATGCCTGTGCCAATACGCTCACTGCTACCACCACCTCTATCGAAATAATCGTGAATCCCAAACTATTTTACACTGATCAGGGTTGGGACACAACTCAACAAGGACTATTATTGTTAAGTGTCGTCAGAATCATTCCATCCAAAGCGACATAATTGCTGACCTCATAGGCGTCCCGATAGCTATAATCGGGGAATCACCAATAATAGCAGCCACGGCATAGTTCTGATAATCACGACTGCAACAAAAGTTACTATATCATGTGACGCGAGGACAACTGGAGGTTCAACGACTCCTCTAAGCACCTCGGCTAGTGGTCGGGCCGGTGCGATAATAGTAGTCATCAGCTGGACTAACCCAGCAAAAGCGATGAGCTGATCCTCTAACCGCTGCTAACAATATGAGCCCTCTGGCTCCACAGAAATATCAAACCTATGGCCCGTACCATGACCGCAGCTAACACTGCACCCACTATGACCACTAAGCCCAGAACGCGTGCGAACAGCGCTCTTAGCCACAACAACAAGTTAGGAAACAACTCATTAGTGTGAAAATGCACCAGAGCTCCTAACCGCTAGACAAATACCCCGCGCTCTCACGTATGTCACAAGTCATCATAGGGCTCAATCCTATCCAGTTCCTAAATAATTCCTAGGTACCGTGTACCTATTCTCTTATACTATAAAATCTGTCACGCCCGGAGTTTTGAAAGGTGGTCTAAATTTTTTTAAAAAAATTCAGAATATAAACTTGAAAACCAGGGCATGAACAGATCGCCACATGTATAGAAAATCCTCTGTCTATTTGGATAGAGTCTCCCCTATACATGCACGGCTAGGCAAGTACAACATATACAATCAGAGTACTAAACAACACGTACTGAAATATAACTAAATCATATTCATAATCCATGAACACCTGAATAACAACTACCATACTATCATAAATCCAACATCAATAGATCAAATCCATAATGGTTTAACTGTAAAGTCAAAGCTCGGCCAGTCGAAGCTGGCAACAGGGGACGACTCTATCGGATATGCTTACATCAACGTCCCGACATCTCACCATCCAAACGACCTGAAAAATGGTCACCCAGGGGGTGTGAGATACATTGACAGTGTATCCCAGTGGGCACGACGAACCAAGAAATAGCAACTAGTACCTACTGGCATTATAAAGAGCGGATAGTAAATGATCAATAGGTATAAGCTAAAAGCAAGTAAATGACTGTAAATAAATCAAGTCATAACTGAGCAAGTATGGGTACATAATACATCAACAAGCATACTAGAAGGTGGAAATATAAGTTATGCGTCAATGATGAAAAGCAAGTACCCAATCGATGCCACTATTGGTCACGAGGACCTCAGGCTAAATACCACCTGTACACCAATCTGCTGTCACAACCCTCTAGGCTCACGGGTCGCCACTGCTGACGACTTTACCGGTAAAGTACACCACTGCGGGTAGCAAATCCGCTAGTTTACGTGAAAGAACAGCTGGCTCTGTGGCGATCATAATGCTGATGCTCAAGCTCATGGTCTAAAGACCAAACACACGGCATAAAGCCAGAAAATTCCAACAGAGATGCAGATGTCTGTATATTAATCATAGGTCATCTCATGCAATTTGGAATACAAGGAACATGTATATCTGAATAAAAGTAAATCTACGAAATGACCATGCAGGCATGATATATGTCCAAGTATAAGCTACTGTAATGATATATAGCTAATGACCAATCAGGCATGATATATGTCCAAATATAAGCGAGTAATAAGCAATCACTGGAAGTAAAGCTCAAACTGAATCAGGGCTAATAGGAACACCAAAAACAGGGGTCCGACCATCTACGGTACCCCAGAGGGCCGCACTGATAAAACCCGGACCGAAGATAAACCCACCTCAGTGAAGGCAATCCCGAAGCCTGCTGAACTACTGGGGTGCTGGTGTTGAACTGCTGGGCCCTGAACAATAACTCGAATCAGTATCAGACTCACTCATATCCAACCCGACAACACTACAAGGACAGAATGTTTACACGGTGAACTTAGCCAAGTCTCGGCTTTTATCGTATTTTTCCAGAAATCCACTAAACAACTGACTATGACCCGAATAGGGTCCACAAGTTTCCAAACGCAACAAAACTTCATATGCTGATAAAAAATGCCTCATATAAGATTTCCAGACAGCCATAAACCACTTCGCTAAATACGATGCTCGATCGGAGCCATAAACACTTCAACACTTCCGGAAGGGCCAATTTGGCACCGAAAGTCATCGACGCGAAATAAAAGCCACTGGACTAGCCAAGACAGCGTTGGGAATAACCAAGGACAGATAATAACATCTACTAACTATTTCATTATTTCGAAATACGCGAAACTCGCGCCGAGAGCCGTTAAACCGACGATTTCGCCGATTTACGGTTCGTTGACCGATTCCCGCTCAACGAAGACCAACGGACCTCTAACGAAAAGCTTAGAGATCATGTTCACACTGCCCGAGGCAGACCATGAAGTCATAATTGCAACTTAGTCCCTATGGTTTTCCAAATTTGCATAATTACTCTCAATTAAACACTATTTCAACTCTATCTCCCAATCCGGGAGGTTTTAACCTACGCCGTAAATTTCAGTACGTAGATCTCGACGCGACAAAACCCGTGCTCACTGTTTTGAGTGGACACGAAGCTCGGAAATACAATCGGGTCCATAAAAACTAGGTCTACAATTGCTTGGTTTACTACATCAACCTATCTACTTGATCAACTCAATATTAAGCATGAGCATCATGTTCAGGAAAGACTACAGAGTCTAGGGCTCACCTCAGATACATCGCGGACTCGCCGGAGAGATCGCCGGAGCAAGATGGCTGAGGTTGCACACTTGCACAAGCTCGGTTTGGTCGAGGCTTAGTCAAATCGGGTTCAAGATGCCAACAGAGGTGAGTAGCAGTAGGAGGGTATTCCCAGAGGTGGCTCGGTCACCACCAGACTAGACTCCGGCAGCCCCAAGCGGCGGTTGGCGGGAATAAAGCTCCTCGGCCACCCTGGGTGGTCAGCCGGCGACTGAAAGCGGCAGTGTCAGCTGGAGACCAAGCTCGGCCGAGTTCGGGGTGCTCTAATGGCGAAAACCCAGGCACGATTATTGAGGCCTAATAACTTGCACAACACTACTCTACTTGGTGCTGGGAAGCTTACCAAGGGGATGGCCGGCGGCGTGGGGCAGCGGCGGCGCCGGGCGATGAAACTCAGCCCTGAGAAAGACAACCCAAAGCTAGGGCACGCCCGCACGGCTTCGATCCTCAACCGATGGTCCTCAGACTTTGTGGAGAGGCTACATTTGACCAGAGGAAGGTTTCCAACGTGGCCGATCTGGGTATCAATGGTCGTATGGACTCCCCGCGTAGATCCGGCCAAAACTGGGTTTCCGGCGGCCAAGATGTTCCCACCGGCAACCTAGGGCACGGCAGCGTCTCAAACTCGTCGGAAAAAGGAAGAAGGAGAAGTCCTCCGCCGGAGTCGTGCGGCGGAGAAGGGTCTTGGCTTGGGTCTCAAACTCACAGATACACCTTCAGAAGAGGTTTGATGCAATCCATGCTCCTCTGGTTGCTTCCTCACCAACCAGACCCGAGAACAAGGCTGCTTCTTCACTTCTCTGTCTTCTCCGGCGAAAGGACGACGACGTAACGCCTGGAGAAGCAACAGGGGGAGATGAAGGGCTGGCAGGTGGTGGCTGGGTGCTTGGGTTACGGGGTTAGGGTTTACAAGAGAGCTTAATGCATATTATATATGCAAATGTAACAATATGCATTTTAACCCCTCAACCTTTAGTATTTAGACCTAGGTCCCTCACAGCAGTTAGGTTTCGCACTTAAGTCCTTCTCTATGAAGTGGCACAGATTTCGGAGCATAAAATATAGGGCCTTCTGTGCAAAATACAGTATTTTTCGCTATTTTTCACATTTTTCGAGGCATGCGAGTCGCCAAACGAAAAAACGAACCTCGCCATGACGTCCGGCTCAACGAAACCTATCAGGTAGCAATTTTTGTTCGTCGACTACAAATCCAGATAAATTGCAGATCCATAAAATACTGCGATATTTACAGTTCGGTGCGCTTTTCAAGTCTTTAGGGCCCTCAAATATAAAGTTTGTCTACGCCATTGCGCTCAGATCGATGAGACCGTTAGGATCGACTATTTGGACCGTTGGATTCGGACTCCGAACGATCGATTGGCCAACGTTGGCCAGAAATCCAATAAAAATATAAGGTTAGTATTCACTTAAGTCATCCACTATTCAACTGTATAAATTTATACAGTCGTCGAAAACCACTAAAACCTTTTTGAACATGTTTTCTTTATTGAATCCGAATTTAAATTTCTCGAATATTACATGTTTCCATCTTCTTCTTTTTTTATTTTTTTTAAATTTAAATTAAAATTTATTAAATTTTAAGTTTAAATTTTTTTTATTTTATAAATTTTAAAATTTTTAACATTAATTTTTTATAAATCTAAAAATTTTAAAAATTTTAAAATTTTAAAATTTATACAAATATTGTATATATAAATTTTTAAAATTTTTATAGAAATTTTTTATTTTATACAAATTTAAAAATTAAAATTTTTGCATCATCTTTTATACATTTTTAGAGATAATTAAAATTTAAAATTTTAAATTTAGAGAAATTTTTAATTTTATAACTTTTAAATATTTTAAATTTAATTTTTAATAAATTTATAAATTTAATAAATTTATAAATTTAATAAATTTAAAATTTATTAATTTTAAAATTTTAAAATTTATACAAATTTAAAATTTTTAACTTTAATTTTTAATAAATTAAAAAAATTAAACGATATTATTACTAAAATGTAAACTTTAATTTATACATATATTAATTATTATTTAATTAATTGTTTATATTAATTAGTTATATAAAATATTATTATTTTAAAATTATAATTATTCTTATTCTCACTATTCTAATCTAACTATCTAAATACTATTTTTCTTATTCTTAAGAATAATCCAATTTTTATCCAAACGCAAAATTGATCTTGTTCCTGCTTATTTCTGAACTTATACTTATCCCAGGGATAAAAAAATTTATACCTTTTAAATTTATTCTCGAAGCAAACGGAGCCTTATGGCAGCGTTTGGAATTAGAACAAGGTCTGAAATAAGGCTTTGTTCCAATCTTGTTCTCCAAACGCGTTTAATTTGGACGGAAACAGTAGTTTCCGTCTCTCTAAAATACGCTGGTATAAAGCTAAAACTACTGTTATAATATTTTTCTTAGAACAAACTTGTTACTATCTGAGAATAAGCTTAATTAAAGTAAATATAATTTTAATTATTATATTAACTATTTAATTAATTTAATATTTTGACTAATCTAATTATTTATTAATTAATTATTTAACTATTAAATAATTAACTAATTAATTTATTAATTAATTAAATTATTTATAGTTAATTAAATTATTTATAAACAATATTCATTATTGTTGATTATTTTATCAATTAATATTTAGGGTTATCCAGCAATAATTAATTAAATTATTATTGTTAATTATTTTATCAATTAATATTTAGAATTATCTAGTAATAATTAATTAAATAAATTAAATTATTATTTAATTAATATTTTTTATATTAATTAATCAGATAAAATATTATTATTTATTATTTAATTAATATTTTTATATTAATTAATTAGATAGAAATATTATTATTTTAAAATTATAATTACTCTTATTCTTACTATTCCAAATTAACTATTAAAATACTATTTTTCTTATTCTAAAAAATAATCTAATTTTCATTCTATTTTCAAAATAAACAGTCTCAATTTATACTTAAACCAAACACATTCTATAAATATATAGATAGATTCACCAGGTGTAGTCATTAGTTCTTGTACAACAGTAAATACGAATAGGAACTACAAATATGAAACACTTTTGAAAGCTTAATATCGTAAATTGTAAAAAAAAGGAAACTACGCCAAAAATTTAGGGACAAGTACTAGTTACTTATTATTAGAAAAAACTCCTACCTTTCGTCGTGATTCCACGTACTCATACCGTGCGTGCACGCACGACACGCACGCATTCCGACGCACCTCCACAATCCACGTAATAATAAAATAAAATAAAATACTCGGCGCAACACTCGTTTATATGTTCCATTCGCAGTCTAATTTTAAAATTTAAATTTTGTTGACAAATTTAAATAAAATAAATTAATAAATTTAAATAGTAAAATTAAAATGGTGAATAAATTTTGAACTATGTTATATGTACATCTAAAAATATATATATATATTCTACATCCCATCCATTTAAAAATAAAAAATTTTTATTCATCACTTCGAAGCGATTGATAAAATATATTTTACTCTTGAATAGATAGAATATAAAATGTACACTTTATTTAGAGTGTATACTTAGCATTTTTCATAATTTTTTATGGTGCTTAAGCAACATGGCCCCTGAAATTTTTATTGAGAGGTTTTTTAAATAACCAACTTAAATTTTAATTAAAATAATCTTATTTAAAAAATAACTAAATAATATATATATATATATATATATATATATATATAAAATTTATTTAATTAATTAAAAAATAAGCAATGCTAGATGTACACTCGAAAGTAGGTATACATTTTACATCTCACTCATCTAAAATTTATTCCATTCTTGAATAAATAGGTATAAAATATATACCTCAAATAGAATGTAAATTTAATATTTTTTTAAAAAAAATATGCTTAATTAATTTAATTTAATTTTAAAAAATTATAAATTAAATTAAGATATTCAAATTTGTTTCGCATCATTCGGATAGGATATCGGATAATTTATTGGAGTCCAGCGAAAAAGATTTTTTTTTTTTATTTTTTTTCGTTGAACTTTGAACTGATGAGGTGGTCTCGTCGCCTATTAACCCGATTCTTCGTTTTCTTCGTTTTCTTCGTTTTCTTTGACTCGCTTTGCCACGTGACATCAGCTTAGTAGATGTGGGACCCACTCATCCCGTACTCCACTCCTTTACCGACACTCTGCTTCTCTCCAAATTCCAATCGGGATGTTACCGGGTGCGGATACCGAATATTTTACCCGACCTTTTCCAACGCTGGCTCCGCTTCTCTCCAATAACAATGCTAGCGGGTACGGATAGGTCCAGATTTTATCCGAATTCCTCCAATATGAAAGCCCGGTTTACTTGGTTTTTAACGGGTATGGTTCAATATTCAGTTATTTGTTATCTTTTACTTAGTTTTTATCTAAAAAGTAAAAAATTTTGTAATTCCTTATCTATAAAAATAACTAATTTATTTGATGTTTTTTTAAAAAATAGAGCCAATTCAAGGATCAAAGCAATCCTCATGTGGAGTTTGTTCTGATCGGTAAAAAAAAAAAATAGAGCGAAAGATACTGACCCTTTTTTTTTTCTCTTATTTGTCTCAATTAGTCAAATATTTATTAGAAATTCACTCTTATTTTTTTTTCTGCGGGAAATGAAATAGTAAGTGATAGTAAAATATAAGATGAAAATCAATACACCTTTAATCTATTTCGACCTATCAAGAAAATAAATAAAAAAGATTTCGCTTCTGATCAGCGCGCTGTTGATCTTCTGTTATAGTTCCATTTCACTAATCCAAAGGTAAAAATAATTTTTCAAAATTTTAAGTTTAGTATCTAATTTTTAAATTTGTTTGTTTTGATTGATTCGATAACAATTTGAATATAAAATTTAAGCTACTTATTTATTTTTATAAATTTATAATTATATGAATTGTAAAAAATATACTAATCAAATCAGTAAAGATAACTATCAGATTTATATTTTGAAGTTTAGTCAATAGCTAATTCAAATCAAAAAAATTAAAAAAGCGGATGGTAAAATTAAAATTTTTAAAAGTTAAATAGTTTTACACATTTTTATCTAATCCCAATGGGGAACACTTATGGGTACTATTATGGGTACGTGGAATATTTTCCTGTTTTTGAAAACGTATGGGCGGGCCCCGCGGGGTCACACAGAGGGGCTTCTTTCCACATTGCACGTACTGACGCACACCATAAATGCCCCTACCGCTTAAATTATTTACAAGAAACAAACCGCTTTCTTTAACAATTTTATTTCCTTCCATTAAAATTACGTATTTGCCCTGCAGATTCTTGTACTTCGGCAAGGGATTGGGGTGAAAGTGTTTTGGATAAACTTGGATAAAATTCAACATAGATTTTATAGAATATGAATATTGATTTCAAATTTTAGAATTTGATGCTGAATTCACATTTTAAAAGGTTAAAAAGAATATATATGCAAATATAAATCTGATTTTTTTCGCCTTTTTTTCGCCCCTTAAAATAGAATATATATATATTCTATGCATTTGGTGCTACCAAAAAATTTACTATAAAATCAACTTATTTGATCATTTTCAACTCATAGATCATACTATTCAACCAACCAATTATTAAATTCTAGAAAGTCATTATTATCCTAACCGCATATTTCTTCATCTAAGGATCAAAATCTAATAGCACAAATAATTTAGTATTATTAATAGTACAATAACTTAGTTTTATATATATATATATATATATATAAACGGATAGAAAGTAACAAACAAAATCTTAGAAGGAATACAAGAATATGCCACAAAATAACTATATAAAAAAAATAAATTTCACATTCATTTTTTTTATTTTTTTTATTTATTAAATATTTATATATTTTTATATTTTTTTTTATATTTTCAAATTACCTCAAACAAAAAACAAATCGAAATAAATTAAATTTTAAAAATAAATTACAAATCAAAAGAAATAAAAAAAATCAAATTTAAAATTAAAAATAAATTGAAACTAATCAAATTTAGAAAATAAATTAATTAAAAATAGACTCATGCCACTAATAACTAATTAAACTAACAATCAATTGAATTTTAAAAAATAATTTATAAATATACTCGTATCACCAATAACTATTTAAATTCAAAATACAGATTAATTTAATTTAAAAGCATATAGACAGACAATAAAAAATAAAATAAATAAGTTGACAAACAATAAAAAAAAAATGTATTTTCTTAATATTTAATCTTGGTATTTTAATAAAAAAATTATATTCCTATGATATTTAATCTCGGTATTTGATAAAAATAATAATAAGATTAAATAACAGTATTTTATATTTAACAAAAATATTATTTTAAGGTTAATATTAAATAGCAGTATTTTATATAAAAGCGATAGTATTTAATAAAAAAAAAAAATTTACGGATAAGATTAAATACAGTGTTTTAGATGAGTGATGTAATAAGTAAACAAAAGAATAAAAAAAAAAAAAGTTCTTTGATATTTAATCTTGGTATTTTAATAAACAAAATCATATTTTCAAAATTGTATGTTAAAAAATATGTATAAAAAATATTTTGAAATATATAAAATTTATTTGAAAACAAATTAAAGTTAGAAAACAATCAATTAATAAATATACGTACTCATAACATCAATAATCATTTAAAAATATAAATTTATTTAATTTAATTTAAATGGATATGAGCAGACAGATGGAATAAAAAAAAAAGAATATTCTCTTGATATTTAATCTTGATATTTTAATAAAAAAATATTTTAATAATAAAATTAAATAACAGTAAGTATTTTAATTATTTAACAATTATAATAAACGCAAAATCTTGCGTCTGTCATAATTAAATACTTCTTAAGTTTAATTAGCCCACATACATAATTTAATGATAGACAACTATTTTTAGTATAATTTTGTAAATTAGACAATAAGTGGATATAATTTGATTGTCAATTTAAATACATTAATTGTTGGTGTAAATAAATATTTTTCTTTAAATGAGTAATTTTTTATTTTTTATTTTTTTTTAAAAAAAATGTTTTTATTTGTTTTGGTGGCAAAAATAATTTATTGATTTTTTTTTTTCGCTAACGAATAATTTTTTATTTATTTATTAAATATGTATATATAATTCTATACCGTCTTCAATTTTTTCTTTTTTGCACGATTTACTATCCATCTTCTCTATCTTTCTCTCTATTTATTTTCAAACGATCCTTATTTTAAGATTATATTTATTTTACCTACGATCTTAGGACGACCGTCAATCTTATTTTAAGATTTGCCCTTTTTTTTATTTTAATTTTTCATATTTTATTGTCTAAATAGAATAAATTTTTTTTTTTTTTTTTCTTCTTATGTTTTATCTTATTATTATCATTATTTTTATGTATTCTTATTGAATTAATTTATTTATGTGTTGCAATTTTTTTTATCTACATGACATAAAAATTTGGTTTACTAATCTATAAAATTTATATTGCTACCCTCTCAACTAAAAAATATTTTGAATAGAAACTCTCAAAAAGTGCTCTTAAGTCAATAACTCTCTAATTAATACTATCAAAATGGCTTTAAATTTCGAGTTTGTTTCATAATTTCAAAAGTAAATCTATATTTTAATTCAAAATTTAAAACTAATTTTAAAGTTTAAATTTGGGTCTATCAATAAATTGTTTCAAATCAAAATTAATTAATTAATTTAGAAATAAATCAAGTTTGAAAAATAAATTGGTTGGTAAATAAAAATCTTTACCTCTTATAACTATTTATATTCAAAATATAAATTCAAAAAAAAAATCAAATCTCAATTTTATTCATAAATTTAAATATAAATTTATTAATTAAAATTTTGAATTAATTCAAAATTTAAAATTTAGGTATACATTAAAAAAAAATAAAATAAAAGTTTACTAACAAATAAAAATTATAATAAAATCATAATATTTATCATAAATTTTTACTGGAGTATTTATAATGAATTCAAAGTGAGCCAATCATTTAGAGAGCAGGTTTGAGAGGCTTTAAATTTTAAGTTTTGTTTATAACTTTAAATGTAAATTTATATTTTAAATTAAAATTTAAAATTAATTTTAAATTTTAAATTTTTAGTCTATTATCAAATTGTTTTTAATAAAAAATAATTAATTAACTTGAAAATAAATCAAGTTTGAAAGATAGATTGATTAGTAAATAAATTTATTGGAGATATTCATTAAGGCTAAATTGCATAAACCCTCCTTGTAAATATTCGATTTTTCACTGCTTCTTTTTTTCCTAACTTTCAAAATTTTATATTTTACCCTCTCAAATTTTCAAGTTGATGCATTTGGCCCCCTCCTTCAAGGTTCCGTCAATATTCCGTCAATCTTTTATAATTTATACTGAAAATATTCTTGAAATCACATAAATATATTAAAATTTATTTTTTTTTTCTTTATATAGCAAATAAAGGCAATATGGTCATTTTACCATCTTCATTAACAACTTAACCCTAAATTTTTTTTTTTGCTATTTCAAGGGAGTAAAATGGAGGTTTTTGAAAGTCCGGAAGAAAAAGTGAAAAAACGGATATTTACAAAGAAATTTTTTGTATTTTAGGCATACATTAATTAAAATTTTGAATTAATTTAAAATATTTTTTATTAAATATTTCTATATCATTTCATATCATTATTTTTAAATTATCTCAATACTATATACTAATATTTAATTTTTACGCAAAATAAATAACATAAGGAAAGAAGCTTTTAATTCTTTTTTATGTAATGGATAATTTTTTTTATTAAATATTTCTATATCATTTTTTTTTTTTACATAAATATTTTTAGATTACCTCAATCCTATCTACTAATATTTAGTTATTAGATAAAGTCAACTAAAGAGATAGAAAGAGAAAGTACAATAGCACAAATCTCAATACAAATTAAATGATAAAAAATTTAGAAGTATTGTTGGACTTATATTTTTGAAAGTATATAAGCTCTACTCTAGTTATTATATTAACTTTTTATTAATTACAACTAATAATCAAATTTAAACTTAATTTTAAGCATATTTGATTTTTAATTTTTATTTTATCTTGAACTCAGAGTTAAAATTTAATTATACCTTAAATATTTTTATATATTTTTAAAATTCTGATGAATTCAAAATTTAAGTCTGTATTTTAAAATAAAAATATCAAAATTTAAATTCATATTTAATTCATATTTTAAAATTTAATTTTGATCCACTATAATTAAAAATTTAAATTGTTAATTCAAATTTGATATCCCAAATTAAATTTTTTTGATTAAACAGGGTTAAACCCTATTTATCCCAAATTAAATTTAATTCACAATTTATAAAATAAAAGTTAGAACTATATAATTATTGTTGTCAACAATTATATATTTAAATTTGAGTTAAAATATAATAGATATTCTTTAATAAAATACAACATATGAATTTACTTTTTTAAAATTTAATTTTTAATTATAAACTTTTGAATTAATTTGATGCACAAAAAATTATATTAATTTGAAATAATTATTAAAATAATTATTATATGGACTTGCACGTACACACAACTAGAATATATATATATATATATATATATATATATATATATATATGATATGAGAGAGAGAGAGAGAGAGAGAGAGAGAGAGAGAGAGAGAGAGAGAGAGAGAGAGAGAGAGCTAGGCTGGAATACTATTAATAGTACCAAGTTATTGATGCTATTAAGTTTTTAACCCTTGGATTAAAAAATAGGTGGTTGAGATGATAGTGGACCCCTTGGGTTTAATAGGTAGTTGGGAAATAGTAAAATTTAACGGGTGAAAATAATCAAAGGGGTTGATCTAAGGGTAGAAAACTTGATAGCACCAATAAGTTGATACTATTAATAGTATAGTAGCCAGACTCTCTCTCTCTCTCTCTCTCTCTCTCTCTCTCTCTCTCTCTCTATATATATATATATATATATATATATATATATATATATAGCTACTTATACTATTGATAGCATGAAGCACTTGGTGCTACCAAGTTTTCGACCTTCAGATCAACCTCTCTGATCATTTCCAACTCTTAGATAATATTCAACCAACCACTTACTAAATCCTAACGGATCACTATCATCCTAACCGCATATCCTTTCATTCAATGGTCAAAACTTAATAGCACATTGATGAAGTTTTTGACCATTGTGCTATTAAGTTTATGATCATTGGATGAAGGGATATGACACCGGAACTTAGAGGGGGCGCGGAGATAGGACAAAAACGAACCGATAAACACTCGGCCCGTCGTAGAATCCACCACGTCGAACTCGAGCACACTCACCACTATGCGGAATCCACCAACGCAATGGTCAAGTAACACTTGCCACCGCAAGGACTCCACCAACTGCAGCGATCAAGTTACACTCTTCTCTCACAGAAAATGCATCTAGGAGATAGGAGCAAAATAAGTAGAAATCATTCTTCTCAAATGAAAGTAGAAAATTCAACTCAACTTAACTTGTTTCTTTCATGATAAATTATTACATATATATAGTCTCTCAAAAGACCTTTCAACTTTCCAATATATTAACTCATAAATTTTATAGAAAACCTAAAAGACACTTTTTAGAAATACTAAAAGACATTTTAGGAATACTAAAAGACACATTAATTTTATAGAAAAACGAAAAGACAATTTATAGAAAAACTAAACTAGCATTTATTAAGTGAGTAATGGCTTCATCCATCAATTCCAAGGACGGTGTCATTCTCCCCCAGTTGAAAAGAACTTGTCCTCAAGTTTGTTATAATATGGTGAAAGATCCGCAACATTGAAAGTCGTTGAAACATTGTACTCACCGGGCAACTCGATCTTGTAGGCATTCTCACCGATTCTTTTTAATACATAGAATGGTCCATCTGCTCTCGGTTCCATTCCTCGCTAACTCCCAGCATGATTTGGATTTGAAACGGAAAGATGCACCTGCTTTAGTACGGTATAGATTTTGCTCATGCGATTTGGCACTGCAAATCCGGCAGATTTTTTCTGCTATTGAAATACGTTTTCCTTTGAGACCTTTATCACTTGTTTGTTGTTTAAATCCTACATCATCCTGTACATTGAAGCCTGTCGAATGCTGATGCTTCAATTGTTTCAAAGTCGTATCTTTGAAATAAATTTGCAAACTGATTTGCTCGATTTGTTGGAATTCAATTAGGAGTTGCACGAATTTTCCTCCTGGAGAATTCAATCCATTACTGTTGAATCCTGCTGCAATTTGTTGGGCAACTCTATTGTTGTCTGGTGCAAATATATTCATTCTTTGATAAAGGTTAGTTTTCATGGGAATCCCATCGGCATCACTGCTAAAAAGAATGAGTAGTAGGAAAGGGAGAAAGGTCAAGTGGGCTAATGGAATTGCGACCATAGACCACTTGAAATGGGCTTGCACCTGTTGTTTGGCTAGAAGATCGGTTGTATGCAAATTCCGCTTGCGGCAAAACTTGATCCCATTGTCAAATATTCTTCCCACTAAACTTCGTAGAAGATTACCCAAACTTTGATTGACAGCCTCAATTTGACCATCGGTTTGGGGATGATTAGAAGAGCTAAATTGGAGAGTAGTGCCCAACTTCCTCCACAGAGTACGCCAAAAATGACCGACAAACTTTGGATCTCGGTCGGATGTGATTGTCTTTGGAATGCCATGGTGCTTAACAATCTCTCGGAAGTAGAGGTCGGCGATGAGAGTAGCATCCATCATTTTCGTACATGGAACAAAATGTGTCATTTTAGAGAATTGATCAACGACTACCATGATAGAGTCCTTGTGTCGTTGAGTCCGCGGTAGACCTAAAACAAAGTTAAAACTCACATACTCCCAGGGTGCATTTGGAACTGGCAACGGAGTGTATAGACCAGTATTTTGAACATGGCTCTTAGCAATATGACGCATTCTGCACCTTGCAATATAGTTAGAAACATCTTTATATAAGTGTGGCCAATAAAAATGCTCTTGTAATAAAACTACTGTCTTGTCTCTCCCAAAGTGGCCACTGAGTCCTCCTTCGTGAGCTTCCTTTATAATAAAATGACGTAGGGAACATTGAGGAATACATAGAAGGTTGCCTTTGAAAAGATAGCCATCGTGGAAAATAAAGTTGTTGTAAGACCCATTAGAACACTCTTTCCACATTTTGCCAAAATATGAATCATCCTCATAAAGCTCCTTGAGCACCTCAAAGCCTAAAACTTGCACTTGCATGATTGAAAGTAAAACATATCTTCGACTCAAAGCATCTGCCACTTTATTTTGCTTACCCGCCTTATGTTTAATATGGAAAGTGTAAGCTTGTAAAAACTCTACCCATTTAGCATGCCTCCGGTTGAGTTTGTGCTGGCCATGAATATACTTTAAGGCCTCATGATCGGAGAATAGAACAAACTCTTTAGAAATAAGATAGTGGCGCCAATAATCCAAAGCTCGAACAATAGCATAAAACTCTTTTTCATAAGTAGAATAATTTTGTCGAGAATTATTCAACTTTTCACTAAAGAAGGCGAGAGGTTTACCTTCTTGGCTAAAAACTGCGCCGGTTCCAACATTCGAGGCGTTGCACTCTATCTCTAACACTTTGTTGAAGTTAGGGAGCGTGAGAAGAGGAGCTTCTATCATCTTTGTTTTGAGAAGCTCAAAACTCTTCTTTGCATTATCCGTCCATTTGAAAGATCCTCCTTTCAAGCAATCAATGATAAGGGTGATGATGGTGCTAAAGCATTTGATGAAACGCCAGTAGAAAGAAGCAAGGCCATGAAAGCTTCGAATGTCATGAAGTGAAGTAGGTTCGGGCCACGTAACAATGGCCTCAACCTTTGCTGGATCCATCTTGATATCTTCGGCCGAGACAACATAGCCCAAAAAAATTAAGCTATTTGTCACAAATTCAATTTTTTTTAAGTTGGTGAATAGCTTTTGCTCTCGTAGAATTTGGTATACTTGCCTAAGATGCGCTATATGCTCCTCAATGTTGTTACTGTAGATCAAAATATCATCAAAATAAACAACAAGAAACTTGCCAATAAAGGGTTTGAATACATGGTTCATAAGCCGCATAAAAGTACTTGGAGCATTTGAGAGGCCGAATGGCATGACCATCTACTCGTAGAGACCATCATGCGTCTTGAACGCCGTTTTCCATTCATCACCAGGGCGCATACGAATTTGATGGTAGCCACTCCTTAGATCAAATTTGGAGAAAACCAAGGCACCATGAATGTGATGATCCGAAACTCTTCGGAGGTTTTGCGGAGTGATCAATGGCTTCTGGAGGCCTATGTTACGTGATGGAGCTAGTTGTGCGCGAATCAAACCCCATATTTGGACCCGACACGAAAAACGGATCAAGTTTGCTTTTTCGGGGATTTTCGATAAATTTTGGAAGAGGAATTTGGCCAATCGGACGTTGGATTTGGACTCAGCGCGTGAAAACGATGAAAATGGACTATTTATTTGTATTTTTCGGAGCCCGGATGCCAAAACACGAATTTCGAGGCACCTTTTACTGTTCCGGCAATCGGAGCAATGCCGGCGGCGACGGGCATGCGGCGGCGCACGGCGGAGCGCGACGGAACATGGCGCGGGCAGCGCGGAGCGTGGGCGGCGAGTCCACGGGCAGGCGCGTGCACCGGGAGCACCGAGGATTGGTGATGCCACGTGGCAGCACCCTATTGGTTGGACGGCGTCAGCGGCAGCGACAGTGACACGTGGCGGCATGTGATTGGCCGACAAGATCCGGAAGACCCGGCGCGTGGACCGGGAGCGTGCGCCGCGTGAACCACGTGGGACACGTGGCACTGTGCCATTGGCGAGCGCAAGCCGCCCACGTGTGCGGAGCACGGGGCGGCGGGGACACGTGGCGCAATCTCGTTGATTCGAGCGCTCGACATGGAGGCACTGGATGGCCGCCACATGGATTCGGGCACGCACAGTAACTTCCGGGCACCCGAATCCGACAGCTTGACCCGAATAGTAGGTCTTCATGGGTTCAGCCTATAGATAGGACCTTGTGGATGCATTTTGAGGGCCTTCTAGAGATCCGATTTGGGAGCCGTTTTCAACAGTGATTTCTTCTTCGAGTCTTCTACACTTTTTGGGGTTTTGGGGAAATTTTGGATATCGTTTGATATTTTTCCCTACCAGATCTCGAGAGTCGCGACGTTTCTTCGACATCGGTTTTTCTGTCGACTCTTCGTCGGAGAGCTCCCCTGAGCTGATCTTTTGGAGTTTTTCGCCGATTTTTACGGCAGCGTTTCCGTGACATGTAGGCCTTCGATTTTGGTATTCATCGCTCTACTCCGTTTTGAGTTTTTATGGGGGTTCGTGTAGTATCTTTAGACCCCCTTTTTCTGTGACACTTTTTCTGGACAGCTGAGGAGTAATCTTGCAATTTCTCGGGCTACGGTTGCCGGAACTGGGAGTTTAAGGACTCGATTTCTATCTACACTTCGCGAGGATCATAACCATATTTTTGTTGTAATTTTCGGAGGACATATCGCAAGAGGTAATTTTCTGTTTTGTGAACAAATGTGCAAGAGAATTACTGTTTGGAGTGATTTGACCTTACCACGATGTTCGACTTATATCTCAGCAACTAGGAGGAGTTTTCTGATGATTTTTGGTGCGTTGGAATCATGAGAACCTGAGGATCGCACCCGTTAAATTTCAGCTCTTTTGGACTCCGGACCGATGCGCGCATCCAGGTGGGTTGGATTTTCCTCCAAGTCTGCGGACTTCCTCCTAATTCTAGTAGTATAGCTTTGAGCATACTAGAATGGATGTTATTGTTGATATATTGTGATAGAGTTATGGGATTTGACTAGTACCCTGACATATGATTGCATGTATTTAACCGGAATGTTAGAATATTTTCACATGGGCTAGGTTCTTGTATGTTCCAGTTCCTACCCCTTGCATTCCTTTTCCCTGGACATAGAGCTTTTCCTCGCCCGGATAGTGGGCCGAGTAGTTGGGATAGTGTGAGATGCATGTTGCACTCGTGCCCGGGGGCCGAGTGGAGTCTGGTAGTTGTGGCTTGTATTGTGCCAGTGATGGGAACCGTTTGGGTAAACGGTGGTCCCGTGTTGTCGGGTATTCTTTGTGTTGTTGTCGCCACCTAGGTCATGGCCGTGGTGTGCGTGTGATATCAGGACCTTGAACCCAGAATATTTTTCGACACTCATGATTTTAGTAACAAGTGTTTTTCTTTTGAATTTCGAGGGGTCGCCGGAGCCTGTTCTTGTTTGATAGAGCGAGGCACTAGCCCTTCGGGGTTCGAAAAATAAACCTGTTTTAAACTGATTTTCTCAAGAACTAAAATATATAAAAGTGATTTTCTCAAATTAAGACGGTTTTCTAAAAAGTGAACTATTTTTATCCTCACCCCGAGAGGGTTTGAGTGGAAATGGTTTTCAGCAATAAAGATCACCTGTTCTTACAAACTACCTCACCCGTGAGGGTGAGTGATCTGGGTTCTAAGGGTTATTTTTTCTCTCAGGGCGAGAACAACGGAAGGCTACGCCTATAGCCTGTTCTTGTTTGATTAGGGTTGTAGGTATTAGTCTTTCGGGATTCTCGGACCTTTCGTTGGTGTGGCTATGGAGTATCTCCAGCCAGTTGGTTTTATTGGATCGAGCAGGATTCCTGTGTTGGGAGCCGTTTGGGTTGACGGTGATCTCGGCTATTGAGTATGTCCAGCCAGTTTCTTTAGTGGTTTGAGTTGGAGTCCTGTTGTGGGAGACATTTGGGTTGACGGTGATCCCGGCTGTGGAGTATCTCCAGCCAGTAAATTAGTGTCGTGAGTTGGACATTGTCGATCTGCTTGATCGTGGATTTGGATTATAGACTGCAGATGCCACTTGTTGAGCCAGATGAGACACGTTTTTTTCTCGATAGGGTCGCACCCCTCGAGAGCCGCTCCGGATGCGATGATGATGATGCGCCTGATGAGGCTGCTTGATGATGATGCGCTTGATGAGACTGCTTTGCGTGATATTGTGATAGTCCGATTAGACACCCTAGTTGGTACACTATGGGCCCTAATTGATACACTAGGGGGCGCAGGCTGGACTGGACCAGATTTGGCAGTCAGAGAGATTGGGTTGATGTGAGCACCTCGTGAGCAAGTGGATACATAGCATGTTCATAGTTGAGTGTTATTCCTTTGAGCATGGTAGCTAGGGGCATATTAGCTGTAGATTTCTTTCCAGCTGAGCTATTCTTATTTACAGCATTCCTTATTATCTTATGCCTCTAGTAGACTTAGTGGGCAGACCGTAGAGTTGGAGACGGTATCCACTGAGAACTACGTGACGGTGTAGTTCTCACACCTGCTGTGGTGACAGGTATTTCTGAGGTAGTTGTTCCGGCTTCAGTTCGAGCGGAGGTAGTAGATCAAGGTAAGGGCGTGGTCGAATAGTTCCTTACCAGCTTATTTGAGAGTCAGAGGTAGATGTACCCTGTATATGAGATTTTATTTTGTACTGGACAGTCAGAGAGATTTATTGTATCATGTTCATAGTGGGAGATAACTATGTATTTTGGATTATATATTTCAGATGTTCAATTTATGATGCTGTAGCTACTTATTCTTATTCAGCTCTGATACATATTTAGCTATAGATCTGACTTGCAGGGTAGATGCTTCGCCCATGCGGGGTTTTCTGTATAGGTGGCGGATCTGTTGGCGAGCCCGGGTCACAGTTTCGACGCCGGGAAGTGACAATGAAGTTGGTCAAGAAGATCGTCGAGTCGCGGAATAGGAAAGCGGTACTTAATAGTGATTTTGTTGACCGCTCTACTATCCACACACATGCGCCAAGAGCCATCTTTCTTTGGAACCAATAATGCCGGCACTGCGCACGGGCTCATACTCTCTCGCACCAAGTCTTTGCGAATAAGCTCTTCAACTTGTCGTTGTAGTTCCTCATTTTCCTTTGGATTCATTCGATAGGCTGCTTTATTGGGTATAGCGGCGCCCGACACTAGGTCAATGCAATGTTGGATCTCCCGCATAGGTGGAAGACCGTGTGGAATCTCCTCCGGAACCACATCTTTAAACTCATGAATAAGAGGTAGGATAATAGGAGGTATTTCATTTTTCATTTTATTTTCCTCCACGAGAAGTAAAGCATATGCCTCACTAGATTCTGACAGCTCCTTAAGAAATAGTGACTTAGAGTACAAGCTTTTATCCTCTCTTGTAGAAAGTTTGGATAAATGCTCAGGGTTGGAAGAACCTAGTGTGATTTTAACCCCATCCTTGGTAAATGTATAAGTGTTCTTAAAGCCATCATGCATGACCTTCCTATCATATTGCCAAGGACGTCCGAGAAGTAAGTGACATGGATCCATGGGGATGACATCACACCACACCTCATCCTTATAATTTTTACCAATAGAAAAGTCACCCATACACCTTTTCTCTACTTTCACAGCATTTACTTTCTTAAGCCATGATAGTTTATATGGCTGGGAATGTTTCTCTACACGAAGTTGTAACTTCTCTACCATAGTAGTAGAAATCACATTTTCACAACTACCTCCATCTATAATAACATTGCACACCTTGCTATGAGAAGTGCACCGTGTGTGAAAAATATTGTTGCGAAGCCAATCATCACTCTCAACGGGTGTAGCACTTAAAGCTCGCCGAATGACAAGAGCCTCACCTCCGTCACCATAGGTTAGTTCATCTTCCTCTTCCACCTCTTCATTATACACAGGTGAAGTAGTTTCGAGACCTTCCTCTACATCAGGTGTCTCCTCCAAGAGAGTAACAACTCTCCTATTTGGATATTCAGAGGCAATATGTCCGAGGCCTTGACATTTATAGCATCGCTGCGGGTTGGAGTTGGAAGAACTAGGACGACTGGAAGTAGCCACCGCCTCTTGCTTTGGATAGGACTTTTGAGATATGGCCATAGAAGCTTGAGAAACACTCCTCCGGTTATAAGTGTTCTCACGACCTATGGGTCGAGTACTACTGGCACTAGATGGTCGATGTTCATCATTTGGCTTGAGTTGCCTCTCCGCCTTAATCGCAAGCTTGTAGACATCATTGTATGTCCAAAAAGGTTGAAGGTCGACGATGTTGAAAATCTCACGACGAAGCCCACCAAGGTAACGAGCGATGGTTTGCTCTTCCGGTTCATAAATGCCGCATCGCATCATAAGATGATCAAACTCTTCCGAGTATTCCTCGACGGAGCGATTCTCTTATTTCAGGCGGTGAAACTTGAGAAAAGCATTTTGCATATAGTGTTCTGGTAAAAACTTCTTCTTGAGTTCTTTCTTCATTTTCTCCCAAGTTTGTATTTTTGATTTTCCTTCACGAGCTCGTCGAACTTTGAGTTGCTCCCACCAAATAGATGCATGCTTTTTAAGCTTGATAGCCACAAGCTTTACTTTGTAGTGCTCGAGTACATCTTCATATTCAAAGACCCGCTCCACCGTATGAAGCCAATCAATGAACTCGTCGTGTTGCATCATTCCTTCAAACTCAGGGATATTTACTTTGATGCCGAGGTCCCGGCGGAACTCTTGGTTCCTCCGAGGTTGTCGATGTAGAGAACCTTCCTCGCTAGGCGTCCGTCTACGAGCGTTATGAAAAGGGTTGATATTCTCCTCGTCTTTTTGCTCTGAACCATGACGAGAATTGTCATGTTCCAAAGCTTCGAAGCGAACAAGTCGCTCTTCAAGAAGCCGCACTTGTCTCCGCAAGTCATCTTCCCTCTCAACATCTTGCAAATCACGCTCACACGTTGGGGCATCCTCCACGCGTGGACCATGCCTATGGTTGTTAGCCATCTTGAACCAAGGCTCTGATACCAATATGACACCGGAACTTAAAGGGGGCGCGGATATAGGACAAAAACGAACCGATAAACACTCGGCCCGCCGTAGAATCCACCACGTCGAACTCGAGCACACTCACCACTACGCGGAATCCACCAACGCAATGGTCGAGTCACACTTGCCACCGCAAGGACTCCACCAACTGCAGCGATCAAGTTACACTCTTCTCTCACAAAAAAATGCATCTATGAGATAAGAGCAAAATAAGAAGAAATCATTCTTCTCAAATGAAAGTAGAAAATTCAACTCAACTTAACTTGTTTCTTTCATCGTAAATAATTTTGGGTTAATTGCATACAGCTCCCTATAAACATATCGAATAGCAGATATATCTCTACAAAGTTTAACTTTTCATATTTATCCCTTCAAAAGTCCAACGTTATTCATATATATCCCTACCGTCTATCTCTGTTAGAAAAATCTAGTTAACCACAGGTTAAATACTTAATCTTGGTTAGTTAGTGAGGTAAATTTATCTTTTTACCCTTCCAGATATTTTCGCATTATTTTTTAGAGGGACATTTTTAAAAGGGCAAAACTGTCATTTAACATATAATCTGTTAAAAATTAAACAGTGAAGTAACGATAATAAACCGGAGGGATATATATAAATAACGTTGGACTTTTGAAGGGATAAATATGAAAAGTTGAACTTTGTAGAGATATATCTGCTATTCGATATGTTTACAGGGAGCCATATGCAATTAACCCTATTATATATATAGTCACTCAAAAGACCTTTCAACTTTTCAATATATTAACTCACTCATAAATTTTATAGAAAACCTTAAAGACACTTTTTATAAATACTAAAAGATATTTTAGAAATACTAAACGGCACATTAATTTTATAGAAAAACGAAAAGACAATTTATAGAAAAACTAAACTAGCATTTATTAAGTGAGTAATGACTTCATTCATCAATTCCAAGGACAGTGTCAGGACATGCGGTTAGAATGATAACGGGCTCCTAAGGTTTTATGGGTGGTTGGAAAAATAGCATTATTTAAGAGGTGGAATTAATCGAATGGATAGATTTAACGACGAAAAATTAGTGCTTGGTGCTATCGATAACATAATAGTCGGACTATATATATATATAGAGAGAGTGAGAGAGTTGAGCTAGAATACTATTAATAGCAAATGAGTTTCGTTGTCATCCATTTGTTTTTTATGATGGAGGTTTCAAATTGACAATCGGAACCATTAAACATGATCTAGATCACTGCAAGTATTTAAAAAAATCAAATTTCAAATCTTTTCGATATTATTGACTTAATGATCAAAAGGTTACTAAATTAGTAATTTTAATGGCAGATATTAGTCTTTGGCTCGTTTAACGCTGTAAAAAAATATAAATTAATTGAATTTTGGCTAGAAAATTTTTAAATCTTGTAAAACAAGATATATAATCTCGATCTTGATTACAAGACTCCTATCATTATTTTTTGCATAATATTTATTTTTAGCCGTTTATTTTTGTGCACATGATAAGAAAATAATATAAAAAATATGAAATTTAATTTTTAAATAGTTTAAATAGTTTAGATCATATTTAACGGTGTCGAAAGCTGCATCATAAAAAATAAATAGGTGGCAACGGAGCCTATTTGCTATCGATAGCATTCCAGCCTATCTCTCTTTCTATATATATATCAGTCTGACTTGCATGTGTGCTTTCAAAAGCATGAAGATCTCCGTGCTATCAAGTCATTTTTATTGTTGGGACTTCTGAAACAACAATACACTCCATTGGACTTCATGTAAAGCATTATAAAATATTTAAAAAATAACTAAAATTTGTTGATATTATTTATCTAGTAATCGAAATGACTCAAAATCAACGACTTAGAATAAAAATTTCACAAAAAATAAATAATAAGGAAAGCGCTCAAGATCACTAGGTAAATATAATTTTTAAAAAATTTAAAATTTACTTTTTATATATTTTAATTATGCTAGATCAAATTAAATGAGTCAATGTGTTTTTATATACTTTAACTATGCTGGATCAAATTACAACCAAGTTGACATCAATGCAACATAAATTCACGCCTCATTTAAAAACCTAGACCATCCTATCCTAAACCAATTATTAAGGACTCATGCATGTCTCCTGGGTTCAACTTTATTACGAAGCACCTTCAAAAAATCTCGTTGAGATAGCATACCTGAGTTGAGTGATTCCCCTCGCATCCGTATCTTATACCTTCGTCTTAATGTACAGAGTTTTCATCCAAATTTCAGTATTGGGAGGCTATTTAGTTGTATGTAGTTATAATTATATATAAATTTAAATTTGATATTTGATTTATTATATTTAAATTTAATTATTTGTCACGTTCCGAGTTTTGAAAAGTGGTTAATTTTTTTTTTTTTTAAATCAGAGTTTAAACTTGAAAATCAGGGCATGAACAGATCGCCACATGTATAGAAAATTCTCTGTCTATTTGGACAGAGTCTTCCCTATACATGCACGGCTAGGCAAGTACAACATATACAATCAGAGTACTAAACAACACGTACTGAAATATAACTAAATCATATTCATAATCCATGATCACCTGAATAACAACTACCATGCTATCATAAATCCAACATCAATAGATCAAATCCATAATGGTCTAACTGTAAAGTCAAAGCTCGGCCAGTCGAAGATGGCAACAGGGGACGACTCTGTCGGATATGCTCACATCAACGTCCCGACATCTCACCACCCGAACGACCTGAAAAATGGTCACCCAGGGGGTGTGAGATACATCGACGGTGTATTCCAGTGAGCACGACGAGCCGAGAAATAACTAATCGTACATACTGGCATACAATAATCTGCGGATAGTAATAGATCAATAGGCAAAAGCTAATAACAAAAGAATGACTGCAGGTAAATCAAATCATGATGCTGAGCAGATAAGGGTACAGAATATAATAGCAAAACATGCTAGAACATGATAATGTAAGCTATGCGTCAATAATAGAAACACAAGTACCCAATCGATGCCACTATTGGTCACGAGAACCTCAGGCTAAAGCCACTGATCCGCACCTATAGAGCTGACATAACCCCGCACCCACAAGTGCTGACGGGGGCTCACGGGTCATTCTCTAGACCACTTTACCGGTAAAGAACACTGTGATGGTGGCCAAACCATCAGTGTACGTGAAGTACAGCGGTGCATGGCGATCATAATGCTGATGCTCAAGCTCACGGTCTAAGGACCGGGTAATTGGCAATAAGCTGGAATCCCAACAGGGATGCTGATGTCTGTATATCAATCATAGGTCATGTCATGCAATATGGAATACAAAGAACAATTATATCTGAGTAGAAGCAAATCTAGCTAATGATCAAGCATGCAAGATATACCTCCAAGTATAAGCTACATCTAGCTAGTGACCAATCAAGCATGATATATGTCCAAGTATAAGCGAGTACTAAGCAATCAATGAAAGTAAAGCTCAAAGACTCAATCAAGGATAGTATGAAAAAGCAGGTATGATATATGTCCAAATATAGCTACTGTACTGACATCTATCTAATGACCAATCAAGCATGATATATGTCCAAGTATAAGCGAGTAATAAGCAATCAGTGGAGATCAAGCTCAAGATAAAATCAGGGCTAATATGAAAAACAGGGGTCCGACCAAATATGGTACCCCAGAGGGCCGAGATGATAAAGCCCGGACCGAAGATAAACTCACCTCAGTGAAGACAATCCTTAAGCCTGCTGGACTACTGGGGTGCTGGCGCCGAACTGCTGGGCCCTGAACAATAACTCGTATCAGTAATAGACTCACTCATACCCATCCCACTGACACTACATAATCATAACAACAATACCGTAGACTTCCGCAATCTCGGGGTTTACCGGAATTTTCGAAAACCGCCGAACGACCGATTACGGCCCGAGTAGCATCTACGTGAAACCAAATGTGACGAAACTTCACATACTGCTCCGGAATGATCTATTTAACAAGTCCGGGCGGCAAGGGACCAACTTGTAAACATCTATGCTAAATCAGGGTCATAACTACCCGCGAAGCTCCCAAAAAGCCGATTTTGGCTCTAGGAGTTCCCGAAGCGAAATGAAGATCACCGGACCAGCCAGGACAGCGCTGGAAATAATCAGGGACATCTAGCAATGATAAATAATTATTCCAATACTTCAAAATACGCGAACTTGCGTCAAAAGCTGTTAAACCGACGATTTCGCCAATTTACGGTTCGTTAATCAATTCCCGCTCAACGAAAACCATTGGATCTCTAACGAAAAGTTTAGAGATCATGTACATACTGCCCGAAACAGCCCATAGAGCTACATTTGCATTTAGACCCCTAGGTTAACGGGAAATCGCATAATTACATGTATTTTAGCAAGTTTTGACTCGTTTACAAAATCCGAGGGGTTTTAACTCAAACCGTAAGCACCAGTAGATGGGTCTCGGTGTAACTAAACCCGTGCTCGCTGTTAGGAGATGGAACGAAGCCCAAGAATAGCAATAAGTCCATAAAAACTAAGTCCACAAGACCAAGCTTAGTCAACCAACCTAACTACTCGTTCTAACCAGCAATTAGCATGAGCATCATGGATAGGAGGATAAACAGAGTCGAGGGCTCACCTTTGGAGCGTCGCAGACCTGCCGGAAAGATCGCCGGAGCAAGGTGGCCGAGTTGCACCTCTGCTAGAGCTCGGCTTGGCCGAGGCTGGGTCTGCTCGGGTTCAAGCTTCAACCAGAGGCAAGCAGCAATCAAGTGGGGTTCCCAGAGGTGTACGGTCACCACCCAGACCCAAACCCGGCGGCCCCGTGCGGTGGTTGGCCGGAAAACCCTTTTTGCGGCTATCTTGGGTGCAACAATGGAAGGTCAGATTCTACTCATTATGGTCCACATGCAAATACATGGGAAGCTTATAAATGACCCATAGAGCATACCTGGGTGGTCGGTCGGCGGTTAGAGGCGACGGCGGCGGCCGGAGACAAAGCTCGGCCGAGTTTAAGCCCTCTAATGGCGGATCTTCAACCAATGGATTCTAGGTTCGAGCAAGGGCAGAGAACGGTTCCACTTGGTGCTGTGGAGCTTCCCCAGGGTGTGGCCGGCGGTGTGGGGTAGTGGCGGCGCCGGGCGGTGGAGCTCAGCCGTGAGGAAGATGACCCGAAGCTAGGGCATCCTCGTACGGCTCTAGGTTGCACCAAAGTTCCTGAAACTTTGTGGGGGCCTTTCTGACGATCAAAGAAACCTTTCCAACGTGCCCGATCTGGTTTCCAACGGTTGGATGAAACCCTCGCACAAATCTGGCCGGATCTAGGTTTCCGGCGACTAGGTTTCTCCCGTCGGTTAACCGGAGCACACGAGGGTTCGGGGCTTCACAGAGAGGACCCTCTCGGTGTCAGTAGAGGACTGGAGGGGTTCAAGGGCAACAAAAATGAAGAAGGGAAGAACCCTACCTTGCCGGAGCAAAGGAAGAAAAAGGAAAAAAAATGAGCGGCTCCCCGGCGGCGTGCGGCGGAGCTAGGCGTCGGGGCTCCTCGGCTCGAGTCTCCAAGGCACAGAGATGCCTTCAGATGTGGTTTGGAGAAAACCCAAACCCTTTGGCTGCTTCTTTCTCCACCCAACCGAGATCAAAGCCTTCTCTTGATCCCTCTCTTTTTCCAGCGAAGGGAGGCGGCAGCCGGCGGCATAACCGACGAGGAGGAGGCAGAGGGAGATGAAGAGATCACGTATGGTGGCTGGGTGCAAGAGTTTTGGATCTAGGGTTTCAACGAACCACCCTAATGCCATATATATATACACTATGTAACAAAATGCACTTTAACCCTCCAAACAAATTTATTTAATGCTGGGTCCTTCACAGCAGTTTAGTTTCGCACTAAGGTCCCTCTCCATGAAGTTGCACGGAATTCAGAGCATAAAATGTAGGGTCTCGTGTGCAAAATACTGCATTTTCTGCTTTTTTCACGCTTTTTGAGGCATTAGAGTCGCCAACCGGAAAAACGGACTTCTCCACGATGTCCGGCTCGACGAAACCTATTAGGTAGCGATTTTTGTTCGTCGACTAAAAGTCCAGATAAAATACGGATCCATCTTATACTATAATATTTACAGTTTGGCACGTTTTTCGAGGTTCTAGGGTTGTCAAACGTAAATTTCGACTGCGCCGTTGCGCTCAGATCAATGAGACTGTTAAAATCGACTACTTGGATCGTTGGATTCGGACTCCGAACGGTCAATTGGCCAACATTGTCCCGGAAATTCAATAAAAATATAAGATTACTATTCACTTAAAGTCATCCACTATTCAACTGTATCAATTTATACAATCGTCGACAAACCACTGAAACTTTTTTGAACACGATTTTTTTATTGAATCCGAATTTAAATTTCTCGAATATTACATTATTATAGTTAGAGCTACACAAGAAATTTCTAATCACTTTTTAAATTTTTTTTTTCTATACTTAAATTAATCTCACAAGTCACAACTATATATACATATAGAGAGAGATATATATGAACTAGAATACTATCACTATATATATAGAGAGAGAGAGATATGAACTGGAATACTATCACTATATATATAAAGAGAGATAAACTGGAATGCTATCGATAGCAAACGGGTTTCGTTACTATCAATATGTTTTTTATGATAGAACTTCCAAATTGACGATACATGACTTAAATCATTTAAACTATT
This sequence comes from Tillandsia fasciculata, assembly GCA_029168755.2. Lineage (NCBI taxonomy): Eukaryota > Viridiplantae > Streptophyta > Magnoliopsida > Poales > Bromeliaceae > Tillandsia > Tillandsia fasciculata. The sequence goes on from CM054950.1 coordinate 12,323,733, forward strand.
TAGAAATTAAATTTTATATTTTTTCGATATTGTTCTTTTGTCCATCAAACGGAGACAAAAATGAACGGCGACAAGTGAAAATTCTTTAAAAAGTGATAATAGAAGTTTTGTAATCAACATTAAGAGTATAGATCTTATTTTAAATAGTATAAAAAATTTTCTAATCAAAATTTAATTAATTTAAATTTTTTTATAACATTAAACGAGCGAGAAAACGCCTTATGTCGACTATTAAAATTATAAATTTTATAATTCTTTGATCATTAGATTAATGATGTCAAAAAATTTTAAAATTTGATTTTGAAATACTTCAAATCGTATAGATCATATTCAATGGTGCCGATCATTGATTTTGAAAGCTACATCATTAAAAACAAATCGATAGCAACGGAGCTCGTTTGCTACCGATAGTATTCCAACATAACACACACACACACACACTCTCTCTCTCTCTCTCTCTCTCTCTCTCTCTCTCTCTCTCTCTCTCTCTCTCTCTCTCTCTCTCTCTCTCTCTCTCTCTCTCTCTCTATATATATATATATATATATATATATATATATATATATATATATACTACTATACTATCGGTAGTACGGTGGCTTTCTTGATACTAAGTTGTTTTCAAAGATGCGGTTTTCGAATCGACGATCAGTTCCATTAAACTTAATCTACGTTATTGAAACTATCTAGAAACCAAATTTCATAATTTTTGATATAATTTATATATCAAATGAGTAGTATAAAATAAATGACTAAAAACAAAAAGTGTGTAAAAAATAATAAAATACTTAAATTTCAATTTTAAAATTTTGATCTTACTCTTTATGTTATCAATTAAAATTTCACGTAATTTAGATTGTTTTACACTGTTGAACTTACAAACGTACCACATCGGCCATTAAAATTGTCATTTTTAAAACCCTTTGATCACTTTAAACGCGTTTGGTTATGGATGGAAATATATCGACTTATCGTCTCTCTAGAATAAACTAGTATAAGGCTGGAGACTTTTACTTGGAACAAATTTGTTCACACTTGAAAATAAACTTAATTAAAATAAATATAATTTTAATTATTATATTAATCTAATATTTTGACTAATCTAATTAGTTATATTTTATTAACTAATTATCTAACTATTATATAATTAACTAATTAATTTATTAATTAATTTATAATTAATTAATTAATTTATTAACAATACTCATTATTGTTAGTTAATTTATCGGTTAATATTTAGGGTTGTGTAGCAATAATTAATTAAATAAGTTAAATTATTATTTAATTAATATTTATATGTTAATTAATTAGATAAAATATTATTATTTTAAAATTATAATTACTCTTATTTTTACTATTTCAATCTAACTATCTAAACACTATTTTTCTTATTTTCGGAAAAAACCTAATTTTTATTTAAATGCAAAATTAGTCGTGTTCCTGCTTGTTCTTGAGTTTATATCTATTTTTGGAGTAAGTCGTTCTAGCTTATACCTGAACTAAACACAACCTTAGTAAATAATATCGAAAAAATATTAAATTTGATTTGCAAATATTTTTAATAGCGTAAATCAAATTTAGCAGAACCGGTTGTTGATTCAGAAGTCGTATCAATGAAACTAATTTGGTAGCATGGAAGCCTCCGTGCTACCTATAGTATAATAGCCTGAGTCTCCCTCTCTATATATAGTATAAGTTGTGTACTATTAGGAGCATGAAGACCTCTGTGTTTCTAAGCCATTTTCGATGATTAAACTTTCGAATCAGCAATCGGCTCTGTTAGATTTGATCTAACATATTTGAAGTATGTAGAAAATAAATTTTGTGATTTTTCGAAATCATTTCTCTAATAATCGAAATGGTTCAAAATCAATATTTTTTAATAATTGATTTGTGAAAGGTAGCATGCTATCTGCTTCGTTTATTTTTAAAATAAACTTTAACTCGAAATGTGAAGGCTTCGAACTTGGGACCTCGGATAGCAGTTTTTTTTTTTTTTTTTTTTTTTTTTTTTTTTTTTTTTTTTTTAGGCCCTGCTGCCTACCTCTGTTGCCTAGTTCATCAACCTTATGAATGAAGCGGTAGCATGCTACCTTCCTCTCAAAAAAAATATTTATGATCGAAAATTTTAGTGTTATATCATAACTTTTTATGAGATTTTTATTTTCAACCGTTGATTTTGAATCCTTTCTATCACTAAATGAATAATATCAAAAAACTATAAAATTTATTTTTTATATATATATTTTAAATATATTAGATCAAGTTTAACGAAGTTGATCGTCGATTCAAAAGTTCTATCATCAAATACGATTTAAAAATACGGAGGCCTCCTTATTCTGAACAGCACACAAGTCCTAATCTTTCACAAAATTTTTAATATTAAAAAAATTTGACAAGATAAAAATTTCTCTTCTTTTTCGAGTCTACACAAAAGATCTAAAACCGGCGTTTTTGGACAACAAACCCTATAAAATTTTTTATTTGTAAGAGTAGATATTCAAAATTTTAATATGTACAACTAAGCTTAAGAGGTAAATAATTTACCTATTTTTATTAAATTTATATATTTTTTGCATTCAAATTTTGAAAAATATATAAAATTTAAGACAAATAATTCTAACATTTTGACAATGCGGTAAACAATTTATCTTATTTAAAAATATATATATTATTTACAGCATAAAAGTAATTTTGTAAATAGGCCATATATTTTTTTAAAAAATATTTTTACAATTATAATATTTTTCAAGCTTTAATAACTAAACAAAAATCTCTCTAAAACACGCTTTTCTATCGATTCTTACGGAGTACTCCCACAACAGTTTGATGATCGTAACTTTGACCTTCTTTTTAAGTGGAGGGGTATTTTCGAAATTTCGCGTAAAATACAGCGGAGTACTGTATAAATTAATCCTCGCTAGAGAGAGAGAAAGAGATTCGCGCTCCTCCACCCTTTCCCCCACCTTTCTCTCTCCTCTCTCTTTCGCGCTCTCTCTCTCTCTCTCTCTCCCTCTCCCTCTCTCTCTCTCTCTGTCTCTGTCTCTGTCTCTCTCTCTCCTCCGATCTCGCTTCTCTACGAAGGGGGGAAGAGGGGAAACGGGGAGAACGCCTCGTTCTCGAAACCCTACTAGCTCTTCTCCTACGATCGAGGGGGAAGAGAGACCTGATCGGATCTCGGATTCGGAGGCGAATCCGCCGCGGAGGCGCGTTGGATCTGGTGCGAGGGGGCTGCGGGGGGAAGAAGCCTCCGGTCGATCGGGATCGGCATCGGAATCGGTGTGATCGATCCTTGGCGAGATCTGGGAGCCTTGTTGAGACGATTTGGGGTTGGTGTGGTGGCAGTTTCGATTTGATCAGTATTTCCGAGATTTTCCGGTGCTCGATCTCGGAAGGTAGGTTGATTTATGCCGCTTTGGGTTTGATTTTGTGTATATTTTGTGTAATGGTGCTTCCGTTGAATGCTTGAGAGGGTGAGATCTATGGATCAATGATTTGTTAAGGGAACTAGAAGCAATTTGAGTATATTAGGGTTTCAAATGAGATTTTTTTTCTTATTTTAATTTGATAACATATCTTTGTTGTCCCATTTTCGTTACATTAAATGAGGGGATTTGTGCCGAATTTTGCTTATTTTATATGCATTTCACGGTCTCTCTAGAATTGTTTGCGGTAGATTTAAGGTAATTGATTTGTAATTTTGAAAATTAAGATTTCTAAACATAGGGATTTATTTTATTTTCGCGATTTCTCTTCTTTTTTCTTCTTAGAAGAGTTGGTCAACAATCAAATGTTTTTGTTTATGGGAAGGAAAGCACATAACGTTGGAGAAATGTGAACCTAATTCTCCAGTAATTTGAGATTGGTGGAATGAGAACATTTTGATGTATCAATGTAATCTGGTAAATGTTTTGAAACATATCAAATAGAGAGAAAAAGTGGCATAAGTATATAGGATTCAAGTTATTGATCTGATCTAATGTTCTTTCTCATATCCTTTTCTTGGCAGGATTTTGCAACTGTGGCCTAAAAAGCTTCAGATCGTTCGATAATCACCGCATTTTCAAGTGAGCATGTCGTAGGAAATGCCAAGAATGTAGGTTGCATGGGTTTAAGACAATTGAACAGTCTCTGGCTGAACTGCTTTGGCCAAGGTAAACGGGGCAAGCTGTTTCCTCTTGACTGCTATTTTGACCTTATTTCGAGAATGTTTAGGGTGCGCAGCTTCATCTTTCAAATTCACGGGTTGGATGGTTATATATGACTTCTGGTCAACCTTTGCTCTTGTCATCACCTTATGCAGCAGAGTCATCAAAATCCCAACCAACCGGTAGTTCTTTTGGCTGTCTCTGCCCTTCTAGCTCATTTTCTTCTCCCAAATTTGAGGGCTGCCACAGTCGTACTGTGAGCTTTGCTGATGAAGAGGCAGAAGCCATTTCTTTTGGATATAGCACCTGTTCTCGGAGAAATATAGAGAACTCATTTTCAAGCAGGAGAACCAGCCATTTCCTTTCGGCTGATTCTCAATTTTCTCAGCATTTTGTATTGGATTGCTCAGAAGAAGAAGAAGAAGAAGAAACAGAGCTTGCATACAGGGGTTCAATGAATCTACAGCGCTTTCCGTCTTCCCATGAAATTTCAATGGCTTCAGTTGGGCAGGAGAAGCCAAACAAATCTCAGAGGGTCCGCCACAAAAGTACACAGTTTGAAGATCCATTTACGTCAGAGGACAATCCAAGATTCATATATATTAATGACCCTAGGAGGACAAATGATAAGTATGAGTTTACAGGAAATGAGATACGGACTAGCAAATATACCTTGATAACTTTTCTGCCCAAAAACCTATTCATTCAGTTTCACCGATTAGCTTACTTGTATTTCTTGGCCATTGCTGCTTTAAATCAGCTTCCTCCTTTGGCTGTATTTGGGAGAACAGTCTCTCTGTTTCCCCTACTATTTGTGCTCTTTGTAACTGCTATTAAGGATGGGTATGAAGATTGGCGGCGGCATAGATCTGATAGGAAGGAAAACAATCGAGAGACTCTTGTCCTACAATCTGGCGAATTTAGAATGAAGAAATGGAAAAAGATATGTGCCGGAGAGGTGGTGAAGATTCATTCTGACGAAACAATACCTTGTGATATGGTCCTTTTAGGGACCAGCGATCCAAACGGAATAGCATACATACAGACTATGAACTTAGACGGTGAGTCCAACCTAAAGACAAGATATGCTCGGCAGGAAACTGTTTCTATGGCCACTGAAGGGGGTTCCTTCTCAGGACTGATAAGGTGTGAGCAGCCTAATAGGAATATTTATGAATTTACGGCCACTATGGAGTTCAATGGTCAGAGAATTCCTCTTGGCCAGTCAAATATTGTTTTACGTGGCTGTCAGCTTAAGAACACAGATTGGGTCATCGGTGTTGTTGTTTATGCTGGTCAGGAAACAAAAGCGATGTTGAACAGTACAGCATCGCCTTCTAAAAGAAGCAGGTTGGAGAGCTACATGAACAGAGAAACCCTTTGGTTGTCAGTTTTTCTTTTTGTGATGTGTGCAGTTGTGGCAACTGGAATGGGGCTATGGCTTGAAATTCACTCAGATCAGCTTGATACTCTACCATACTACAGAAGAAAGTACTTCACAAGTGGCCGTGAGAATGGGAAGGACTACTACAAATACTATGGTCTTGCTATGGAAATATTTTTTTCCTTTTTGAGCTCTGTTATAATCTTCCAAATAATGATACCTATATCTCTATACATCACAATGGAGCTGGTCCGGTTGGGGCAGTCATATTTTATGATTGAAGATAGACAAATGTATGATGGTAATTCGGATTCAAGATTTCAATGCAGATCTTTGAATATCAACGAGGACTTGGGTCAGATCAAGTACATATTCTCTGACAAGACAGGGACATTGACCGAAAATAAGATGGAATTTCAGAGGGCTAGCATTTATGGGAGGGATTATGGGAATTCCTTGCATGTTACTGATCATCCATCTTATGAAACAGACACCTCAGGCAAGGTCTATTCTGAGTTGTTCTATTTTCCTAAGTGTTGCATTTCAATTGAGGCTTTGCTATCTTTAATTTTAAAACTGTGTGAGGAATACATATAATGTGAAGATTGATTGACTAGGAGGTCAATGCTCTTGCTTAAGGATTTGGATATAGGCTTCTACCAACATATTGTAGAGTGCTGCTTTAGATGTTATGTCCATTTTGTGATATTCAAAGGTTGACTGATGGAGAATGTTGCTGTAGAGATGTGGTGTTCAAAACCTAGTGCTGAACCTGGAACAAAATGTTTGGGGTGTAGTCTTTTTAATTTATTTATTGATTTCATGAGCGTCGGTCACTCCTTTTTTAACAAATATCATGCTTGAGATTTAGCAAGGAAAGTACAATATTACCAGTGAAAAATACTTTTACACTAATGCCAATGCTAGTGCTTGCCCTGTGTTTGCTGTATACTTGTTTAGCTTATACAATGTTTACAGTAGTACTTTATATTCGAGCTCTTCATATTGATGATAAAATCCTACTAGACTTGTTAGTACAGGTCTGTATTGCCTTTTGAGGATCAAATCAGTTTGTTCTCCATCAACGTTTATGGCTGTTCTGTTTTGAAAAATGAACATATGCTTAAAGCATGCTGTCTGACTTCTATAAATAATATTGATAGTAATTTAACTGTATTGAACAAATTGATGATTTCCTCGCATGATATCGTTAGACTGAAGAAAGTGTTGTTTCTTTTGGCCAATTGGGTTGACGCAGTCTTATTTGGCTTCCTCATGCAGGATTACTTGGAGGACAGAGAAAGAAGCTCAAGTCAGAAATTGATGTTGACCCAGACCTTGTGTCACTATTGCACAGAGACCTGGTTGAAGAGGAAAGACTTTCCGCTCATGATTTTTTTCTTACTTTGGCAGCTTGCAACACAGTTGTTCCAATGAGTGCACGGAGTTCATCTCCTACTTCAACAAGTGAAGTCCATGAGGTAGAAGCGATAAATTATCAGGGCGAGTCTCCCGATGAGCAAGCTTTGGTAACTGCTGCTGCTGCTTATAGATACACTCTTCTTGAGAGGACGACCGGTCATATTGTTATTGGTGTTAATGGTGAGAGGATGAGGTAGATTTCTAGCTCCATTTTGTATCCCTGCTGATTTATCATAACACTCTTTTTGGACTTAAAAGGACTGGAACTAAGGATTTCTTGCCGGTCAACACGGCTTGGCATGTGCTGCCTGTGCTGATAAGCCCGTGCCTACATATAAAAGGTGTGTGCCGAGCCGTGCCTTTCCTTGACCGGAACAGATCCAAAGTTGAAACTTATTTTTTTCCTTGGCTGTCCTGCCAATATTGGATAACAAAGAAAATACCTAATTTTACACTTGTCTCTCAGTTTCTTATTCTCTGAAATGCTAGTAGGGGTATATGATTGGGGGATAAATTGTGGAAAGTGAAGAATTGTGAATTTCAAGGGTTGGTTGAATTGTAGTTTCCTGTTATCCTAGATGAACTTGGTTTGATCCTTAAATTTAGCCCTATGTTTTTTCAAGTCATTTTGCAGAATAAGAGGGTTGACTTGATTCATTCCCCTATTGTCCCTCAACCAATAGTACCTAATTGTTATGAGTGGAAAATGAGACCTTTTCAACTTCTTTTACTGTTTATTTTCCATTCTCACTCTAATTGTGTCTAGGCTCTGATTAATTTTCATGAACTCTTTCATGGTCAAACCAGGTTGGATGTTCTTGGTCTTCATGAATTTGATAGCGTGAGAAAAAGAATGTCTGTGGTCATAAGGCTTCCTAATAATGCTGTAAAGGTTCTTGTGAAAGGCGCTGATACATCCATGCTAAGTATTCTCGACAAAAAGTGTGATAACACTAATGGTAATTCCTTACCTGCCACAATAAGACATGCAACAGAGAGCCATCTCAATGGCTATTCGTCACAAGGCTTACGAACACTAGTAATCGGTTCAAGGGATCTGAATGATGCCGAGTTTGCAGAATGGCAGGAGAAGTATGAAGAAGCTAGCACTTCTATCACCGACAGGTCAGCGAAGTTACGCCAAACTGCTGCCCTAATTGAGTGTAATTTAAATCTTCTTGGGGCTACTGGGATTGAAGATAAATTACAAGATGGTGTTCCTGAAACCATTGAATCTCTTAGGCAAGCAGGAATAAAGGTTTGGGTTTTAACAGGTGATAAGCAAGAGACTGCAATATCAATAGGCCTCTCATGCCGGCTTCTGACCCAAATTATGCAGCGAGTTATTATAAATGGTACTTCAGAGGATGAGTGCAGGCGCCTTTTATTTGATGCTAAAGCCAGATATGGTATAAAGTCTTCAGAGAGTGTAAATGGAACTGTTAACCTGAAGAGTGACTTGAATAGAGAATATCTTGAAACTCCTAAGTTGAGTTCCAATGGTTCAGTACATGAAAATGGTCTTAGATATAGTGGAGCAGCCGCTGATACAGTTAATACCCAACTTGCACTCATAATTGATGGGACCAGTCTTGTCTATATATTAGAGAAAGATCTTGAGTCAGAGGTGTGGCATTTATTTAAATCTTTTATATTGTCAGTTAAATTTTTACATTTCTGAGTCGGTATTACTCGAGACTCTTTATTGAAACATTTCTAGTTACACATCCACCATATTGACGAGTATTATGTACTTTTGTGTTCTAGCTGTTTGATCTGGCAACATCTTGTGCGGTTGTGCTTTGTTGTCGTGTGGCTCCTTTGCAAAAAGCTGGAATAGTTGACCTGATAAAAAACAAGACCAATGACATGACTCTAGCAATTGGCGATGGTAGGATTTTGATTGTTTTTCTTCTTTTTTTTTTTCCTTAAATATCCTTACACCTTATCTTTGAATTCAATGCACCTCGTATTCTAGGTTTTGTTGATTTGCTTGCTATTTGTAATTATATTATTATCATGACCAATTCTGAATATGCGTTGTCAGATTTTTAATTAGAATATATAATTGGTGCATGAAATCCTGGGAGTTGTTTCATCATAGGGTGTTAAGGATATCAAATAAGAGAAATTGTTGCCTGGTTTGGACTAAAAAAATCCATTTGTGGAGTCTGATCTTGTTACCACAGTATGTATACAGATGGTTTCAGTTTAAAAAATGTTGATTGAAATTCTGCATTCTCATGACTGCTGAAAATATTTCGCTTCTCTTAACATGTATTTGCAATGAGCATGATGATAGGCATTTGTAAGTAGCATATCGAAATAGCAGAAAAAAGGGCTGGTGCATCCGGAAAACAGTGATTCCAATTTAAGTTTTGTCCAAAAGTGAAAAATACTCCGGCATTTGAACATTTGGTAATATAATTGTAGACTATAAATGATGGGTTTTTCAAGATTTTTTTTCCAAATTTAATATATGTTTTTCCTATGTAGGAGCGAATGATGTTTCAATGATCCAGATGGCTGATGTCGGTGTGGGGATATGCGGCCAGGAAGGTCGGCAAGCAGTGATGGCATCGGATTTTGCTATGGGGCAGTTCCGTTTTTTGAAGAGATTGCTTCTTGTACATGGGCACTGGAATTACCAGCGTGTTGGTTATTTGGTTCTTTACAACTTCTACCGCAATGCTGTATTTGTTCTAATGCTCTTCTGGTACGCACTGTAACCATATAAATTTATGTCATAGTGGCATTAATCTTCTTGTTTTATTATTTCAATATGCTTTTGAAGCATAAAAAGATGCGTATGACTTTGCTTTTGAGTGCTGCAGAATAGGACAGCATGTGCTTCAAATTCTTTTTTCTTTTGTTTTTCCATCATTTTATTGTAATTACCTTCAGTCTCATGTATTCAGAGGTTGTTTAGGAATTTAACATGCTTGTTTTTCTTTCCTTTCAGGTTTCTCACTGATACATTAATATGTATTCATTTTACTTATTCTGGGCTCTTTTGTTGAAAAGAGAACCCACCAGACTATTAGCCCTCAAAGCAGTCCAAATGGCCTTTTATTTTTTGCTTAATTAGAGTCCCCTTAGAGACATCTAGAGGTAGAAATTTTGGATTAATCCACTTCAGCCAATAGATCTTGTTTTCGACTGTTAAGAGTTAACTGAAGTTTTTCAAAAAGGATGAATAGATGGCTAGCATTATGAGCTTCAATGAATCCTAATTACTTAATATGAGAAGGAAAGGAACACGACGGAAAAGAAAAGAAAAATAAAACCAATAGCTGCTCAATTTGGCCCTACAGGAAGATAAATACAAAGAACTCACATTCTAGCTGGTTGCGCCTTAGCTAATTTTAGGATGAATTAATCTTGTTATAATCTAGTTTGTTTTTTAATTTCCTTTGCATCCAATCTGGATTGGGAACTTAATATACATATTTTAGACATTTATTTGTTAAGATTATTCCCATACTGCAAGTTATTCATAATTATAACCCTGACATTCACATGCAGGTATATCTTATTTACGGCATTTTCGGCAACCCAAGCTTTGACGGATTGGAGCAGCGTCTTCTATTCTGTAATTTACACATCTGTACCAACTATAGTGGTCGGCATTCTCGACAAAGATTTAAGCCATGAGACACTCCTCCATTACCCAAAACTTTATGAAGCGGGGCATAGGCAGGAGAGCTATAACCAGCAACTCTTTTGGATTACAATGCTCGATACATTGTGGCAAAGTCTTGTTCTGTTTTATGTCCCTTTCTTCATCTACAGAAACAGCACAATTGATATATGGAGTCTGGGTAGTTTATGGACACTTGCAGTAGTTGTTCTTGTCAATGTTCACTTGGCAATGGATATCCGGCGTTGGGTATTTATTACTCATGTTGCTGTATGGGGATCAATTATTATTACTTTTATGTGCATGGTGATCATAGACTCCATTCCTGTATTCCCCAACTACTGGTTAGTTTTTTATTGATATCTCCTTACCTTTTTTATCTAGAGATATTGACATATTTAGCTCCTTAAAATCTGAATTTGCATATTTGACTTTTGAAATCTTGAATTTTTTTTATTATGTATGCAACCCTTGTATTTATAGAAATGACTGCCTTTAGACTTTTGTTTTCTTTTTCTTTTTTTTTGTTTTTAAAGCAAAACCAACTTCCCAAGTGAATTGGATGGCCTTCCAACTTAACATAAGGCTATTTTTGTAAGAATCTGCAATTCAGATTTTACAAACATATATATGCAAATAGATGATTTTATAGGGATTTATTTGTAAATTTCTTGTTGAATTTATGTATTTCATGACAAAGAATGAATCGGTAATTACATTTCTTTTACCTGTGGCAGGACAATATATAATCTTGCTAGTTCAAGGACTTACTGGCTCAGCATTATTCTTATAACAATTATAGCACTGCTCCCTCGGTTTCTTTTCAAAGCTATCTATCAGATATTTTGGCCTTCTGATATTCAGATAGCTAGGGAAGCTGAAATTCTGAGGAACCTACCCAAGCAATTAGGTGTGAAGCCCGATAATGACATCAGCTAACAACTGCGGTTTTTCTCAGACTTTATTATAACTTCATTTCCGAGCTTCTCTCCAATGGCTTCTCGGTATGTTAGCTTATCATTTATGTTTTTTTTTTTTTTTTTTTTTTTTTTTTTTTTTTTTTTTTTTCATATCACTAATTACTATATTGAGGGTGGAGTCCGGCTACTATACCATCGGTAGCGCGAAGACCTTCGTGCTACTAAGTTGTTTTTAATGATGCGGCTTTTGAGTCGAGGTCGGTTCTATTAGATTTATATCTAAGCTATTGGAAAAATTTGCAAACCAAATTTCATATTTTTTCGACATTATTTGACTAGTGATCCAAAGGTCTCAAAATTGACAATTTTAATGGTCGATGTGATGCGGTTGTGAGTTTAACGGTGTAAAACAATCCAAATTTAATAAAATTTTGATAAAAAATTCTCTTTGCTATTTAGAGCAAGATCAATATCTTTGATATAAAATTTAATTTTTCATATCATTATTGGTAGCGCCGATGGTATAGTAGCCAGACTCTTTGAGAATTTACGTATCATGTTTTTGATTTCTCATTTTAATGCTAGTTTTATGCTTGCCATCGATCGCGAACTTCTTATTGATGTTTGGAAATGTTCTTTTTGCTTGTATATTCTACTTTATTACGTATTGGTTGATGATTAAAAAGAGCTCCTGCTGCATATGGCATTTCTAGGAGCTACTGTGCTTTAATCGGTATAATTTTAGGAAATATATGTACCTTATTGAAATGCCCATGGGTATTTCGGATCAGCATAACATGCAATCCTATTTGCTTCCTTATTCCCCCCCCCCCCCCCCCCCCCCCCCCCCCCCCCCCCCCCCCCCTCCCTGTTTCATTTATTGGAATTTCTTCCTTCAGGACTTCTTAAACATGCATATACACCAATCACATGTGAATGAAATTGTATTCCAACATCTGACCTCTTTTGTCATGCATGTTACATTCTTTTTGAGCGAGGAAATTATCAGCGTAGGAAGATGTACAATGGTGAGGAATCAAAGAATCCTTTTCATGTAAGTATGGAAATGCATAGGAATGGGATACCAAGTGGGTTTTTGGTTCATGTGGTTCATGATTGCATGGATGGGACCTGTCGAGCGAAGGAGATCTGTATGCATATTTAGCATGGTCAATACTAGCGGATAAAATTCTAAATTAGGAGAGCATGATGCTTGTTTATTTTGTGACATCCACTCATGTAGGGGCAGATCTTTTTTGCCTAAAAGATGCAGTAATAGGACTCACTAAATAGCCCTTCAATCGGACGGACAGCTTTCGACTTTGAATCTGGACTATTTCTATTTGAAAGAATAGGTCTCACTTGCCGCTAGGTGGGGCTGCTATTGGGAAGGGCTTGAGCTCAGGCTGTTTCACTGGCCCTACAGTCGACCACTTGGGCCCCTGTTCTTGTGAACTTCTATTCCCATCTGAGTAGCTTTTCTTAGTGTTGGCAAGAGAAGATTAGGTTGTCTTGTAAATTTTCATGGGTAATGTTTCTGGTTATCAAGTGATTTATATTTGATGATTATGTGTGTCTTTTTTTTTTTTTTTTTTTTTTTTTTTTATTTTTTTTTTTAGTCGCCATCTAACTTGCAGGTAATGATGCTCACTGGTTTTTGTTGTATTGTTTAGCTTTTAGTTATCTTTATTATCCTGTGTCGCCACCATTAATTAAGCTGTAGTGTAGCAAGTGCCTCTAGGCCAACTAGTTTTGTTCTATTATAATCATATTCTCTTGGTGACAAATATTGTGCACTTTTATTGAAAGAAGATCAGACTTTAGCCATGTTGCAGAATACCCCGAAAACCCTCATGATTGTAATCTAAATACGCCCTTTTAAACTGAAGATCTGCAAGAAGCTTATCGGGTTTCCTGCGTTTTAGGCTCGTCAAACTTAGTTGTTCTCAAGCATTACTGATTTACTTCTACTCTTCGCAGGCAAAAAAAGGCGATATCATTCTGCTTTTGGGGGTAAGTAGGAGGGGAGCTCAAACCTTGTGATGGAAAAAAGAGCCTCCGAGTCATTCTTTTCTTTTATATTCTCGAAGTTCTTCGGAGGCTTGGCGATCGCAAAACATTTAATGTACAGATAAAGATGGAAACAAAAACATAAAAACACGTCGGAATTTCTAAAGCTGGGGGAAATAGTGGTGGGAAGAGATTTATGCAGTAAGAGTACATAGTTTGCGCACATACTTCACATGGTTTCTTCTTTCTTTCCCCCCTTTTTTTTTTTTTTTTTTTTTTTTTTTTTTTTTCTCTTCACTCTCTTTATTTTTCTTCTCTTCACTCTCTTTTATTAATTAGTTTCTCTCTTTTTTTTGTACCAATAGTAAATCTATTAGAAAGATAAAAAGTAAAGTTTTGAACAATCCATTCCGCTCTATTTCCATTTTCTTTCTGTGTATTCAAAATCTCGAAAAGTGAAAAGAGTACTGCTTCGTTTTTCTCCTAAAACAAAAATCAGAGGGGCCTGTATGAAAAAGTTAGCTAAATTATAAAATTTTTCGCACTTTGCTTAAACTTTTGGATGAAATTTTACTTTAATTTGAATTCTGCACTTTTAAAAAAAAAAAAAAAAAAAAAAAAAAAAAAAAAAAAAAAAAAAAAAAACTGTGCACAGATTTATTGTGTTCGGATGAAATCTGACTTTCATCGACATTAAAATAAAAGCGATTTTCTTCTTAATTCATGCTATCAGTGTTGGTTGTTTGTAAAATAATTTACTTAGGCGTCGTTTGGTATCTATTTATTTATTATTTTTAAAACATTGATTTTATATAGTTTGATGTGTTGAACGGAAGGGTTTGTTTGTTTGTTTGTTTTTTGTTTGTTTGTTTTTTTTTTTTTTTGTTATAGCTGTTTAGCTTATAATATAACCAGTTAAAAAAAAATGAAAGCAAAAAAAATTATTTTAAGTTTTTATTTTCCTTAGTTTATGTGATTATGCTTTATTGTTTGTTTTCATGAAGCAAAACATCCATATTTAAATGTAATGAAATAAATGTGAAATTTATTAGCTTTGATTTTCCGAGCAATGCTATCGGTACAACTTATTTTTCGATCTACGATATATATCTCATTCCATAAGATGAATTTTATTGGTCATTTTAATAGTAAGGAGAATGTGCAATGACACTTAAACTTTTGTCTATTTGAAAATAGCTATCAAATTTAAAATATTTGATAGTCAGCAACTAAATTTTAAATTATTTCTCTTCACCGTCTAAACTTATAACACCTTATTTGAAAATAGATAATCTTTTTGATGCTATTTATATCTCTCTTTCTCATAAAATTGTTCATCACATTTAATTTTTCAAATTTAAAATGTTAAACTTAGTTTTATTTTTTATTTTATCGAAAAACTAAATTTTGGCATGAAAAAGGCCCCCTTCATTTCATATAGCCAATGTGTATCCTTTATTACTTTTTGACCATTTGAGTAATATATGTCACTAAAAAATGGTGGATATTCACTTAAAATTGTTATCTAAAAAAATAAATAAACGAGAGCCAAATGTAAAACTTTTAAATAAAGGGGCTAAAAAGTGTGGAGATTCGTGTGCATTTATTTATTTCTAAAATTATTAGAACGTTGTTGGATGACGTGGTGGACCGAGTCCACCGAATATCCAAAATTATTAGAACGTTGTTGGATGACGTGGTGAATCGGGTCCACCGAATAAATTTCTGTTTCGTCGGCGGGATTTTTTTTTGAAATAACTCTTCCAACTTCTAAAATTTGCAAAATGACGCTCCAAAAAATTTATTTGTAAAATTAACACTACTTTTGCCAGCAGGGCGCCACGGAGGAAAGTTCTTCTGAAAGCGCTGAATCATTCAACGCCTTCAGTGTTTTTGTTGAAGGCGTCGAATGATTAAGCGCCTTCACAAAAACCTTGTAAAGGCGCTGAATCATTCGGCGTCTTCTGTATATATGCTAAAGGCGCTGAATGGTTCACCGCCTTCTGTATATATGCTAAATGCGGTGAACCATTCACCGCCTTCAGTGTGCACTGAGCACTTAGCCAATTTTCGCGAAAATTGACTAAATCTTTAGGCTCCGTGGTGTATATGTTAAAGGCGCTGAACCATTGAGCGCCTTTAGCATATATGTTAAAGACGCTGAATCGTTCAATGCCTTTAACATAAACGCTAAAGACGCTGAATTGTTCAACGCCTTCTTCTCCACTAAAATCTCCCCCGCGGGCTACAGTGCCCTCACTTTCCCTCTCTTCGTCTCGACTTTCCCTCTCTCTCCCTCTCCCGCACAGTGCCGAAGTCCTCTCTCCCCCTCTCCCGCACAGTGCCGAAGCCATCTCTCCTCCTCTCGCACAGTGCCGAAGCAGAGACGACTTCCCTCGCTCCCCCTCTCCCGCACATTGCCGAAGCAGGACCCGAAGAATATTGTCGCCGTCGCCGAGAGGAAGCGCATTTTCGCCGTCGCCGTCGACGAAGCCCACTGTCGCCATCGCCGAAGCCTTTGGTTGCCGTCGCCATCGCCGTCTCTCTCGCTCTCTAGATCTCTCACTGTGAGCCTCCCCCTCTCTTTCTCTCTCTCTCCCTCCCTCTCACTGTGAGAGAGGTTCTCTCACAATGAGTGCTCACTGTGAGAGAACCTCTCTCACATTGAGAGATCCCTCACTGTGCTCACAGTGAGGGATCTCTTACTGTGAGAGATCCCTCTCTCACAGTGAGACTCACAGTGAGGGATCTCTCACTATAAGAGTTCTCACACAGTGAGCAATCTCACTACGAGAGATCCCTCTCTCACAATGAGACTCATAGTGACTCACTGTGAGAGTTCTCTCACAGTATTTTGAAGTGCTTATTTTTTTTGTAGTTAAAATGCCTGATCGTCGCATGTCACTAAGTGTTCATTGGGATGGACAGGTAGTTATCGATGAGAATGGTTCAAAATATATCGGCGGCCGAAAAAAATTAATCGCGATACGTTCCGATTCTACATATACTAGTTTTGAGAAGAGAATGTATCGTTTAACAAATTGTACAATAGAAGAATTTCGTTTAAAATTCACTATTCGTTGCCTCACTATCGGTAATGAATATTTAGCTCACGAAATAGTAGATGATTAATCATTGGAGGAAATGATTGGATTATTTGAACATTATGGTATTGTGACGGTATACATTGAGAAAGAGCTACACCCGTCGGAGAATTTTGAACCGCAAGGTTATTACACGAGAATGCTCCACAATTATATTGATGTGGGTCCTTCCGCCAATATAATGAGTGATCAAAATATTCCAAATAAAGGTAGTGTAAGAATGACAAGGTTAGTAAAATAACATAATAAATTGGTGATTTGTGATCTTCTTTAAATGGACTTAATCATTATATATACTGCAGAGAAAGTAAGTATTCGCCTATTAAGAGTGTTGTACCTTGCTCGGTTAGTAGTGTGCCACCAACGACCACATGTGTGCCACCTACGACCACACACACGCAAGCCACGACCTCACGTGGACAGTGCACGACCTCCCGTGGACAGTGCACGACCTCCCGTCTAGAACCAAGGATGTCTCATTTACAACTAGAACATTATGATTGGGGATAAGTACAAATCAAATTAAATTTTAAATTAATAGGATGTGGAGGTGACAATGTTGGAATTTTATTTTTACTAAATGTGCAGGTTATCTACTTCCTATGAACATTGGAATAATGTTGCTATTAATAATTTTGGTAATAATGTTGACAAAGGAGGTGATAATATTGACGAAAGAGATTGTAATGTTGACGGGGGTGGTGATAGTGATATTAATCATGATGATTCACCAATCAATGATGATCAGAATAGTAGTGAGGATGACGATTTGAATAATCCATCTCCAGATATAGATGATGATTATGTCACGCCCCGGTGTTCTTTTTGTAAATACCTTTTAAGGAAAACAGCAAAAATCGTAAATTTTTTTTTTTTTTATTACACCCCAAGACGCGTATAGACCCGCCACAAATACAGATAACCCTCTGTTCACACGGACAGAACCTCCCCTGTATTCGCACGGCGTCACACATAGTACAGTTTCACAACCACCAATTCCAACTCACACACACACACACACCACATTCACACAGGATGTACATACAGCTAAATGATCCTTAAACATGATGCTTTAATTCTCTACAATATCCTTACCGCAGATGATGCATATGCACAGGTTATCAAGCATTCCTATCCTTTTGGAGGCGTTTCCCACACGGAAACCTTATTTGAAATCTACGAGTGAAATGAAAATCCAAAATCTTTTTAAAACGGTTTCCCACACGAAAACATAATCTTTTAAAAATCGGCTACCACGAGGGGTAGAAAATATTTTGCATAAAACCACGAGATCATAATAACAAGAATCCACTGTTAGTCCATCCAATTGTTAAACCAATCACACAACTAGACATAAACTGAACCACCACAACTCTAAACCTATCGACAAGTAAAAGTAGGGTAAAAATGAATACTGAACAAAGCCTCGGGACTGCTAAGCTCTCTAGCTATGTCGTCGCTTCACGTACCGTCCCGACCGTCACCTCCCGTAGTATCTGCAACTGGGGGGTAGTGAGAAACCAACAAGGGTCTCCCAGTGGATACCGCAAGCCGACGAAAGCAAGCTGTACTCACTGGCAGACGAAAGAGAACAAACGACTACAAGGTACCGCAAGGTCAGATATAGTATCAAAGAAAGAAAGCATAATAATGAACAGGTAAACCGAATACAATAGCAAGCGAATATATCAAACAGTAATATCATAATAACCGCTACGGTAAACTGGACAGATACTAATAAGGGGTAAACAGTAATACTACAGTAGCATGATCTAACAGGAAATGAAAGAAGGTAACGTAAACAACTGTCGCTACCGTAACAATAGGGATGCATCAACCGGACAAGCAGTCTAAAAATATAAACCCAATCAACCACCATGTTGGTCAAGAGACCTCAGGCAAACCACCATGTTGGTCAAGAGACCTCAGGCAAATGTCACGCCATGCTCAACCTAGCATATAACCCTAGCAGTGACCGCATCGGGCTCACAGGTCGGAAGTACGACCACTTCTCCGGAAAAGAACACCCTCTTGCGGTGGATCAGACCACTGGTGTACGCGAAATGCACAAAACACGCTGTGACGATCAATGCAACATGCTCAATGGCCAACTGCCGGCAAATAGCAGGGATAGAATCAACAACGAATCACTGACCGAATCCAACGAGTCATATCACAAGTCTCAATATGTCACCGACCAATCAAGTCCTCTATTCCCGAAGGAATGTCATAGTGTCACTGACCTATCAAGTCCACTATATCCAGAAATCATGCAATCGTTACGAGATGTAAACAATCATGAAGCCACTAAATCATGCTATGTCTCAAGATCATGTGCTATAATCATGTCATATGAACTCTTGCAGTCACAGATTACTGCTCTACTTCTAGGTCATGATGCAATTAGGAAAGTAGAGCAAACAGGAACAAAATGTGTAGTGCTCAAGTGCTCACATGCAAAGTGTGTGTAATCAGGAAAAGAAACACGGGGGAAGGAATGTCACCAAGCATGCACCACTGAACAAACGTCAGATCGAAGTACCCACCTGAAGTCCGATGAAGCACCTAACGCCCAAAAGTGATGCAACTAGTCACCTGTACATACGAAAGGTACTATAAAATCATAAACCACTCGATACTAAATACCACTGTGACCCACACATCGACCCACACTCCGAGGACCATTCGGGCCATCGGTACCTTTTACCGATTCCCGGAACCTGCCGGAGATCCCCGGCAACTCACCGGAACACAAACAAACCCACACAGTGTCCCAGAGAAAACCAACACTTACCAAAGACCACCCGCTGCCCCCAGACACACCGATTTGGGTGTCCGGGCAGCAAGACGCACAAACAATGCGAATTGGTGCGACTAACAAAAACCGAACAATACCTGGTTCCCAAATATGCCAATTTCGACTCCGAAACCCACCACAACCCATCCACTACCTCTGGACACACGAGGAAGTAAGGATGACCAGCCAACCAGGCCCGATAACAAAACGAAAAGCGTTCAAGTTGACAGAACTGAATTTTGAAACAAAATCGCGATCAGACGACCGATTTGGCCGATAATCGCGCCGAAAACCCAAAATAAACACTGCGATAGTCTACGGACCTAAGACGACTAGTCCAAAGGTCAAACACCACTCATACATGCTTCCCGAGGCAACACTCATGCAACACTTGCGCAAAAACCCCAAAACATACACTAAAAAGCAAGATAAATACATAAAAATATAGTAATTAAGCATTTACCAAAAATTCCCACGCTTTGGAATTCAACTAACACCACTGCTAGACAGGTCTTGACGTTCTGAAGGCGATGCTTGTTGTCCGGAGCGAAAACGGGCACCGGAGAGCGCGCTGGAGCAAGCCGATCCACAAAATCCACTATTGCCGAAGCGGCGCACAACACAGAGCAGCATGCAGAAAGAACAGCGTGCAAATAGAGCAGCGCGCAAAATGGAGATGTGCGCAACATGGAGCAGCTCGCAAGCAGTAATAATTTGCAAGCAACAGGCTTGGGCGGCGTGCGAGCTGGGCCACGCGCAAACAGCGTGCAAGCTGTGCGCGGCGCGGCCGGGCAAGGCGTGGCGCGCTGGCTAGCAGCAGGTGCGCGCGGCCAGCCAACAAGCAGCAGCAATCGCACGCAGGCAGCATGCAGCAGGGCGCGCGCGGCCAGCATTAAGCAGCAGCAGGCGGGCAAGCTGGCAAGGGCGTGGGCGCAGGGCTGCAGGCGCGTGGGCGCTAGGGCATGCGGGCGCGCGGCTGGCGATGCGCGAGCGTGCGGGCGCTTGGAGCAGATGGCCCGCGGCTCAACCCAAGCAGCGCGTAGCATAGGGGCGCAGGGGCAGCGGCAGCCTCCTCCACACGCGTGCGCTCGTGCGTGCGGCGGCGGCAAGGAGTTGACGCCCAGATCTGGAGGTGGGAAGCCCGATCTTGCCTCCTCGGCCCCGGCGACGGCGACGGCTCTGGTTTCAAGGCCGTACGGACGAGGAAATAGGGGGTTTGCGGCTGAAGGGAGGAAGAAGAAGGTATTAGGAAATAATTTTTTAGTTAAAGTCCTCATTAGCCCTAATCCAAAACCCACTAAAGAAATACTCCTATTTTGGGAACTTTCGGTTAAATTACCTCAGTGTCCCAAGTCCATTTATCCTTATCTGTCTTTCAAATTTTGAAATTTCAAACTCCTCTAACCTCGAAAAATGTGTCAAAAGCCGAAACACCTCAAGAGGACCGATTTCACGAGTCTCAAAGCATAAAATGCCGCACTGTCCCAAATTTACCGAAATCCGCACTTTCGGTCCGATAATCCCGTAAAACGTACAGATCCGGGAGATCCGGGTATCGGATTTGAAATCCTTTCGCACCACCGCGTTCAGTTTGACGACGCCGTCAAAGTGACGATCTTCTATTTTAAAAATCTCACCAGATTCAAAAGTTGGTCATTTTCGGGGAAAAACTTAATTTTCGTAATTTTTCCGTCGAACTCCGTTTTTCACGCTTTTCGGTACAACCAGCACAGCAAAAACAAAAACGGACTTGACCACTCCCTCTAGCGCTGATTCACTAATAAACCTGCGAAGAACAAACTTAGAATTTAATCCTCGAAGTGCTGAAATTAATACCCTCTCTAGATTAACGGGATTAATTCCAGACTTTAATTAAATTTTGAAAACCAAAATTTACGGTTCCCACAGATTATGATGGAGGGTTAAATTATCTAGCAAATGCAGTTTTCAATGAAACGGACAACCCACAAATAAACAACGAATATATAGACAATCCTGATGAGGAAATTGAATTTGTTGATCATCGGGAATGTTTTCCTACAGATAATAATTGGATAAATCAGTATGTTGTAGATCCTACAGAGATTGATAATCGACAAATCAATATTGGTCTCCCTAGCATTGGCGGGACTTGGGTTGGGCGTGTCTTTCATGATAAGGCATCTTTATTGGATGCTCTAGACCGGTGGCATATTGATCGTAATGTACAAATGATAGTATTGAAATCTATTAGAACGACTTACACTGTCAAATGCTTCGTAGAGGGATTTGCATGGAGATTACATGCTTCGGTACCTAAAGATACGACATACTTTAGGATAAAAACATATGCTGGTCCACACACATGTGTAATTCCAATGCTGAACGCGGCACACCGTAATTGTAATTCGAGCCTTATATGTCAATTGATTCTCCCGACATTAAAGGTTGACTTAATATGACGCCAAAAGAAATTCAAGACACGGTGCGATCAACTTTTCATGTTGACATAACATATTGAAAGGCTTGGCAATCAAGAAGTAAAGCATTACAGCTTATTTACGAGTGCTGGGAGCAGTTATACACAGACTTGCCTCGTTACCTTACTATGCCGAAGGAATGTAATCCTGGTACTTTATGGCGTCTGGATCATAGGTGGCCCGCTGATGGGATTTGTCGCTTTGGTCGTATTTTTTGGTCATTTGTGTTAGATGTATGCCCTAGAAGCCAACTTGGCCGACACATGTATTCTTTTTAGGATATAAATTTGTATTTGACATTTTATATTATGAATGTTATTGGGTTTTTATTTCTATTCATGTTATGTTTGTGTCCATGAATTGTCCAAGGAATTAATAAGATGATGATACGTATTCTCAAGAGTTGAGAATTTGAGACATGTATCATTAAAGATTAATTCCTAAATGCTCTCGATCGATGGATCATCACGGGGACAGTGATTGATCCGGTGAGATTGGTGCACAGGTCGCTTCCCTTTTCGGGTAGACGAGTCTCGAGTCAACAGTGTGGGGACACTGAAGCGAATGTGCAGGTGGTTGTTGGAGAACAAGGGTACCGAGCGTAACCATCACGAGAAGTCACTTAGATGTCTACTCACTCGTCAGTGACTTACTCGATGTTGCAGTAGTGTGACTGGTCCTTTGACCTGCGGTGTCTCGGCTATTCACAATGGGGTTACTGGAGTTTGACTGTACATACACTTGGTCCCTAGCAATTCGGATCCTTGCAGTGCATGTTGGCTGCAGTAGGTTCGTTGTAGGAATAGGGTGTACACCTATATGGAATCTATCGCCCTTAGTAGATAAGGGAGTTAGTCCTATGTGATTTATGAGATCGAGTTTAGAAGACTTTGGCCAAGACAGAGAAAATAATGGAAAAGGTTTTCGATATTAGAAACTCGAGTCAAATAAATTTGACATATGACAGACGGTAGGGTTTGACGAGCAATTCCATGACCTCCGTCTAGTTGGGACTCTGGATAGAAGGATTGTATCACACGTTAACTGCACCTAGAGGTTCAGTATTCCATTCTACTGGAATGCCACTACATGCTGCTAGGCGTCACTGGTGGATTGTGGGACTCACGAGAATTATCTGGATGATCGATAAATCTTATTGGGCTGAGTTTGAATTGTTCTAACCCACTGAAAAGAGTTTCGGCGATATTGTTGATGGTGATCACAATATATCTCACTACCAGATAGAATAGAACCTATGGGGTCACACACATAAGAGGTTATGACTGATCGGATAGTTGGATCGCGATTTTTGAATCGCCTAAGGACTTAATTATTAATATGTTGATAATTAGACTAATTTGTAATTGTTATAAATTAAGGATATTAAAGTGCAAATATTGTAAGAGATGACTTACTAATAGTTAGTGAGTTGTGAGAGAACTTAAGTGCAAATGTTGCATTAATGATTTGATTTGATCAAATTAGGATTGAGTTCAAGTCGAATTAAATTAGAATTTAATCGATTGAACTGACTACGAATAAGATAAACTTAAATCTAATTTTATGTTTATCCTAATGTTTATCTTAATGATTATCTCAATAATTATAAAAGGGATTATATCCCTCTTTATACGTACGATAGTTTTTAAGAAAGAAAAAAAAAAAAAAAAAAAGGAAAACCCTAGTCGTCATCTTTTTCTCCTCTTTTTTTTTTTTTTTTTTTTTTCTAAATATCCACATTCAAAAGAAAGACGTTCTCTGCAAGGGAGCTAGCACCCCAGTGAGAATTTCGATCAGATCAACAACCTCGTATGGATACCTGTAGAGGCCGGACGCATGTGCGGCTTCAAGAGAACCAAATTTCACGATCATCAAATTGCGGTGTAGATCTCTCAGCGCAAAGGTGAAGATTAGATCTTCGTTCTTCGTTTAATCTTAAATACATGAGGGATCCTATTTTGCGTGGTTTTTGAGATCGGATCTCAAGTTTTTCAAATATTTGTTTATTTGATTTCTTTTTCTGCTGCGTTTATTTTGCGCAAAATCCTAACAATTTGGACCTTCGATTCGTGGATTCGCACATTATCGGCCGGTAGTGAGTATTGATGCCACAAATATATACGGCAAATACGAAGGTCATGCTTTGATAGCGACGGCTGTAGATGCAAATAATGGACTATATCCTTTGGCATTTGCAATTTGTGAGGGGGAGAATGGCGGGAGTTGGCGATGGTTTATGCAAAACATGCGTCATTATGTTACCCGCGATAGAGCCATTTATTTTATATCTGATCGATTTTCTGGATTTAGGGAAATAGTGGCTACTATCTATCCTCCATGACAGGGTCACTCGCATCGTTGGTGTCTTCGACACATGAAAGCAAATATGAATAATAGCTTAAAAAATGATACTTTGTTAAATAAATTCTGGCAGATCGGAAGTGCTTCAACACCGACGTAATATTATCAGTTGAAGGAAGAATTAGATGCGTTGGATCACAATTCTTGGCAGTGGGCCCATGACCTTGAGAGATATAAAGAGTACTAGGCAATGGCATTTGATGGAGGCCGTCGGTTTGGATTGAAGACTACAAATCTTTCGGAATCGTTAAATGGGATACTTAAGGGCAGTCGTGGTTTGCCTATCACGGCTTTTGTAGCGGCTACATTTTATAAGCTTAATAAGTATTTTTTTGATTGCCGTGATGATGGTGAAAGTATGACGGACGCGCTAACCCCTAAAATAAAAAGAATAATTACCGAAAGTATGGATACGGCGCGGGGACATCATGTCATACGATTTGGACTAACAGAATTTGAAGTCAATACTGGAGATTTCGCCTTCAAAGTGATCGTGAATGGAATAAATGCATAATGCTTATGTGGTGAATTTTATCTAATGGGAATACCTTGCTCTCATATCTTAGCAGTTTGTAGTACATCACAAATAAGATTAGACTATCATATTTTTTGTTCAGCCTGGTATAGTACGGACTGCTATCGTGCGACGTACGCACCATATTTTCATCCTGTTCCTGATAGACGGCACTGGCCACGACCCCAAGGCCCCCCGATTGTACCGCCTCCTATACGAAGGAAGAAACGTCGTCCATGATCTACACGTATTCGTAATATAATGGACGAGGGGGGTGGCCGACGAGGAAAATGCTCCATTTGTAAACAAGCAGGCCATTATAGGAGCACTTGTCCACAAAATGTAGAAAGAGTGCAACAAGGACGTCAGCGTATGACTTCCACAATTTTATTTATCTTGTCTTAATATGTTGTTTTGTTTAGCTATTATGTTACTAATATGTAGATTACATATTGCAGATGGCAGATCACGAGAACGCGGGATCAGTTGATCCGTCGGTCCTATCACAGTAGTATCTCCATAAATCAGCATTTATCAGGACTGAGGTAAGAGTTATAAAATTTCATTTGATATTTATCGTAATACAAATAAGCTGAATTGATGTAAGAGCTAACTATGAGGACCCGAATCCCCACGAGAGGATTACTGTTGGATCAGCAGCTTCTGGACCTTTGTTGGGTGTTGGAGGTGTTTGTGCGCGTATCGGGCTCATCAAAGGGGTTCAGCGCGTTAAATGGATCACGAGTGTATTCGGATGCCATCTTTGAATTTTAGAAGTGGATTTTGGCAAAATGGACATCGGATTTGGATTCAGCGCGCGAAAATGATAGAAATGGACTATTTAGATGTATTTTTCTGAGTCCGGACGCCTGAGAACGGACACCCGAAAGTTTTTAGTGTTTTCGGGTATATGGTGGACCGGTGGACCGAGGGATGTGCCACGTGGCGGCTTCCTATTGGTGCCGTACGCCACGTGGCGGAGCCGGAGGCGCAGCGCAGTGGGCTCGGCCCAAGGGAGCAGGCGCGGGCAGTGCGCGCGGGCCAGGTAGGCGCGTGGGAAGACGCGGCGTAGTGTTGCTGGTGTGCCACATGGCGGATTCCCGTTGGCTCACTTTGGACAGGTGGCAGCAGAGGGTTGGCTGGTGCTGCAGGCGCGGTCCACGAAGTTGGCGAGGCAGGTACCTCCGGAGGCGTGCGCGGCAGGGCCCACGAGGGCGTGGCGCTCTAGGCGTTGACGCGCGGAAGCGGGCGCGTGGGCGCGCCATGCGTCGGCGCGTGGTTGGCGGGCGCCAACCACCCCTGCGGTGGGTGCGGGCCACGCGTCGCGGCCAGGTTGGCCGATCCCGCTGTTCGCTGTTCGGGGGCGACGTGGCGGACGTTGGTGGATTCGGGCGCTGGTCGGACGGGAGGCGTGGGCGCATTTCGTGCGCCCGAAGGATTCGGGCGCCCGACAACTCGGCCCGAATATGCTTGATGGGCCTTTTCGGGCTGGGCCTATAAATAGGTCACCTCCTTCTCCTTTTCTGGTTTTTTTGAGCTGTTTCTCCGAGTGCACCCTTAAAAGAAGTTCTTCCTCTCCCTCTCCTCCACCCTTTGATGGATTCCCGGGATTTTTGGAGGCTGTGGCATCGGCGTTTTCTGCGACGCGGCGCACTTCGACGCTCCTTCGATTTTGGCTTCTACCGTCGCATTTCAGTCCGCGAGGTCCCCTGGATCACCCCGTTGGAGTTTTGAGCCGATTTTTTATGGCAGTGCGTTCACGAGAGGTACGCCTTCGATTTCCGTGTTGATCACTTCGCTCCGTTTCGAGTTTTTGGTGGTGTTCCCGAGGTACCTTTTGGCCCATTTTTCTGCGACGGACTTTTGGACAGCGGTGGAGTAGGTTTTCTCTGCCTACGAGCATCGGAACGGGACGTTTAAGGACTTGATCGACATCTACGCTTCGAGAGGAACGCAACCATATTTTTATCAGAATTTTTGGAGGTTATTTCGAAGGTGATGTTTAAGCTTCTTTGGGACTGATTTCCGTAGACTTGTGATTGTGAGGGAATTTGGCTTACCGTGATGTTTTGGGCGTGTCTTGGCCTACAGGTGTCGGAATGAGAAGTATAAATACTCGATTTGCATCTACTCGTCGTGAGGATTGCAACCGTGATTTTTTTTGGATTTTTCGGAGTACTGCACGCAGGTGAAAAATCCCCTTCTCTGTGCTGTTTTGGCAAAACAGCAAGTGCTGTTTGGTGTGTTGTTGGGGTGTTGATTGTGTTGTTGGCTGTGATGTTGGTTTGAGCAGAGGCTTGTGCGACTGAGTACCGAGGATGCGGTTTCGGCGGATTTAGGTAGCGAGTGGCTACGCACTTCACCGACTTCGGCTTTGCCTGCGGAAAGCGATTCAGGTGGGTTGCTTCGTCTCCAGAACCGGTGGACGATTCTCTAATTCTATCTGATAGAATGCATGCATGTTAGCGTACCAACATATAGTTGAGATGTAAGCTTGGGAAATGGTATTTGTTTGAGAAATTGCAAGATATGATATTCATGTTATGCCTAATGAAAACTTGCAAGATTTAGATATCCATGATTATGATCAATGAAGCTTACCTAAGGGAATGCTACCCTATGTGTTTGATAGCATGCATGATTTGATGTACAACTTATAGGATTGAGATGTAAGCATAAGAAATGATATAGTTCATGTGGATTGGGGCTTACATGATTTATTGTACATGTTGGGTACCTTCGAGATCTCATATATATTTAAATGGTTGTATTCGCTTTATACTAGTTGAGAGCATGTTGAGGGAGATGAGGGTTATCTTGATTGATTTTGTGATCATGTTTGTTAATGTACCCTATCTTATGATTCTGTTTATTTAAATGCTATTATTGGAACTTGACCTAGCACCCCGTCATATATTGCATGTTTAACCAGATTAGTAGAGAACCTTCACTTGGGCTAGGTTCTTTTATGCTTTAGACATCCCACACCTTGCATCTTTTTCTGGACATAGATTTTTCCTCGCCCGGGTAGTGAGCCGAGTGGTCAGGTTATTGTGGGACGTAGTTGCACTCGTGCCTGGGGGCTGAGTGGAGTCTAGTAGCTGAGTTTAGACCAGTGCTAGGATTGTTGGGAGCCGTTTGGGTTGACGATGGTCCCGGGCCGTCGAGTATCTTCCGGTCAGTGTTGTTGGGGAACCGTTTGGGTTGACGGTGGTTCCGGGTAGTTGAGTGTCGTCCGACCAGTTTTGTTAGCCCTGAGTTGTGGGTCGATCCTAGCTGTGGAGTATCTTCAGCCAGTGTGTTTTGCGTGACGAGTTGGGTGTTCGTTTTGGGAGCCGTTTGGGTCGACGGTGGTCCCGGCTGTGGAGTATCTCCAGCAAGTGTGTTTTGTGCCACGAGTTTGTTGAGTTCGTTAGTGTCTCGAGATTCGTGAGAGCTGGTTAGCTGAGTCATTGAGAGTACTCCGACCGTCGTGCGAGATGTTTGAGGACCTTGAGTGAGCGTGGATTTTGATTATAGCCTGCAAGAGCCACTTTGAGCTCGACAGAGATGCACGGATATATTTCCTCGGTGGAGTCGCGCCCCTCGAGTGCCACTCCGGAGCAAAGCCTGTTACCTTACTATTGCTACTCAGGAGCAGAGCCTATTACTTTTGTATCACGACTTGTCGATGCTGTCCATCTGGCTGGGCCTTTTTTAGGCAGTCACGGACGCGGTCCTTCTGGCTGGGCCAGTTTTGGCAGTCACGGACGCCCTACGTAAGTCCAGTCCTCCGTGGATATAATGGCAGTAGGTAGGCGCAGGCTTGACTGGACCCTATAAGGCAGTCAGTTCGATTGGGTCGATTGAGCACCTTGGGTGCGAGTGGTTGCATATCTTTTCATCTGTATGACCCATTGAGCATTTAGATAGAGGCATGATAGTTGTGGAGTATCTCCAGCTTTTCTTGTTCAGTTTTTACTGCATAATTATCTTATGACTCTTGTAGACTTAGTGGGCAGACCGTGGGGCTTGGTGACGGTTGTTGGGTTATACTAATATGGATCTAAATAGGGAAAAAAACACCTAGAGGGGGGTGAATAGGTGTAAACAATAAACACTCAAAAAATCATTGCGCAATAAAACCCAATGCGGAAAAATAAATGAACACGCAAGATTTTTACGTGGAAAAACTCCAAACCGGAGTAAAAAACCACGGGACCGATAACACGGCGAAATCCACTAGAATTAAAACACGTACAAGGTGATTTAACGTACTCACAGACGACTCAACCTTTTACCATACGCTCCTAGTAGATCTTCTCCGCTCGCTCCACGACGCTTCTCGAATCCACGATCTGCGCCCAACGCTGAATCCACAGCGTCCAACGTCGAGTCCACGACGTCCGACCGAATCCACGGTCTTCACCCAGTAGCACGCTTCGAATCCACGAACGTACCTCGCTCCGAATCCACGAGAGCGGTTGCACCTTGAATCCACAAGGCCACGCGAGTCCACGCGCCGATTTAGGGTAAATCGTTGTTTTTGGGTGGTGATGATCCGCCGAATACTTAGATTAGAAATAGATCGGAAATACCATCTAAGTATTCATTGATTTGATTCTACTCAAAATCTGAGTTTGGAAAACCTAGAATCAAATCAATCAATATAGATGAAGAAACATAGAATTAATCTATTGATTTCCTTTCTTCTCTATATGTGGATTTTTCTCTTTCGGTCTATTTTTCTATTATATGCGGATTACCCTAGAAAATGAATATAGGGTCTATTTATAGGTTAGAAACCATTGGAAGAAGATAAGGATCAAAAACAACCTTTTCTGGAATTTTCAGGACGGCGATCCGGATCGGGATTACTGCGATCCGGATCGTCATAACGAGAAAGACGATTCCAGAAATCCAAGGGTTCGGGATCCGGATCACAAGGTCCGATCCGGATCGTTCATACAATTCACCAAACTCCCATGTTCGGGATCCGGATCGGGATGGCCTAGGATCCGGATTGAAATTGCCAATGAACAATCACCCTTCGGGATCCGGATTGCAAGGTCTGATCCGGATCCTGAACATGTCCCATGTCCAGTTTTTGATTTTTATGCAATTAAAAATTCTTCCAAGTGTTTCTACACTATAAGAAGTATTCGGATCATCAAAATTCTTTAGTTAAACATACCTGATCCTTTTGAATTCTTCTTTCTTGAGATTGAGGTATATGATCCAAAGTTCTTTCATCTTCAATCTTCAAGACTTAACACTTTCACGAAATACGCCAACTCAAATTCCGTAACAATCTCCCCCTTTGGCGGTTTCGTGACAAAACACAAATCCACAAAAGAAAATTCAAAAAGATATTTTTGTTGCTATCACCATACAACAAAAATTTACAATGGAGATCCAAAAATTAAAAACATGAGATAAACTCCTAAAACAGACTCTAGACTTAGACATCTGTACTCTCTGCAAAAAGAAATCATTCTTGAAATCGTTAGATACCTCAAGAATTGAAGCATTCAAAACCTAGCAGAGATAGAGTTTATACTCATCATGACATTTAGTAATTCAGATATGTAATAAGATCATAATCAACCAATGACATATCTTCTAAGCAATAAGATTCCAAATGTCATAACTTTGTTTGTTAGTAATCAAACAACTTGTTAGTCATATTACATGCCCAAATAGTTAGTCGAATAGTTAGTAGGGACATGCAACAAATCACAAATAAAAACCAAAAGTTGTAATACTTACCTGTCACCAAAGTCAAAGTTTCTCACACAAAGTTCAAAGTTCAAAGTTCTCTCTAATCTCTCTCCCCCTTTTTGTCACAAACAAGCCAAAAATACAAAAATTAAGGGAGTTAAACAGTCTAAATACAAATTAAGAAACTTGAGAGTTTGAAAGAAACAAACCAAGAACGTAAAAACCTGCAAAAGAAAATATTAGAAGGAAACTTCATGGAGAGTCGTCAGAGCTGATACATCCAAGCTTCTGAAACATTTTCTTGATCCGTTTATTCATGGAAGCTTGCTCCTTCTTCACTTCTCTGAGATCTTGGATCATCACAGCTTGTTCTTTCTTGACTTCTTTGAGATCTTCCTTCATTTCAGCGAACTCAGCAGACATGCGTTCTTGTTCATTGGAGAGTCGCTGTTGTTCTTTAAAGATAGAGCTGACAGAAGCATCATCATCAGAAGTGGATGGAGGTGCCTGCTGTGACGGTGGAACAGGAGCTGCAGAAGTAGTTGCTTGTGGTCGAGCTCGTTGTCGGATTGGAGGAGATGGAGGATCATCTTGTTTTGTCGATAGAGACTTCACAATTGTTGTCTCATTAATGGTGCCCAAACTGTACATGTATGAACTCGCGCTTGTATCGACTTTAAATTTTCTAAGGATGCGCATGATTATCATTGGATAAGGTAGTCTCTCTGTGGGGTGAGAGTGTTCCACATACCGCGCCATCCTTGACCAAATGAGATAAGGAATATTCAAGTTTGCTCCCATCAATGCGGCCGAGTTTCCAAGAAGATAAAGAAATAACATCCTATGCCATCGAAGAACCTTCGTATTCATGTTGGGAAGAATGTTGTAGCAGACAATGAAGTTTATATACCTATACTCTGGTCGAAGCTCTTTAGAGAAAACAGAATTTCCGGTTGACAAAGTATCCGGAATACAAATTCCATTGACTACAACTCTCCAGGAGTTGTCGTTGAAGCTTTGAGTTTTTAGGTAATGGAGTCCATCAGATCTGGCTTTCATACCCAGCACTTCTCCAATCAGTTGGGGAGTGACTTTGATTTTGATATTTTTAACCAAAGTATGAAATTCTCGACGTCCATCATCGTGATCAATTAAACTTGCAGCGTTCTGATAAAACATTCGAACTGAGTGTGGACAGTACCCAGTAGTCTCAGGGAAGTTGCAAATTGGAGCAAGACCAACCTGGTCAAACAAAATTCCAAAGACTGCAGATCGTTCCTTCATCGGCTGGACATTGACATGTCGTTCTCCAATACATTCCCTTTTCTCAAAATCTTTGATTCTTGCAGAGCTGATGAATTCCTGTTGGGGAGGCTGGCTAGCAATTGGTTCGTTAATCGAAATGCCCCTAGCACTGCCTCTTTTTCTTGCACCGATTTTTGTCCTTGTTCCGATTGGACTTGGGTCCACGGGGGCTTTTCCTTTTTCAGCTGCAGTAGGCTTTGAAGCTTCAGCAGTTGCTTTCCCTTTGGAGATAGTGGGGACATTTTCCTCGATCTCGAGGTTATCCCAGTCAATAGAAGCCGTCTCTGAGTCTGTCTCAGAATCACTCCGAGCTTTCTTCGATCTCTTTGCCTTTTTAGGTTTGGCAGTGTCCTTAGCATGGACCATGGCAGCAAGTAGGAAAATAATCCAGGTGATCACCATTTTCGCTGCTAGTGAGAAAAGTATCCTGTGAAGACCAACTCAAGAACATGAAAAATCGTCAATTTTGAAAAATTTGAAAAATTGTACCCAAACAATCATAATCATGTAGAGAGGCTAAGAATCAAATTAGTTTTGCAAAAAGAATTTTAAAAATAGATCAATCGCATGATTTTCAAAAATTCCTCTTTATATGCCCTAAAACCGAATTTTTAGAAATCGAAGCCCAAAAATTCGTTAATCAGGTGAAAACCCAGCATATAATCAAAACTAATCTACACAGAGTTCTTATTACAAAAGAAATTTGACCAAAAACCATTCACAAACGAAAAAGATAGAAAAATCTCATCACGTTTTGAAGAAAATAGAGAAAACCTGTGAAAAACCGAGATTTTGATCAATAAAACTTACTTGGATTCGAAGAACTTGAGTTTGGAAAGCTCCAAGATGCAAGAAATCTAGAGAGAGAAGCTCTAGAGACTTGAGAACAAAAGATTAGGGTAAAAGAAATCAAAACCCTTTGTTCTATTAAAAACCCTAGCCGTGATCCGGATCGGATCGAGATTTGATCCGGATCGGCTACCCGCAGGAAGAAGCCTGCGTTCGGGATCCGGATCACTTGCCCGATCCGGATCGGCTCCAACTTTTTCTTCAGAAAATTTAGAAAAATTCCATAAAATCCAGAAAAAGTATGTAAGCACTTTAGCATATCAACTTTAAACAAAAATCATCGTTTCATACAACAAGAAATAGATTATACAAAATCTATCAAAAATACTCAAAAATGAAACGAAAATTTATGGAAATTAAAACACTTAAAGTTGAACAACTTCAATTACATCTACCTGATCTTATGCGTAATGCCTTTATCAAATCATCAATTTTGGTAAAGAAAATGAAATACCAAGATCAATAGATGTTTGAAATCCCAGATAAGTTAGATAATATATCTAGACAATCTGTTGAAGGAGTGGCTCTTTGAGCATCTTTTATCAAAAATCCCACCTTATACCAACCATGAAATTTGACTGAGTCAAGTATTTCAATATGCATTTCATCAACAATTTTAAAACAAAAATTTGCTTTGCATTCATGGGTATCTTTTTCTTTTTCTTTTTCCTCCATGTGGTGGTAGTTTTCACACTCCTCATTGGGATGTAACTCTTTCCACATCTTTTGAGCATTTTACTTTTCTTTGACTCCCCCTCAATTGGCTATCAATTATTTAATATATAAGGTATTCAACCAAAAATTGATCTCGCATTCATACTCGACTAAGCAATCAAATAAGATAATGACTATACCAAGAGATCATTGAGAGAGAAATTGACTTTGATCACTTAAAAGATGACTTAATTAACATAAATGATCATTGCAACATTGAAATATTATGATATCAAAAGCATAATAAATTTCTAAATGCATGAAAAGATGCAATTAAAGTCAATTATGATTTATGCTCAATTAATGTCCTATGTACAAAACATAGATAAAGAACAAAACAAAAACAAAAACAAAACCTAACCTAAGCAAAGGTTTCAAAAAGGTTATTTCAAGGAAAGCATGCCAATTGCTTTACGCAAGTGAATAAAACGTTTTTGATCCAAAGGTTTTGTTAAGATATCAGCTAATTGATCCTCAGTTGAAATATATGACAGTTGAAGAATATTTGATTCAACTAGCTCTCTAAGAAAATGATATCTAAGTTCAATATGTTTTGTTCTAGAGTGCAACACAGGGTTTTTAGAAATGTTAATAGCACTAGTGTTGTCACAAAAATGGTTACCGAAGATGCTGAAATCCGGAAATCGCTCAACACGCTTTTCATCCAAATCAATTGGGTTGAACAACTTCCTGCTGAAATATACTCCGCTTCGGCAGTCGAGAGTGCTATGCAATTCTGCTTTTTACTGTGCCATGCAACAAGGCAATGGCCAAGATAGAAGCATGCACCACTCGTGCTTTTCCGATCATCCACCGATCCAGCCCAATCGGCATCTGAGTATCCAACAATATCCAAACTTGTTCCCATAGGATACCAAATTCCGAAATTTATTGTACCTTTGATATACCGGATGATCCGTTTCACCGCTTTCAGGTGAACCTCCTTCGGTGCTGATTGATATCTCGCGCAAATCCCAACACTGAAGGATATATCCGGGCGACTAGCCGTGAGATATAGTAGACTTCCAATCATACTGCGATACAGTTTCTCGTCTACATTCTCACTATGTGATTCACTTCCAAGTCCCTTATGGCTAGTTCCCATTGGAGTCGGAAAATCCTTAGAATTTTCTAAATCAAACTTTTTGACCAACTCCATTGCATACTTGGATTGACACAAGTGAATACCTTCATCGTTTTGTTTAACTTGTAATCCAAGAAAATAAGTCAATTCGCCCATCATGGACATCTCAAATTCGCTTTCCATGGTCTCCGCGAATTTAGAAGCATCATTATCTCTTGTTGCGCCAAATACAATGTCATCGACATAGATTTGTGCTACAATGAAATTGTTTTGATAATGCTTCACAAAGAGAGTCCTGTCAGCTCCCCCTCGAGTATAGCCCTTTTCCAAAAGGTGCTTTGTCAACCTTTCGTACCATGCTCGCGGTGCTTGTTTCAGACCGTAAAGAGCCTTTTTCAGACGAAAAACATGGTTAGGTAGTTTGTGGTCCACAAAACCTTTCGGTTGAGCCACATAAACTTCCTCATTTAAAAACCCATTTAAAAAGGCGCTCTTAACGTCCATTTGAAATAATTTGATTTTAAAATGACAAGCTATCGCAAATAAGATACGAATGGACTCGAGTCTAGCTACAGGGGCGAAAGTTTCATCAAAGTCTATACCTTCTACTTGAGAGTAGCCTTGAGCAACTAGTCTTGCCTTGTTCCTGATGATAGTACCATCCTTATTTTTCTTGTTCTTGAAAATCCATTTGGTACCTATCACATTGTGTTGCTTCGGAGGCTTCGTTAATTCCCAGACTTTGTTTCGCTCAAATTGATGGAGCTCTTCCTGCATTGCTTCAATCCAGTAGTCATCTTGAAGAGCTTCATCTACATTTTTTGGTTCGATTTGAGATACGTAGCATGCGAATCCGCAAACCAATTGTCTCCGAGTTCTAACTCCTTCTTGTGGATCTCCAATGATGTTCGATTCAGGATGATCCTTGGAGATGCGTAACGTTTGAGGTAAGGAGTAGTCGGAGGTACATGAGATGATTCCTGCACATCAGATAAACTTGAAGAACCGTTAGATGCATCATTATTATCGAAAGAATTGTTAGAAGAAGATGCATTAGCAGGTGTATCATCATCAAGAGAGATATCGAGGGTAGATTTTTCAGATTCAAAGTGAAAAGCTTCATCTACTTTAACATTTATCGATTCTACGATCGTCTTAGATTCTAAGTTAAAAACTCGATATGCTCTGCTGTTTGTAGAATAACCTAAGAAAATCCCTTCGTCACTTCGAGAGTCAAATTTTCCAAGATTCTCGCGGTCACGCAAAATAAAACACCGACTCCCAAAGATACGAAAATATTTGATGTTCGGTTTTCTACAAAACCATAGTTCATATGGTGTATTTAAAGTCCCCGGGCGCAAATACACTCGATTAATTACATAGACAGCCGTGTTCACCGCTTCAGCCCAAAAATATAACGGTAGGTTCCGGCTATGAAGCATAACACGTGCCATCTCCTGTACGACCCTGTTTTTGCGCTCGACTACACCATTCTGTTGAGGTGTATAGGGTGCTGAGAATTCATGTTTAATGCCGTTTGAAGTGCAAAAATCAATGAATTTAGAATTTATGAATTCTCCACCTCTATCACTTCTAACACGAGTAATCTTTTCATTCTTTTCAATCATAATACGATGGCAAATCTCGTGAAAAGAATCAAAAGTATCAGCTTTCTCTTTTAAAAATGCTACCCAAGAATATCTAGAGAAATCATCAACCAATAAGAAAATATACCATTTACCTCCCAAAGATGGTTGACGAGTTGGCCCCATTAAATCCATGTGCAAAAGTTCCAAAGGCCGTTTTGTACCTATGTGGTTCAAGTTCTTGTGTGCAGTCCTTGACTGTTTTCCCTTTTGGCAACCGCCACACACAATGTTTTGTTCAAAAGAAAGTTTAGGAACCCCCTTGACCACATCTTTGTTTGAAATTCTAGCAAGTTCCTTAAAGTTTATGTGACCTAGCCTTTCATGCCAAAGAGTTTCATTTTTCAAAGAAGCTAGGTTACATTTTTCAGAAATTTTATGAGGAACTACATAACAATTGTTTTCTGATCTAACCCCTTTTAAAAAGAAACATGGTTCTTGTCAGTTACAGTACATTCATCAGATGAAAAATTAACTGAATAACCATTGTCACAAAGTTGACTTATGCTTATGAGGTTAGTCTTAAGGCCATTAACAAATAACACATTATTTAGAACCGGGCCATCCGGAATAGCTATAGTTCCTTTTCCAACAATTTTGGAAGACCGACCATCTCCGAAAACAACAAGTCCTCCGGAGATTTTCTCAAAGGTTTGAAAACAGTTTTTGTCACCGGTCATGTGACGGGAACACCCGCTATCCAGATACCAAGACGAACTATCATATGCATGCAAGGAAACATTGGTAACAAGACAAGGAAAAATTTCACCTTTGCGCACCCAAACCTTTTTGGAATGCGTCGGTAATGGTCGTGAAGTTACTCGCCTAGGTGAAAGCGTCTTGTTGAAGATTGCTGCTCCTTGATGATGTCGTCTTGAGCGGTGAACTACCAAGGCTCTTTTCCTTCAATTGATTTGCAATTGATTTCTGAGGAATCACCTTTTGGTAGTCATTGCAAGAGGTGCTTGAGGTGTGCGTTTGGCTCCCGTCTTGCAATTTCTCCTTATGTGCCCTGAAATGCCACAACGAAAACATACCTTAGATCTTGACGATCCCGAAGAGGATGAAGTAGGCTTGTTGTCGTTGCTTGTCGTGAATTCCGGTGTCGGAGGAGGAGATACCGACTGAGGCACAAAAACTGTCCCACTCGAACTTGGAATGTCTCCAGTTTGAGTGTATCCGAGGCCGAACTTATTTGTTTGACCAAGACCAAGAAGTCTGTCCAACTTACTCCTTCCAGAAGAAAATCGCTTTAAGTCATCCTTTAGTTGGAGTATGGTCTTTGTCATTTCCATTTTATCCTGTCGAGCCTCGTCGTAGAGCTTTGAGAAATAATTCGCTTTATCCACCAATTTCTCATGTTCTTTCTCGAAAAGCTCATTTTTCTCTTGAAGGGAAACATTTGCTTTGGCTAGATTATCCCTTTCCACTTCAAGAGCGTTTGAGAGAGAAGATGCCCTTTTTGCTTCTTCTTCGAGATCCTGCAATCTCCCTCTCAAACTCCGGTTTTGCTTTGCCAGTTTCTTTGAATCCCTCAAAAGCTTATGGTAGGCAAGAGCAAAATCTTCACCTTCAGAATTGCTCGATTCGTTGTCCGTAGCGTTCTTTTCAACAGGGAGGAGTTGGACAAGGAATCGGAGGTACTTGCCATCAAGCACATGAAGGGTGAAGAGGTGGACGCGTGGAATGCTGTCGCGTTGTCTTCTTCATCACTTGAGGATGACTCATTTGACGTTGAGTTGTCATCCCAAGTAACGACTTGCATCGCTTTCTTCTTTGCCGGATTCTTGTTGGGACACTCCGTTGCAATGTGGCCGTAGCCTCGACATTTGAAGCACTGTACTTGTCCCTCTGAACTTTTCTTATCCTTTGAGAAGTTCTCTTGCTTTCTTGACTTGTAGCTTGAAGAACCCTTGCCTTTCTTCGACTTTCCGAAGGATGGAGTTTTGCTTGGATTACCCCTTCGAAAGTTGCGGCGAAACTTCCTTGTCAAGAGAGCGAGCTGCTTCTCAAAGTCCTCCATAGATAGGTTCTCGTCATCGTCCGAGGAGGATGAATCCGCGTCTTCTTCTTTGTTGTTTTCAATGCATAACCTGAAGACTTAGAAGAGGATGCCTTTCCAGAAGAATAGTTAGTAGGAAATGTCATTTCATAAGTTTGTAAAGCACCAACTAATTCTTCTACACGCATTTCGTCCGGGTGTTTAATTGTTTCAATGGCTGCGACCTTCGGGCGAAATCGTTCAGGAAGAGTTCTTAAATCTTTCTTACAACTTTAAATTCTGGAATCTTCTCTCCCAAGTTAGCACATGAGTTTACGATGTCTTGCAATCGTGTGTAATAGTCAGTGAAAGATTCATTTTCTGCCATAGAAATAGAGTCAAACTTGCTCGTAAGCATTTGCAGTTTCTGAATCTTCACAAGGTTAGTTCCCTCATGCGTAACTTGAAGAACATCCCAGATTTCTTTCGCAGTCTCACATGCCGAGACGCGAGAGAACTCTGTTTGTGACAAAGCATTAAATAGAGCATTAATTCCTTTGCCATTGTAAGAAGATGAATCTATCTCTTCCTTGGTCCATTTCGACCTAGGTTTTAAGGTGCGAACATCAGAAATAATTTCAGTTGGATTAGACCATCCTAATTCAATTGATTGCCACACCCTTTCGTCGATGGAAATTAAAAAGGCTTTCATCCGTACTTTCCAGTACGCATAATTTGTTCCATCAAAGAAAGGGGGTCGATTGATGTTTCCACCTTCAACCATTGTTTACAACCCTATTCCCGCTCTGATACCACTTGTTGGGTTATACTAATATGGATCTAAATAGGGGAAAAAACACCTAGAGGGGGGTGAATAGGTGTAAACAATAAACACTCAAAAAATCATTGCGCAATAAAACCCAATGCGGAAAAATAAATGAACACGCAAGATTTTTACGTGGAAAAACTCCAAACCGGAGTAAAAAACCACGGGACCGATAACACGGCGAAATCCACTAGAATTAACACACGTACAAGGTGATATAACGTACTCACAGACGACTCAACCTTTTACCATACGCTCCTAGTAGATCTTCTCCGCTCGCTCCACGACGCTTCTCGAATCCACGATCTGCGCCCAACGCTGAATCCACAGCGTCCAACGTCGAGTCCACGACGTCCGACCGAATCCACGGTCTTCACCCAGTAGCACGCTTCGAATCCACGAACGTACCTCGCTCCGAATCCACGAGAGCGGTTGCACCTTGAATCCACAAGGCCACGCGAGTCCACGCGCCGATTTTGGGTAAATCGTTGTTTTTGGGTGGTGATGATCCGCCGAATACTTAGATTAGAAATAGATCGGAAATACCATCTAAGTATTCATTGATTTGATTCTACTCAAAATCTGAGTTTGGAAAATCTAGAATCAAATCAATCAATATAGATGAAGAAACATAGAATTAATCTATTGATTTCCTTTCTTCTCTATATGTGGATTTTTCTCTTTCGGTCTATTTTTCTATTATATGCGGATTACCCTAGAAAATGAAAATAGGGTCTATTTATAGGTTAGAAACCATTGGAAGAAGATAAGGATCAAAAACAACCTTTTCTGGAAATTTTTCAGGACGGCGATCCGGATCGGATTACTGCGATCCGGATCGTCATAACGAGAAAGACGATTCCAGAAATCCAAGGGTTCGGGATCCGGATCACAAGTCCGATCCGGATCGTTCATACAATTCAGCAAACTCCCATGTTCGGGATCCGGATCGGGATGGCCTAGGATCCGGATTGAAATTGCCAATGAACAATCACCCTTCGGGATCCGGATTGCAAGGTCTGATCCGGATCCTGAACATGTCCCATGTCCAGTTTTTGATTTTTATGCAATTAAAAATTCTTCCAAGTATTTCTACACTACAAGAAGTATTCGGATCATCAAAATTCTTTAGTTAAACATACCTGATCCTTTTGAATTCTTCTTTCTTGAGATTGAGGTATATGATCCAAAGTTCTTTCATCTTCAATCTTCAAGACTTAACACTTTCACGAAATACGCCAACTCAAATTCCGTAACAACGGTACCTACTGAGAACTACGTGTTGACGTAGTTCTCACACTCGTTGGGGGTTCTCCCCCTCCTTTTTCTTTCCTCTCCTTTGTTTTGCAGATTCATCTGCGGGAGATGCTGATTCTGCTGTTGCTATTCGAGGCGAGGGAGTCGCGAGCTAGATCCCTACTGTCTTTGGAGAGTAGCTGTACCCCCACATTGGAGATCTGTAGTACAGTTAGTAGATTATTTTATTTCCACTTTGAGAGATTGTTGTATTGTGAGGTTTTGACTTGTACTGGAGCTTGTACACTGATGTATTATTATTTTAATTTATCTCCCGTTTGGGTTCTTGGATTTTGTATCAGAGGATATTGTATGATGATTCTATTTTGAGCGATGGATATTGTATAATTATTTCCAGTTGTACAGTGTTGGATTTCAGTTTTACAGCAATTCAGCTTATAGCTCTGATATTGTTTAGCTGTAGATTTTCTTGCAGGCTGGATGCTTCGCCTATGCGGGATTTTCGTATAGGTGGCGGATCTGTTGGCGAGCCCGGGTCGTAGTTTCAACCCTGGGGCGTGACACTAACTATATATTTTTTTGCATTATAGGGGTTCGTGCTGTGCAGAGTTCAGAGCATGGGCGCAAGCTCAACCAGTGGGGCTTGACCATCCAGCTGTACTAGATCTACTCCGACAGTGTAGATTTTACGGGGTAGCATGCCTGAGACGCGTGCAGCTGGATCAGGATTTACTAGCCGCCCTTGCCGAGAGGTGTAGACGGAGACCAGACGTTCCACTTTCGCCATGGTGAAATGACGTCACACTCCAGGATGTGGCGGTTATTTCAGGTCTCCATGTTGACGATCCACCAGTGACGGGAACTGCACTGCAAGACTGGGTGCCTCTATGCGAGGCATTGTTGGGAGCTGTGCTTGACGAAATCAATGGGTCGCAAATACGCCTAACGTGGTTATATGAGTAGTATGGCCATAAACATCTAGATGCCCCTGCAGGAGTAGTGGCAGCTACAGCCCATGCATGTATGTTATATCAAATCGGGTGTAGTTTGTTTCCCAACCCCACTGGACACAGAGTTCACCTAAAGTGGCACTTTTGGCTGATTTTGATATCTGCGGTGCTTATGCATGGGGTGCAGCTGCCTTGGCATATTTGTATCGAGCGCTAGGACCTGCCTCACTATACGGGAAGGCCGAGTGTTGTTGTTTTAGGATCCTCTTACAGGTATAATATCTAATATTTTGATTTCATTATTATGTTAATATTAGTATTTAATATTTATTTATTATATTAAGCCGTTGGCGCTAATATATAGATTTGGGTTGGGAGCACATTCATATCGACCGACCTAAGGCGTCCTAGCGCTACCTGATATAGTAGATCTCCCTCTGGGTTGCCGGTAAGATATTTATTTGATATAGTAGATTTTGTTATTTCAAATGTAATTGCAACTAATATTTGTATTTTACAATCTAGATGGGCAAACGCTGGAGGACTGCGCTTTAGAGCCAATGTCAGGACCACTGATATTAAGTTTTATAGAGATGAGTTGGATCAGCAGAGAGAGAGCGCAGGTATATACATGTTTTATTCAATACTTAAATATATTTTTTCTAAATATTTTATACTAACTAATCATTTTGTGTCATTAACAGGTTATATGGATGCCGTACACAAATGAGATTTTAGCTGCATTATCAGCCTTCTGTGTATAGGGCTCGCAAGTCTGGCGTTCAAGAACAGTCATCATCTGTTATCAGATTGTTAGAGATGCATTGTACCAGACAGAGTCCTGCGGCAGTTCGGTCTTCTCCAGCATATACCTCTCAATATGGAGTCCATCCAACGCGTGACATCACGTGGGCGTCCGGATGAGGATTGGATTGTATTTCACGCTACACACATGAGAGGTGGTCTGAAAGGCTAGATCATATTATGATCAGCTCCCGGCTGCTGGTGAGGACCCAGTGCAGACGGCATCCATATACATGCAATGGTACTGGACGATTACGAGGAGATGGATATATCGTCCAGTACAGCGTCCTCCGCTGACTTTTCATCCCCATGGGCATATCGAGAGGACACTGGTATAATAATATATATATATATATATATATATATATATATATATATATATATATATATATATATATATATATATATATAAAAATAAAATATTTTGTATATTTAAATAAAATTTAATTTGTAAATTGAAATGCAGGCGACACACTACGACGTATAGATACTACTATAGGCCAGTTATTGCATACGACCGTCGCCTACGAGGACATTCGGGACTCTGGCAAATATGCGCGAGAATATTCATATGGTACTGCAAAATGTACCAATTCTACCTACTGTCAGAGTTTTAGAGGGACGAGGAGATTATGCTCACGCATCGTCCTCGAGTCACAGTTACCTTCATATCACTAGTAATTTCAAATTAAGTCTTCAAATTCAAATTAACTAACTATTTACGCCCTTTAAGGTGCCACGAACTCCATCTCCTCCTATTCAGGCCCCTACGACATTTCCCTCGACGTCAGAGTCGCTCCCCGCCTCCTGTATCACGGACATCTTTTGCATCGACATTTCACGTCGTCGTCCCTCTCGTCATCATCGCCACTTGGCAGCCATCGAGCATCTTGATGATATACCGATTATCGAGCTTGCCGTTTCTTGTGGGCGTGGGCTTGGACACGGGCGTGGGCGTGGACACGGGCGTGGGCGTGGACACGGGCGTGGCCGTGGGACGTTGAAGGAGAGGACGAGTTCAAAATTGAGTTTTAGTCAATTTTGAGTTCAAGGGTGTATTATTGACATTTTTTGATATGGTTTTTTGTTGTTATGAACTGTTATTTCTGAATGTTGTGAAATGTGTATACATAATTTCTAAATATTTATCTCAATATCTGGATGTTTGGAAATTGTTATACTTTTTTATTCTGTTATGAAACTTGTTGTACAAATTTTGATTTTTGAAATTGAAAAAAAAAAATATTGGTGTTTACTGTGGGTATAAAGGCTTGAACCATTCAGCGCATTTTAACATAATGTTTAAAGCGCTGAATCATCAAATGTTAAAGGCGCTGAACCATTCAACGCCTTTAACATAACGTACAGGCGCTGAATGGATTCAGCTTAAATGTTAAGGCGCTAAACTATTCAGCGCCTTTAACATAAACGATACAGGCGCTGAATGGTTCATCGCCTTATAAATTTATGTTAAATGGCGCTGAATGATTCAGCGCCTTT
The DNA here is from genome assembly GCA_029168755.2 of Tillandsia fasciculata. NCBI lineage: Eukaryota > Viridiplantae > Streptophyta > Magnoliopsida > Poales > Bromeliaceae > Tillandsia > Tillandsia fasciculata. Next base: position 12,367,108 of record CM054950.1, read on the forward strand.
AGTACTTATACCAAAAGGCTAAGGACTTAGCAATTTTCGCAAAAATTGGCACACGCTGAATGCAGGTGAATGGTTTCACCGCCTATTTTTGCTGAAGGCGCCGAATGATTCAACCATTGTTTACAACCCTATTCCCGCTCTGATACCACTTGTTGGGTTTAGGTTAATAAGGATCTAAATAGGGGAAAAAAACACTAGAGGGGGGTGAATAGGTGTAAACAATAAACACTCAAAAAATCATTGCGCAAAAAACCCAATGCGGAAAAAATAAAAGAACACGCAAGATTTTTACGTGGAAAAACTCCAAACCGGAGTAAAAAACCACGGGACCGATAACACGGCGAAATCCACTAGAATTAACACACGTACAGGTGATATAACGTACTCACTGACGACTCAACCTTTTTCATACGCTCCTAGTAGATCTTCCGCACGCTCCACGCGCTTCTCGAATCCACGATCCGCGCCCAACGCTGAATCCCAGCGTCCAACGTCGAGTCCACGACGTCCGACCGAATCCACGGTCTTCACCCAGTGGCACGCTTCGAATCCACGAACGTACCTCGCTCCGAATCCACGAGAGCGTTGCACCTTGAATCCACAAGGCCACGCGAGTCCACGCGCCGATTTTGAAAGTAATCGTTGTTTGTTTGGGTGGTGATGATCCGCCGAATACTTAGATTAAAGATAGATCGGAAATACCATCTAAGTATTCATGATTTGATTCTACTCAAAATGTGAGTAAGAAAAACCTAGAATCAAATCAATCAATATAGATGAAGAAACATAGAATAATCTATTGATTCCGTTCTTCTCTATATATATGTGAATTTTTCTTTTCGGCTATTGTTTTTTTCTGTTTGGCCGATGTATGTGGTGCCCTAGAAATGAAAAGGAAGGGCTATTTATAGGTTAGAAACCATTGGAAGAAGATAGGATAAAAAACTGCCTTTTCTGGAGATATTTAACGACGGCGATCCGGATTGGAATTGGGCGATCCGGATTGCAGAAGCAGAAACAGATTACCAGAAAAAACACTCGTTCGGGATACCGGATCATAGTCCCTCGATCCGGAATTGTTCATACAGTTTCACCAAAACATCACATCGGGATCCGGATTGCAAATCCTGATCCGGATCGGAAAAGTGAAAAGGTAAAACCATGTTCGGGATCCGGATCATAAGAGGCTGTGATCCGGATTGAAACAGTGTATGAACAAACACCCTTCGGGATCCGGATTGCAAGCCACGATCCGGATCCTGACATGTCCCCATGTCCAGTTTTTGATGTTTAAGCAATTAAAACAATCTTCCAGGTGTTTCTACACTATAAGAAGTATTCGGATCATCAAAATTCTTTAGTTAAACGTACCTGATCCTTTTGAATTCTTCTTTCTTGAGATTGAGGTATACGATCCAAAGTTTCTTCATCTTCAATCTTCAAGACTTAATACATTCACGAAATACGCCAACTCAAATTCCGTAACAATCTCCTTCCCTTTGGCGGCGTTTCGTGACAAAACCACAAATCCACAAAAGAAAATTCAAAAAGATATTTTTTGTGCTATCACCATACAACAAAAAATTTACAAAAGAGATCCAGAAATTAAATACATGAGATAAACTCCTAAAACAGACTCTAGACTTAGACATCTGTAATCTCTGCACACAGAAACATTCTTGACAAACAAAATCGTTAGATACCTCAAGAATTGAATCATCAAAACCAACTACAGAGATAGAGTTTATTCTCATCATGACATTTGAAAAGTTCAGATATGTAAAGAGATCATAGTTTAAAACCAACATATCTTCTAAGCATCGAAAACCAAATGTCAAAGTATGTAGTCCAACATCAACTTGTTAGTCATATTACATGCCCAAATAGTTAGTCGAATAGTTAGTATAGAGGCATGTCCAAATCACATAAGAAAAACCAAAGTTGAGTGGAAGTCATACTTACCTTGATATTCACAATCATTGTTGTCATTGTTCCACAATCATTGTTCATTGTTCAAAGTTCTCGTCTAACTCTCTCTCCCCTTTTTGTCACAAAACAAAGCCAAAACGTAGCAAGCTACAATATGTAAGGAGAGTAAATAAAAAAAATTCTATTAATATGCACAAACTGAGAACTAAACTAAAAGGTTAGAACAAAGACTAAGTCCTAATAAAAACTAAGAAAGGTCTGCAAGAGAGTAAAGCCAGAAAAAAGTGAACAGAAGGTCCTGCTCAGTCTGATGAATCTGAACTGTACAGCTCAGCTTGTTCAAAATCCCTTAACATTTCGAATGTTTGAATACTTTTTCTTGATCTTCTTGTGTTCAGAGGAAATCTGCTGAATTCTTTCGACATTCTTTCTTGTTCAGCAAAAGTTTTTGCTGTTCCTGACGAGCAGTCCAATTCATCTGTGTCTGTAGTCCCTTTCTTCGAGTGTGATGGGTGCTGTGTGGATGCAGATGGTGCATTAATTCCAGTAACCACATGGAGATTCAGTTTGCAGAATTCCAGAAAGTGAGCGTGCTCTGGTGAGAGGCCCACTATGCTGACTCGCACGTCTTTGGACATTTTTTTCTCCTTCTCGTATATCTTTGGTTGTTGAGGCTAGATTTCATTAGTCTTTTTCCTTTGGTAATTTCCTGTCCTCCTCATCAATTTTTCGTTGAACATCGTTGAAGAATTCTCCCATTCTTCTTCATCATATCTGAGCTTCTTCGTTCCGCGCGTCCTATCGTCGTGATTTGAGTTGAATCATCCTGTTCCTTTTTAACAGATGTACTCGTGTTCACCATCGTGACCAGTAGCAGGAATTAACCATGAGAGTGCCAGTGATCTGAGTTTTGAGAAGTGTCCTGTGCAAACCAACTCAAGAACAATATGAAAAATCGTCAATTTTGAAAAATTTGAAAAATTGTACCTAGACAATCATAATCATGTAGAGAAGCCAAGAATCAAATTAGTTTTCCAAAAAGAATTTAAAAATAGATCAAATCCCATGATTTTCAAAATTCCTCTTTTATGGCCTAAAAATCGAATTTTTAGAAATCGAAGCCTAAACACTCGTTAATCAGTTAAAACCCAGCATAAAAGCAAAACTAATTGACCCAGAGTTCTTATTTCAAAAAAAATTTGATCAAAAACCATTGCACAAACGAAAAAGGTCCAATTTTTCAACTCACGTTTGATGAAAAAAACTTAAAAACCGAAAAACCCGACATATGATCAACAAAACTTACTTGAATCCGAAGAACTTGTGAGTTTGTGAGGCTCCAAGAAAGCGAAATCTGAGAGAGAAACTCTAGAGGCTTGAAAAACCAAAGATTAGGGTAAAAGAAATTGAAACTCTCTTTTTTTATAAAACCCTAGCCTGATCCGGATCGGATCGAGAATGTGATCTGATCGGCTACCCGCAGGGAAAAATCCGCGTTCGGGTCGTTTTTGTTTTCCGGATCACATAGTCCCCGATCCGGATCGGCCTGCAACTTTTTCTCCAGAAAAATTTAGAAAAATTCCATAAAATCAGAAAAAGTATTAAGCACTTTTATCATATCACTTTAACAAACGACATCGTTTCATACACAAAATAAATCGATTATGCAAATCTATCAAAAATACCCAAAAAAATAAAAACGGAAATTTAACAAAGTTAAAAACACTTAAGTTGAACAACTTCAATTACATCTATCCTGATCTATGTGTAATGCCTTTATCAAATCATCAATTTTGTAAAGAAAATGAATACCAAGATCAATAGATGTTTGAAATCCAGATAAGTTAGATAATATATCTAGACAATCTGTTGAAGGAGTGGCTCTTTGAGCATCTTAGATCAAAAAATCCCACCTTATACCAACCAATGAAAATACGACTGACGTCAAGTATTTCAATATGAATTTTCATCAACAATTTCCACAAAAAGTTTGCTTTTCATTCATGGAGTTATCTTTTTTTTTTTCATTTCCTCCATGTGGTGGTAGATTTTCACACTCCGTCCTGGGATTTACTCTTTCCACATCTTTTGAGCATTTTACATTTCATAAATGACTCCCCCCTCAATTGGCTATCAACTATATTTAAATATAAGGTATTCAAACCAAACCATTGATCTCGAATTCATACTCGACTAAGCAATCAAATATGATAATGACTATACCAAGAGATCATTGAGAGAGAAATTGACTTTGATCACTTAAAAGATGGTTTAATTAACGTAAATGATCATTGCAACATTGAAATATTATGACATCAAAACATAATAAATTTCTAAAACATAAAAGGATGCAATTAAAGTCAATTAATGATTTATGCTCATTAATGTCCTATGTACAAACATAGATAAGGAACAAAACAAAAAAATAAAAACAAAACCTAACCTAAGCAGGTTCGAAAGGAGTTTATTTCAAGGGAAGCATGCAATTGCTTTACGTAAGTGAATAGAAAAACTTTTTGATCCAAAGGCATGTGTTAAGATATACGGCAATTATCCTCAGTGTTGAAATGTATGACAGGTTGAAGAATAGTTTGATTCAACTACATCTCTAAGAAAATGATATTAGTTCAATCGATATTTTGTCTAGAGTGCAACACAAACAGATTTTTTGAAAATGTTATAGGCACTAGTGTTGTCACATAAAATGGTTACCGAAGTA
>CM054950.1:12371855-12494621 GCA_029168755.2 Tillandsia fasciculata
TGTTCTATTTTCCTAAGTGTTGCATTTCAATTGAGGCTTTGCTATCTTTAATTTTAAAACTGTGTGAGGAATACATATAATGTGAAGATTGATTGACTAGGAGGTCAATGCTCTTGCTTAAGGATTTGGATATAGGCTTCTACCAACATATTGTAGAGTGCTGCTTTAGATGTTATGTCCATTTTGTGATATTCAAAGGTTGACTGATGGAGAATGTTGCTGTAGAGATGTGGTGTTCAAAACCTAGTGCTGAACCTGGAACAAAATGTTTGGGGTGTAGTCTTTTTAATTTATTTATTGATTTCATGAGCGTCGGTCACTCCTTTTTTAACAAATATCATGCTTGAGATTTAGCAAGGAAAGTACAATATTACCAGTGAAAAATACTTTTACACTAATGCCAATGCTAGTGCTTGCCCTGTGTTTGCTGTATACTTGTTTAGCTTATACAATGTTTACAGTAGTACTTTATATTCGAGCTCTTCATATTGATGATAAAATCCTACTAGACTTGTTAGTACAGGTCTGTATTGCCTTTTGAGGATCAAATCAGTTTGTTCTCCATCAACGTTTATGGCTGTTCTGTTTTGAAAAATGAACATATGCTTAAAGCATGCTGTCTGACTTCTATAAATAATATTGATAGTAATTTAACTGTATTGAACAAATTGATGATTTCCTCGCATGATATCGTTAGACTGAAGAAAGTGTTGTTTCTTTTGGCCAATTGGGTTGACGCAGTCTTATTTGGCTTCCTCATGCAGGATTACTTGGAGGACAGAGAAAGAAGCTCAAGTCAGAAATTGATGTTGACCCAGACCTTGTGTCACTATTGCACAGAGACCTGGTTGAAGAGGAAAGACTTTCCGCTCATGATTTTTTTCTTACTTTGGCAGCTTGCAACACAGTTGTTCCAATGAGTGCACGGAGTTCATCTCCTACTTCAACAAGTGAAGTCCATGAGGTAGAAGCGATAAATTATCAGGGCGAGTCTCCCGATGAGCAAGCTTTGGTAACTGCTGCTGCTGCTTATAGATACACTCTTCTTGAGAGGACGACCGGTCATATTGTTATTGGTGTTAATGGTGAGAGGATGAGGTAGATTTCTAGCTCCATTTTGTATCCCTGCTGATTTATCATAACACTCTTTTTGGACTTAAAAGGACTGGAACTAAGGATTTCTTGCCGGTCAACACGGCTTGGCATGTGCTGCCTGTGCTGATAAGCCCGTGCCTACATATAAAAGGTGTGTGCCGAGCCGTGCCTTTCCTTGACCGGAACAGATCCAAAGTTGAAACTTATTTTTTTCCTTGGCTGTCCTGCCAATATTGGATAACAAAGAAAATACCTAATTTTACACTTGTCTCTCAGTTTCTTATTCTCTGAAATGCTAGTAGGGGTATATGATTGGGGGATAAATTGTGGAAAGTGAAGAATTGTGAATTTCAAGGGTTGGTTGAATTGTAGTTTCCTGTTATCCTAGATGAACTTGGTTTGATCCTTAAATTTAGCCCTATGTTTTTTCAAGTCATTTTGCAGAATAAGAGGGTTGACTTGATTCATTCCCCTATTGTCCCTCAACCAAATAGTACCTAATTGTTATGAGTGGAAAATGAGACCTTTTCAACTTCTTTTACTGTTTATTTTCCATTCTCACTCTAATTGTGTCTAGGCTCTGATTAATTTTCATGAACTCTTTCATGGTCAAACCAGGTTGGATGTTCTTGGTCTTCATGAATTTGATAGCGTGAGAAAAAGAATGTCTGTGGTCATAAGGCTTCCTAATAATGCTGTAAAGGTTCTTGTGAAAGGCGCTGATACATCCATGCTAAGTATTCTCGACAAAAAGTGTGATAACACTAATGGTAATTCCTTACCTGCCACAATAAGACATGCAACAGAGAGCCATCTCAATGGCTATTCGTCACAAGGCTTACGAACACTAGTAATCGGTTCAAGGGATCTGAATGATGCCGAGTTTGCAGAATGGCAGGAGAAGTATGAAGAAGCTAGCACTTCTATCACCGACAGGTCAGCGAAGTTACGCCAAACTGCTGCCCTAATTGAGTGTAATTTAAATCTTCTTGGGGCTACTGGGATTGAAGATAAATTACAAGATGGTGTTCCTGAAACCATTGAATCTCTTAGGCAAGCAGGAATAAAGGTTTGGGTTTTAACAGGTGATAAGCAAGAGACTGCAATATCAATAGGCCTCTCATGCCGGCTTCTGACCCAAATTATGCAGCGAGTTATTATAAATGGTACTTCAGAGGATGAGTGCAGGCGCCTTTTATTTGATGCTAAAGCCAGATATGGTATAAAGTCTTCAGAGAGTGTAAATGGAACTGTTAACCTGAAGAGTGACTTGAATAGAGAATATCTTGAAACTCCTAAGTTGAGTTCCAATGGTTCAGTACATGAAAATGGTCTTAGATATAGTGGAGCAGCCGCTGATACAGTTAATACCCAACTTGCACTCATAATTGATGGGACCAGTCTTGTCTATATATTAGAGAAAGATCTTGAGTCAGAGGTGTGGCATTTATTTAAATCTTTTATATTGTCAGTTAAATTTTTACATTTCTGAGTCGGTATTACTCGAGACTCTTTATTGAAACATTTCTAGTTACACATCCACCATATTGACGAGTATTATGTACTTTTGTGTTCTAGCTGTTTGATCTGGCAACATCTTGTGCGGTTGTGCTTTGTTGTCGTGTGGCTCCTTTGCAAAAAGCTGGAATAGTTGACCTGATAAAAAACAAGACCAATGACATGACTCTAGCAATTGGCGATGGTAGGATTTTGATTTTTTTCTTCTTTTTTTTTTTCCTTAAATATCCTTACACCTTATCTTTGAATTCAATGCACCTCGTATTCTAGGTTTTGTTGATTTGCTTGCTATTTGTAATTATATTATTATCATGACCAATTCTGAATATGCGTTGTCAGATTTTTAATTAGAATATATAATTGGTGCATGAAATCCTGGGAGTTGTTTCATCATAGGGTGTTAAGGATATCAAATAAGAGAAATTGTTGCCTGGTTTGGACTAAAAAAATCCATTTGTGGAGTCTGATCTTGTTACCACAGTATGTATACAGATGGTTTCAGTTTAAAAAATGTTGATTGAAATTCTGCATTCTCATGACTGCTGAAAATATTTCGCTTCTCTTAACATGTATTTGCAATGAGCATGATGATAGGCATTTGTAAGTAGCATATCGAAATAGCAGAAAAAAGGGCTGGTGCATCCGGAAAACAGTGATTCCAATTTAAGTTTTGTCCAAAAGTGAAAAATACTCCGGCATTTGAACATTTGGTAATATAATTGTAGACTATAAATGATGGGTTTTTCAAGATTTTTTTTCCAAATTTAATATATGTTTTTCCTATGTAGGAGCGAATGATGTTTCAATGATCCAGATGGCTGATGTCGGTGTGGGGATATGCGGCCAGGAAGGTCGGCAAGCAGTGATGGCATCGGATTTTGCTATGGGGCAGTTCCGTTTTTTGAAGAGATTGCTTCTTGTACATGGGCACTGGAATTACCAGCGTGTTGGTTATTTGGTTCTTTACAACTTCTACCGCAATGCTGTATTTGTTCTAATGCTCTTCTGGTACGCACTGTAACCATATAAATTTATGTCATAGTGGCATTAATCTTCTTGTTTTATTATTTCAATATGCTTTTGAAGCATAAAAAGATGCGTATGACTTTGCTTTTGAGTGCTGCAGAATAGGACAGCATGTGCTTCAAATTCTTTTTTCTTTTGTTTTTCCATCATTTTATTGTAATTACCTTCAGTCTCATGTATTCAGAGGTTGTTTAGGAATTTAACATGCTTGTTTTTCTTTCCTTTCAGGTTTCTCACTGATACATTAATATGTATTCATTTTACTTATTCTGGGCTCTTTTGTTGAAAAGAGAACCCACCAGACTATTAGCCCTCAAAGCAGTCCAAATGGCCTTTTATTTTTTGCTTAATTAGAGTCCCCTTAGAGACATCTAGAGGTAGAAATTTTGGATTAATCCACTTCAGCCAATAGATCTTGTTTTCGACTGTTAAGAGTTAACTGAAGTTTTTCAAAAAGGATGAATAGATGGCTAGCATTATGAGCTTCAATGAATCCTAATTACTTAATATGAGAAGGAAAGGAACACGACGGAAAAGAAAAGAAAAATAAAACCAATAGCTGCTCAATTTGGCCCTACAGGAAGATAAATACAAAGAACTCACATTCTAGCTGGTTGCGCCTTAGCTAATTTTAGGATGAATTAATCTTGTTATAATCTAGTTTGTTTTTTAATTTCCTTTGCATCCAATCTGGATTGGGAACTTAATATACATATTTTAGACATTTATTTGTTAAGATTATTCCCATACTGCAAGTTATTCATAATTATAACCCTGACATTCACATGCAGGTATATCTTATTTACGGCATTTTCGGCAACCCAAGCTTTGACGGATTGGAGCAGCGTCTTCTATTCTGTAATTTACACATCTGTACCAACTATAGTGGTCGGCATTCTCGACAAAGATTTAAGCCATGAGACACTCCTCCATTACCCAAAACTTTATGAAGCGGGGCATAGGCAGGAGAGCTATAACCAGCAACTCTTTGGATTACAATGCTCGATACATTGTGGCAAAGTCTTGTTCTGTTTTATGTCCCTTTCTTCATCTACAGAAACAGCACAATTGATATATGGAGTCTGGGTAGTTTATGGACACTTGCAGTAGTTGTTCTTGTCAATGTTCACTTGGCAATGGATATCCGGCGTTGGGTATTTATTACTCATGTTGCTGTATGGGGATCAATTATTATTACTTTTATGTGCATGGTGATCATAGACTCCATTCCTGTATTCCCCAACTACTGGTTAGTTTTTTATTGATATCTCCTTACCTTTTTTATCTAGAGATATTGACATATTTAGCTCCTTAAAATCTGAATTTGCATATTTGACTTTTGAAATCTTGAATTTTTTTTATTATGTATGCAACCCTTGTATTTATAGAAATGACTGCCTTTAGACTTTTGTTTTCTTTTTCTTTTTTTTTGTTTTTAAAGCAAAACCAACTTCCCAAGTGAATTGGATGGCCTTCCAACTTAACATAAGGCTATTTTTGTAAGAATCTGCAATTCAGATTTTACAAACATATATATGCAAATAGATGATTTATAGGGATTTATTTGTAAATTTCTTGTTGAATTTATGTATTTCATGACAAAGAATGAATCGGTAATTACATTTCTTTTACCTGTGGCAGGACAATATATAATCTTGCTAGTTCAAGGACTTACTGGCTCAGCATTATTCTTATAACAATTATAGCACTGCTCCCTCGGTTTCTTTTCAAAGCTATCTATCAGATATTTTGGCCTTCTGATATTCAGATAGCTAGGGAAGCTGAAATTCTGAGGAACCTACCCAAGCAATTAGGTGTGAAGCCCAATAATGACATCAGCTAACAACTGCGGTTTTTCTCAGACTTTATTATAACTTCATTTCCGAGCTTCTCTCCAATGGCTTCTCGGTATGTTAGCTTATCATTTATGGTTTTTTTTTTTTTTTTTTTTTTTTTTTTTTCATATCACTAATTACTATATTGAGGGTGGAGTCCGGCTACTATACCATCGGTAGCGCGAAGACCTTCGTGCTACTAAGTTGTTTTTAATGATGCGGCTTTTGAGTCGACGGTCGGTTCTATTAGATTTATATCTAAGCTATTGGAAAAATTTGCAAACCAAATTTCATATTTTTTCGACATTATTTGACTAGTGATCCAAAGGTCTCAAAATTGACAATTTTAATGGTCGATGTGATGCGGTTGTGAGTTTAACGGTGTAAAACAATCCAAATTTAATAAAATTTTGATAAAAAATTCTCTTTGCTATTTAGAGCAAGATCAATATCTTTGATATAAAATTTAATTTTTCATATCATTATTGGTAGCGCCGATGGTATAGTAGCCAGACTCTTTGAGAATTTACGTATCATGTTTTTGATTTCTCATTTTAATGCTAGTTTTATGCTTGCCATCGATCGCGAACTTCTTATTGATGTTTGGAAATGTTCTTTTTGCTTGTATATTCTACTTTATTACGTATTGGTTGATGATTAAAAAGAGCTCCTGCTGCATATGGCATTTCTAGGAGCTACTGTGCTTTAATCGGTATAATTTTAGGAAATATATGTACCTTATTGAAATGCCCATGGGTATTTCGGATCAGCATAACATGCAATCCTATTTGCTTCCTTATTCCCCCCCCCACCCCCCCCCCCCCCCCCCCCCCCCCCCCCCTCCCTGTTTCATTTATTGGAATTTCTTCCTTCAGGACTTCTTAAACATGCATATACACCAATCACATGTGAATGAAATTGTATTCCAACATCTGACCTCTTTTGTCATGCATGTTACATTCTTTTTGAGCGAGGAAATTATCAGCGTAGGAAGATGTACAATGGTGAGGAATCAAAGAATCCTTTTCATGTAAGTATGGAAATGCATAGGAATGGGATACCAAGTGGGTTTTTGGTTCATGTGGTTCATGATTGCATGGATGGGACCTGTCGAGCGAAGGAGATCTGTATGCATATTTAGCATGGTCAATACTAGCGGATAAAATTCTAAATTAGGAGAGCATGATGCTTGTTTATTTTGTGACATCCACTCATGTAGGGGCAGATCTTTTTTGCCTAAAAGATGCAGTAATAGGACTCACTAAATAGCCCTTCAATCGGACGGACAGCTTTCGACTTTGAATCTGGACTATTTCTATTTGAAAGAATAGGTCTCACTTGCCGCTAGGTGGGGCTGCTATTGGGAAGGGCTTGAGCTCAGGCTGTTTCACTGGCCCTACAGTCGACCACTTGGGCCCCTGTTCTTGTGAACTTCTATTCCCATCTGAGTAGCTTTTCTTAGTGTTGGCAAGAGAAGATTAGGTTGTCTTGTAAATTTTCATGGGTAATGTTTCTGGTTATCAAGTGATTTATATTTGATGATTATGTGTGTTTTTTTTTTTTTTTTTTTCTTTTTTATTTTTTTTTTTAGTCGCCATCTAACTTGCAGGTAATGATGCTCACTGGTTTTTGTTGTATTGTTTAGCTTTTAGTTATCTTTATTATCCTGTGTCGCCACCATTAATTAAGCTGTAGTGTAGCAAGTGCCTCTAGGCCAACTAGTTTTGTTCTATTATAATCATATTCTCTTGGTGACAAATATTGTGCACTTTTATTGAAAGAAGATCAGACTTTAGCCATGTTGCAGAATACCCCGAAAACCCTCATGATTGTAATCTAAATACGCCCTTTTAAACTGAAGATCTGCAAGAAGCTTATCGGGTTTCCTGCGTTTTAGGCTCGTCAAACTTAGTTGTTCTCAAGCATTACTGATTTACTTCTACTCTTCGCAGGCAAAAAAAGGCGATATCATTCTGCTTTTGGGGGTAAGTAGGAGGGGAGCTCAAACCTTGTGATGGAAAAAAGAGCCTCCGAGTCATTCTTTTCTTTTATATTCTCGAAGTTCTTCGGAGGCTTGGCGATCGCAAAACATTTAATGTACAGATAAAGATGGAAACAAAAACATAAAAACACGTCGGAATTTCTAAAGCTGGGGGAAATAGTGGTGGGAAGAGATTTATGCAGTAAGAGTACATAGTTTGCGCACATACTTCACATGGTTTCTTCTTTCTTTCCCCCCCTTTTTTTTTTTTTTTTTTTTTTTTTTTTTTTTTTTCATACCTTCTTAATTTTTCTTCTCTTCACTCTCTTTTTAATATTTTCTCTACTTTTTTCTTGTACCAATGAGTAAATCTATTCAGATTTTATTTGGTAATTAGAGTTTTGAACAATCCATTCCGCTCTATTTCCATTTTCTTTCTGTGTATTCAAAATCTCGAAAAGTGAAAAGAGTACTGCTTCGTTTTTCTCCTAAAACAAAAATCAGAGGGGCCTGTATGAAAAAAGTTAGCTAAATTATAAAATTTTTCGCACTTTGCTTAAACTTTTGGATGAAATTTTACTTTAATTTGAATTCTGCACTTTTAAAAAAAAAAAAAAAAAAAAAAAAAAAAAAAAAAAAAAAAAAAACTGTGCACAGATTTATTGTGTTCGGATGAAATCTGACTTTCATCGACATTAAAATAAAAACGATTTTCTTCTTAATTCATGCTATCAGTGTTGGTTGTTTGTAAAATAATTTACTTAGGCGTCGTTTGGTATCTATTTATTTATTATTTTTAAAACATTGATTTTATATAGTTTGATGTGTTGAACGGAAGGGTTTGTTTGTTTGTTTGTTTTTTGTTTGTTTGTTTTTTTTTTTTTTTGTTATAGCTGTTTAGCTTATAATATAACCAGTTAAAAAAAAATGAAAGCAAAAAAAATTATTTTAAGTTTTTATTTTCCTTAGTTTATGTGATTATGCTTTATTGTTTGTTTTCATGAAGCAAAACATCCATATTTAAATGTAATGAAATAAATGTGAAATTTATTAGCTTTGATTTTCCGAGCAATGCTATCGGTACAACTTATTTTTCGATCTACGATATATATCTCATTCCGTAAGATGAATTTTATTGGTCATTTTAATAGTAAGGAGAATGTGCAATGACACTTAAACTTTTGTCTATTTGAAAATAGCTATCAAATTTAAAATATTTGATATTCAGCAACTAAATTTTAAATTATTTCTCTTCACCGTCTAAACTTATAACACCTTATTTGAAAATAGATAATCTTTTTGATGCTATTTATATCTCTCTTTCTCATAAAATTGACTATAATCATCACATTTAATTTTTCAAATTTAAAATGTTAAACTTAGTTTTATTTTTTATTTTATCGAAAAACTAAATTTTGGCATGAAAAAGGCCCCTTCATTTCATATAGCCAATGTGTATCCTTTATTACTTTTTGACCATTTGAGTAATATATGTCACTAAAAAATGGTGGATATTCACTTAAAATTGTTATCTAAAAAAATAAATAAACGAGAGCCAAATGTAAAACTTTTAAATAAAGGGGCTAAAAAGTATGGAGATTCGTGTGCATTTATTTATTTCTAAAATTATTAGAACGTTGTTGGATGACGTGGTGGACCGAGTCCACCGAATATCCAAAATTATTAGAACGTTGTTGGATGACGTGGTGAACCGGGTCCACCGAATAAATTTCTGTTTCGTCGGCGGGATTTTTTTTGAAATAACTCTTCCAACTTCTAAAATTTGCAAAATGACCCTCCAAAAAATTTATTTGTAAAATTAACACTACTTTTGCCAGCAGGGCGCCACGGAGGAAAGTTCTTCTGAAAGCGCTGAATCATTCAACGCCTTCAGTGTTTTTGTTGAAGGCGTCGAATGATTAAGCGCCTTCACAAAAACCTTGTAAAGGCGCTGAATCATTCGGCGTCTTCTGTATATATGCTAAAGGCGCTGAATGGTTCACCGCCTTCTGTATATATGCTAAATGCGGTGAACCATTCACCGCCTTCAGTGTGCACTGAGCACTTAGCCAATTTTTGCGAAAATTGACTAAATCTTTAGGCTCCGTGGTGTATATGTTAAAGGCGCTGAACCATTGAGCGCCTTTAGCATATATGTTAAAGACGCTGAATCGTTCAATGCCTTTAACATAAACGCTAAAGACGCTGAATTGTTCAACGCCTTCTTCTCCACTAAAATCTCCCCCGCGGGCTACAGTGCCCTCACTTTCCCTCTCTTCGTCTCGACTTTCCCTCTCTCTCCCTCTCCCGCACAGTGCCGAAGTCCTCTCTCCCCCTCTCCCGTACAGTGCCGAAGCCATCTCTCCTCCTCTCGCACAGTGCCGAAGCAGAGACGACTTCCCTCGCTCCCCCTCTCCCGCACACTGCCGAAGCAGGACCCGAAGAATATTGTCGCCGTCGCCGAGAGGAAGCGCATTTTCGCCGTCGCCGTCGACGAAGCCCACTGTCGCCATCGCCGAAGCCTTTGGTTGCCGTCGCCATCGCCGTCTCTCTCGCTCTCTAGATCTCTCACTGTGAGCCTCCCCCTCTCTTTCTCTCTCTCTCCCTCCCTCTCACTGTGAGAGAGGTTCTCTCACAATGAGTGCTCACTGTGAGAGAACCTCTCTCACATTGAGAGATCCCTCACTGTGCTCACAGTGAGGGATCTCTTACTGTGAGAGATCCCTCTCTCACAGTGAGACTCACAGTGAGGGATCTCTCACTATAAGAGTTCTCACACAGTGAGCAATCTCACTACGAGAGATCCCTCTCTCACAATGAGACTCATAGTGACTCACTGTGAGAGTTCTCTCACAGTATTTTGAAGTGCTTATTTTTTTTTGTAGTTAAAATGCCTGATCGTCGCATGTCACTAAGTGTTCATTGGGATGGACAGGTAGTTATCGATGAGAATGGTTCAAAATATATCGGCGGCCGAAAAAAATTAATCGCGATACGTTCCGATTCTACATATACTAGTTTTGAGAAGAGAATGTATCGTTTAACAAATTGTACAATAGAAGAATTTCGTTTAAAATTCACTATTCGTTGCCTCACTATCGGTAATGAATATTTAGCTCACGAAATAGTAGATGATTAATCATTGGAGGAAATGATTGGATTATTTGAACATTATGGTATTGTGACGGTATACATTGAGAAAGAGCTACACCCGTCGGAGAATTTTGAACCGCAAGGTTATTACACGAGAATGCTCCACAATTATATTGATGTGGGTCCTTCCGCCAATATAATGAGTGATCAAAATATTCCAAATAAAGGTAGTGTAAGAATGACAAGGTTAGTAAAATAACATAATAAATTGGTGATTTGTGATCTTCTTTAAATGGACTTAATCATTATATATACTGCAGAGAAAGTAAGTATTCGCCTATTAAGAGTGTTGTACCTTGCTCGGTTAGTAGTGTGCCACCAACGACCACATGTGTGCCACCTACGACCACACACACGCAAGCCACGACCTCACGTGGACAGTGCACGACCTCCCGTGGACAGTGCACGACCTCCCGTCTAGAACCAAGGATGTCTCATTTACAACTAGAACATTATGATTGGGGATAAGTACAAATCAAATTAAATTTTAAATTAATGGGATGTGGAGGTGACAATGTTGGAATTTTATTTTTACTAAATGTGCAGGTTATCTACTTCCTATGAACATTGGAATAATGCTGCTATTAATAATTTTGGTAATAATGTTGACAAAGGAGGTGATAATATTGACGAAAGAGATTGTAATGTTGACGGGGGTGGTGATAGTGATATTAATCATGATGATTCACCAATCAATGATGATCAGAATAGTAGTGAGGATGACGATTTGAATAATCCATCTCCAGATATAGATGATGATTATGTCACGCCCCGGTGTTCTTTTTGTAAATACCTTTTAAGGAAAACAGCAAAAAATCGTAAATTTTTTTTTTTTTTATTACACCCCAAGACGCGTATAGACCCGCCACAAATACAGATAACCCTCTGTTCACACGGACAGAACCTCCCCTGTATTCGCACGACGTCACACATAGTACAGTTTCACAACCACCAATTCCAACTCACACACACACACACACCACATTCACACAGGATGTACATACAGCTAAATGATCCTTAAACATGATGCTTTAATTCTCTACAATATCCTTACCGCAGATGATGCATATGCACAGGTTATCAAGCATTCCTATCCTTTTGGAGGCGTTTCCCACACGGAAACCTTATTTGAAATCTACGAGTGAAATGAAAATCCAAAATCTTTTTAAAACGGTTTCCCACACGAAAACATAATCTTTTAAAAATCGGCTACCACGAGGGGTAGAAAATATTTTGCATAAAACCACGAGATCATAATAACAAGAATCCACTGTTAGTCCATCCAATTGTTAAACCAATCACACAACTAGACATAAACTGAACCACCACAACTCTAAACCTATCGACAAGTAAAAGTAGGGTAAAAATGAATACTGAACAAAACCTCGGGACTGCTAAGCTCTCTAGCTATGTCGTCGCTTCACGTACCGTCCCAACCGTCACCTCCCGTAGTATCTGCAACTGGGGGGTAGTGAGAAACCAACAAGGGTCTCCCAGTGGATACCGCAAGCCGACGAAAGCAAGCTGTACTCACTGGCAGACGAAAGAGAACAAACGACTACAAGGTACCGCAAGGTCAGATATAGTATCAAAGAAAGAAAGCATAATAATGAACAGGTAAACCGAATACAATAGCAAGCGAATATATCAAACAGTAATATCATAATAACCGCTACGGTAAACTGGACAGATACTAATAAGGGGTAAACAGTAATACTACAGTAGCATGATCTAACAGGAAATGAAAGAAGGTAACGTAAACAACTGTCGCTACCGTAACAATAGGGATGCATCAACCGGACAAGCAGTCTAAAAATATAAACCCAATCAACCACCATGTTGGTCAAGAGACCTCAGGCAAACCACCATGTTGGTCAAGAGACCTCAGGCAAATGTCACGCCATGCTCAACCTAGCATATAACCCTAGCAGTGACCGCATCGGGCTCACAGGTCGGAAGTACGACCACTTCTCCGGAAAAGAACACTCTCTTGCGGTGGATCAGACCACTGGTGTACGCGAAATGCACAAAACACGCTGTGACGATCAATGCAACATGCTCAATGGCCAACTGCCGGCAAATAGCAGGGATAGAATCAACAAGGAATCACTGACCGAATCCAACGAGTCATATCACAAGTCTCAATATGTCACCGACCAATCAAGTCCTCTATTCCCGAAGGAATGTCATAGTGTCACTGACCTATCAAGTCCACTATATCCAGAAATCATGCAATCGTTACGAGATGTAAACAATCATGAAGCCACTAAATCATGCTATGTCTCAAGATCATGTGCTATAATCATGTCATATGAACTCTTGCAGTCACAGATTACTGCTCTACTTCTAGGTCATGATGCAATTAGGAAAGTAGAGCAAACAGGAACAAAATGTGTAGTGCTCAAGTGCTCACATGCAAAGTGTGTGTAATCAGGAAAAGAAACACGGGGGAAGGAATGTCACCAAGCATGCACCACTGAACAAACGTCAGATCGAAGTACCCACCTGAAGTCCGATGAAGCACCTAACGCCCAAAAGTGATGCAACTAGTCACCTGTACATACGAAAGGTACTATAAAATCATAAACCACTCGATACTAAATACCACTGTGACCCACACATCGACCCACACTCCGAGGACCATTCGGGCCATCGGTACCTTTTACCGATTCCCGGAACCTGCCGGAGATCCCCGGCAACTCACCGGAACACAAACAAACCCACACAGTGTCCCAGAGAAAACCAACACTTACCAAAGACCACCCGCTGCCCCCAGACACACCGATTTGGGTGTCCGGGCAGCAAGACGCACAAACAATGCGAATTGGTGCGACTAACAAAAACCGAACAATACCTGGTTCCCAAATATGCCAATTTCGACTCCGAAACCCACCACAACCCATCCACTACCTCTAGACACACGAGGAAGTAAGGATGACCAGCCGACCAGGCTCGATAACAAAACGAAAAGCGTTCAAGTTGACAGAACTGAATTTTGAAACAAAATCGCGATCAGACGACCGATTTGGCCGATAATCGCGCCGAAAACCCAAAATAAACACTGCGATAGTCTACGGACCTAAGACGACTAGTCCAAAGGTCAAACACCACTCATACATGCTTCCCGAGGCAACACTCATGCAACACTTGCGCAAAAACCCCAAAACATACACTAAAAAGCAAGATAAATACATAAAAATATAGTAATTAAGCATTTACCAAAAATTCCCACGCTTTGGAATTCAACTAACACCACTGCTAGACAGGTCTTGACGTTCTGAAGGCGATGCTTGTTGTCCGGAGCGAAAACGGGCACCGGAGAGCGCGCTGGAGCAAGCCGATCCACAAAATCCACTATTGCCGAAGCGGCGCACAACACAGAGCAGCATGCAGAAAGAACAGCGTGCAAATAGAGCAGCGCGCAAAATGGAGATGTGCGCAACATGGAGCAGCTCGCAAGCAGTAATAATTTGCAAGCAACAGGCTTGGGCGGCGTGCGAGCTGGGCCACGCGCAAACAGCGTGCAAGCTGTGCGCGGCGCAGGCTGGGGCAACGCGCGGCGCGGCCGGGCAAGGCGTGGCGCGCTGGCTAGCAGCAGGTGCGCGCGGCCAGCCAACAAGCAGCAGCAACCGCACGCAGGCAGCATGCAGCAGGGCGCGCGCGGCCAGCATTAAGCAGCAGCAGGCGGGCAAGCTGGCAAGGGCGTGGGCGCAGGGCTGCAGGCGCGTGGGCGCTAGGGCATGCGGGCGCGCGGCTGGCAATGCGCGAGCGTGCGGGCGCACGGTAGGTGCGGGCGCTTGGAGCAGATGGCCCGCGGCTCAACCCAAGCAGCGCGTAGCATAGGGGCGCAGAGGCCGCGGCAGCCTCCTCCACACGCGTGCGCTCGTGCGTGCGGCGGCGGCAAGGAGTTGACGCCCAGATCTGGAGGTGGGAAGCCCGATCTTGCCTCCTCGGCCCCGGCGACGGCGACGGCTCTGGTTTCAAGGCCGTACGGACGAGGAAATAGGGGGTTTGCGGCTGAAGGGAGGAAGAAGAAGGTATTAGGAAATAATTTTTTAGTTAAAGTCCTCATTAGCCCTAATCCAAAACCCACTAAAGAAATACTCCTATTTTGGGAACTTTCGGTTAAATTACCTCAGTGTCCCAAGTCCATTTATCCTTATCTGACTTTCAAATTTTGAAATTTCAAACTCCTCTAACCTCGAAAAATGTGTCAAAAGCCGAAACACCTCAAGAGGACCGATTTCACGAGTCTCAAAGCATAAAATGCCACACTGTCCCGAATTTACCGAAATCCGCACTTTCGGTCCGATAATCCCGTAAAACGTACAGATCCGGGAGATCCGGGTATCGGATTTGAAATCCTTTCGCACCACCGCGTTCAGTATGACGACGCCGTCAAAGTGACGATCTTCTATTTTAAAAATCTCACCAGATTCAAAAGTTGGTCATTTTCGGGGAAAAACTCAATTTTCGTAATTTTTCCGTCGAACTCCGTTTTTCACGCTTTTCGGTACAACCAGCACAGCAAAAACAAAAACGGACTTGACCACTCCCTCTAGCGCTGATTCACTAATAAACCTGCGAAGAACAAACTTAGAATTTAATCCTCGAAGTGCTGAAATTAATACCCTCTCTAGATTAACGGGATTAATTCCAGACTTTAATTAAATTTTGAAAACCAAAATTTACGGTTCCCACAGATTATGATGGAGGGTTAAATTATCTAGCAAATGCAGTTTTCAATGAAACGGACAACCCACAAATAAACAACGAATATGTAGACAATCCTGATGAGGAAATTGAATTTGTTGATCATCGGGAATGTTTTCCTACAGATAATAATTGGATAAATCAGTATGTTGTAGATCCTACAGAGATTGATAATCGACAAATCAATATTGGTCTCCCTAGCATTGGCGGGACTTGGGTTGGGCGTGTCTTTCATGATAAGGCATCTTTATTGGATGCTCTAGACCGGTGGCATATTGATCGTAATGTACAAATGATAGTATTGAAATCTATTAGAACGACTTACACTGTCAAATGCTTCGTAGAGGGATTTGCATGGAGATTACATGCTTCGGTACCTAAAGATACGACATACTTTAGGATAAAAACATATGCTGGTCCACACACATGTGTAATTCCAATGCTGAACGCGGCACACCGTAATTGTAATTCGAGCCTTATATGTCAATTGATTCTCCCGACATTAAAGGTTGACTTAATATGACGCCAAAAGAAATTCAAGACACTGTGCGATCAACTTTTCATGTTGACATAACATATTGAAAGGCTTGGCAATCAAGAAGTAAAGCGTTACAGCTTATTTACGAGTGCTGGGAGCAGTTATACACAGACTTGCCTCGTTACCTTACTATGCCGAAGGAATGTAATCCTGGTACTTTATGGCGTCTGGATCATAGGTGGCCCGCTGATGGGATTTGTCGCTTTGGTCGTATTTTTTGGTCATTTGTGTTAGATGTATGCCCTAGAAGCCAACTTGGCCGACACATGTATTCTTTTTAGGATATAAATTTGTATTTGACATTTTATATTATGAATGTTATTGGGTTTTTATTTCTATTCATGTTATGTTTGTGTCCATGAATTGTCCAAGGAATTAATAAGATGATGATACGTATTCTCAAGAGTTGAGAATTTGAGACATGTATCATTAAAGATTAATTCCTAAATGCTCTCGATCAATGGATCATCACGGGGACAGTGATTGATCCGGTGAGATTGGTGCACAGGTCGCTTCCCTTTTCGGGTAGACGAGTCTCGAGTCAACAGTGTGGGGACACTGAAGCGAATGTGCAGGTGGTTGTTGGAGAACAAGGGTACCGAGCGTAACCATCACGAGAAGTCACTTAGATGTCTACTCACTCGTCAGTGACTTACTCGATGTTGCAGTAGTGTGACTGGTCCTTTGACCTGTGGTGTCTCGGCTATTCACAATGGGGTTACTGGAGTTTGACTGTACATACACTTGGTCCCTAGCAATTCGGATCCTTGCAGTGCATGTTGGCTGCAGTAGGTTCGTTGTAGGAATAGGGTGTACACCTATATGGAATCTATCGCCCTTAGTAGATAAGGGAGTTAGTCCTATGTGATTTACGAGATCGAGTTTAGAAGACTTTGGCCAAGACAGAGAAAATAATGGAAAAGGTTTTCGATATTAGAAACTCGAGTCAAATAAATTTGACATATGACAGACGGTAGGGTTTGACGAGCAATTCTATGACCTCCGTCTAGTTGGGACTCTGGATAGAAGGATTGTATCACACGTTAACTGCACCTAGAGGTTCAGTATTCCATTCTACTGGAATGCCACTACATGCTGCTAGGCGTCACTGGTGGATTGTGGGACTCACGAGAATTATCTGGATGATCGATAAATCTTATTGGGCTGAGTTTGAATTGTTCTAACCCACTGAAAAGAGTTTCGGCGATATTGTTGATGGTGATCACAATATATCTCACTACCAGATAGAATAGAACCTATGGGGTCACACACATAAGAGGTTATGACTGATCGGATAGTCAGATCAATGGCACTCTCCTGGTTAATCCTGCTACTGGTTACGATGATGCACACGAGTACATCTGTTAAAACGGAACAGGATGATTCAACTCAAATCAAGACGAAGGACGCAGAGGAAGAGAGCTCAGACTATGATGAAGAAGAATGGGACGAATTCTTCAAAGATGTTCAACGAAAAATTGATGAGGAGGACAGGAAATTTACCAAAGGAAAAAGACTAATGAGATCAGCCTCAACAACCAAACAGTATACGAGAAGAAAAAATGTCCAAAGAAGTGCGAGTCAGCATAGTGGGCCTCTCACCAGAGCACGCTCACTTTCTGGAATTCTGCAAACTGAATCTCCATGGGTTACGGGAATGAATGCACCATCTGCATCCACACAGCACCCATCACACTCGAAGAAAGGGACTACAGACACAGATGAATTGGAACTGCTTCGTCAGGAACAGCAAAAACTTTTTGCTGAACAAGAAAGAATGTCGAAAGAACTTCAGCAGATTTCCTCTGAACACAAGAAGATCAAGAAAAAGTATTCAAACATTTCGAAACTGTTCAAGGGGATTTTGAACAAGCTGAGCTGTACCAGTTCAGATTCATCTGACTGAGCAGGACCTTCTGTTCACTTTTTCTGGCTTTACTCTCTTGCAGACCTTGTAGTTCTTAGTTTTGTGTTTAGAACCTAGTCTTTGTTCTAACCTTTTAGCATAGTTCTCAGTTTGTGCATATTAATAGAATTTTTTTTTACTTTACTCTCCTTACATATTGTAGCTCTTGCTACGTTTTGGCTTTGTTTTGTGACAAAAGGGGGGAGAGAGTTAGAGAGGAGTTAGCGAGAACTTTGAACAATGAACAATGATTGTGGAACAATGAACAATGATTGTGAATATCAAGGTAAGTATGACTTCCACTCAACTTTGGTTTTTCTTATGTGATTTGTGGCATGCCTCTATACTAACTATTCGACTAACTATTTGGGCATGTAATATGACTAACAAGTTGATGTTGGACTAACATACTTTGACATTTGGTTTTCGATTGCTTAGAAGATATGTTGGTTTTAACTATGATTCTCTTACATATCTGAACTTTTCAAATGTCATGATGAGAATAAACTCTATCTCTGTAGTTGGTTTTGAATGTTTCAATTCTTGAGGTATCTAACGATTTTGTTTGTCAAGAATGCTTTCTGTGTGCAGAGATTACAGATGTCTAAGTCTAGAGTCTGTTTTAGGAGTTTATCTCATGTATTTAATTTCTGGATCTCTTTTGTAAATTTTTGTTGTATGGTGATAGCAACAAAAATATCTTTTTGAATTTTCTTTTGTGGATTTGTGTTTTGTCACGAAACCGCCAAAGGGGGAGATTGTTACGGAATTTGAGTTGGCGTATTTCGTGAATGTATTAAGTCTTGAAGATTGAAGATGAAGAAACTTTGGATCGTATACCTCAATCTCAAGAAAGAAGAATTCAAAAGGATCAGGTACGTTTAACTAAAGAATTTTGATGATCCGAATACTTCTTATAGTGTAGAAACACCTGGAAGAGGTTTTAATTGCTTAAACATCAAAAACTGGACATGGGACATGTTCAGGATCCGGATCGTGGCTTGCAATCCGGATCCCGAAGGGTGTTTGTTCATACACTGGTTCAATCCGGATCGCAGCATCTTATGATCCGGATCCCGAACACTGGTTTTACCTTTTGCTTTTCCGATCCGGATCAGGATTTGCAATCCGGATCCCGAATGTGATGTTTCTTGAAACTGTATGAACGATCCGGATCGGGGACTATGATCCGGATCCCGAACAGTGTTTTTCTGGAAATCGTCTTTCTGCTTCTGCAATCCGGATCGCCAATTCCAATCCGGATCGCCGTCGGTAAAATTTCCAGAAAAGGCAGTTTTTGATCCTATCTTCTTCCAATGGTTTCTAACCTATAAATAGCCCTTTTTTCATTTCTAGGGCATCCACATAGATCGGCAAAAACAGAAAAATATAGCCGAAAGAAAAATCCACATATATAGAGAAGAAAGGAAATCAATAGATTTATTCTATGTTTCTTCATCTATATTGATTGATTTGATTCTAGGTTTTCCATACTCACATTTTGAGTAGAATCAAATCAATGAATACTTAGATGGTATTTCCGATCTATCTTTAATCTAAGTATTCGGCGGATCATCACCACCCAAACAAACAACGATTTACCCAAAATCGGCGCGTGGACTCGCGTGGCCTTGTGGATTCAAGGTGCAACCGCTCTCGTGGATTCGGAGCGAGGTACGTTCGTGGATTCGAAGCGTGCCACTGGGTGAAGACCGTGGATTCGGTCGGACGTCGTGGACTCGACGTTGGACGCTGTGGATTCAGCGTTGGGCGCGGATCGTGGATTCGAGAAGCGTCGTGGAGCGAGCGGGAAGATCTACTAGGAGCGTATGGTAAAAGGTTGAGTCGTCTGTGAGTACGTTATATCACCTTGTACGTGTGTTAATTCTAGTGGATTTCGCCGTGTTATCGGTCCCGTGGTTTTTTACTCCGGTTTGGAGTTTTTCCACGTAAAAATCTTGCGTGTTCTTTTATTTTTCCGCATTGGGTTTATTGCGCAATGATTTTTTGAGTGTTTATTGTTTACACCTATTCACCCCCCTCTAGGTGTTTTTTCTCCTATTTAGATCCTTATTAACCTAAACCCAACAGCCTTCACAAAAACTCCGTGAAGGCGCTAAATCATTCAGCGTCTTTTATATATATATATATGCTGAAGGCAGTGAATGGTTTAGCGCCTTCACGAAATTTTTGTGAAGGCGCTGAATCATTCGGCGCCTTCAGCAAAAACACTGAAGGCGCTGAATCATTCAGTGCCTTCAGATAGTCCAACCTCCGTGGTGCCCTGCTGGCAAAAGTAAGATTAGTTTTATAAATAGTTTTTTTACCGGGCCATTTTGCAAAATTTAAAAGTTTACGGTGTTATTTCAAAAAAAAGTTCTCGTCGGCGCCTATAAAAGGCATCGTCGGTCCCTCCTCGCTGTCACAATTTCCCTCCATCTGCCTTCGCATTCGAAAACGGAGAGAGCTCCTTCCTGTGGAAGAGTCGTCACGATTCCATCAATCTCGAGCCCTAAGGAGACCCCGATCGATCGTCTTCTTCTTCAGCGCTCCGATCACCATTATCGTACGGATCGGAAGCGCTCTCTCTCGTAGCTAAAAGGTGCGATTCATTTCCGCTGCTACCGTTGATCGATGCGCTATCTTGTTCGTTTTGATCGATGTGAGTTTTCTCGTGTTCCTCGTAAGATTTGGGGGTTTTCGGGGGTTGTATTGGAGAAATTAGGGCAGTGATGATCGTAGGAGCTTCGATTTGCTGCTGTTGCTGTTGAAACGAGGGAGCAGGTGCATATATGGACGATATCGTGGACGTTTGTTTTTGATTCAATTGTTTATACTTAATCTGGATTTTGTTTTTTTTGGTGAGAATTATAGCTGATATCCAGTGTGAAGTTAGTATTTTATTGTAGCTTGTCTCGAATCAGTG
This sequence comes from Tillandsia fasciculata, assembly GCA_029168755.2. Lineage (NCBI taxonomy): Eukaryota > Viridiplantae > Streptophyta > Magnoliopsida > Poales > Bromeliaceae > Tillandsia > Tillandsia fasciculata. The sequence continues at coordinate 12,392,547 of CM054950.1, forward strand.
ATGAATGGTTGCATCTAGGATATCTCTGTGAAATTTTTGATAGCGGATCTGCCATTAGTCCCTCTAAGTGCTATAATATAGCAAAATCGTGCAATTCTTTTGTTATGTTTCTCTTGTTCTTTCTGAAGCACTTGTTTTGAATTATCTTAGGGCCTATGTTTCTTATCAGAATTTTTGAATTGTTTTGATTGGTAGGTTTCCTGAATAGACATTTTGGTTTTCCGGCTGATTTAGTCATCTACAATGTTACAATGGATGGGAGGTTCTAGGAGGAAGGTGAATGCTGTAAGTTCCAAAAATGTATTATAATTCTGTTGAAAGAACCAGAGTACTAGTGTAAGTAGTGATAGATTTGGAAGAAATGCGACAATGATAGTCCTGAGGTTCAAAACTGAGTAACTTTATTGAAGTATCAGATAGATTTGAATAACTAGTATAATCTTTTCCTAAGAGAACGTCACACTCCAAGGAAGCACAGTGAAAACTAAACCTACTAATCATTCTTTAAACTCTCTGTAGTTATCTTTTTGAGATCTAAAATTAAGCCTTATACTATCTTTTCCTGACTAGATCAGTGTGTTCTAACTCCCTAGCTCCCGGTAAAGTCAAACTTCTTTTCGTCCTTTAAGCTGTAGTGCTTCTTCAGTTCAGACAGTGTGTCAAGGTCCTTCACCATTTAGTCTTCTTATCCTTTGTTAGACTTGTCCACATATCTATACTTTCGTATCTAGTATTCAATATTTTAAACCAAGGTGCTTTGGTATTTTCAGTCTCCCTAGTTCTACTTGTCAATCATGCCCTTGCTGTAAATAGTTGTAGAGTTTTATAAATCAATTTGAGGGTAACTTGTTAAATCAAAGTATGGTAATAAATCATGCTCTATTTCAAATTTCTTGTCCTCTCCAGTTATTTCTTTCTCAGACATCTATTTCCTTAATTGGTAGTTAAAAGTCTTTGATGGCTTGAAGACTCTTTATGTTACCGAGCCATTATAGGTCGCAGTGTTGTCATCAAAATATCCACTCTCACAAACTTCTAACCACTTTCTCCTAAACTTTCACTGGTTTTTAATTATGTGAAGCTATCCTCTTGCAACATAGTTTGGCTTGTTGAGGTTTATAAGCATAAGACATCATAGAGGTGATAGGGTCTGTTCAAGTTGGCTCGAGATTTTTCTGATACTTATTCTATTGTCTAAATAGGTATTACTAAAAGCTTGGTGAAAGTCACTTATCTAAGTCGTTGTTTGTCTTTAATCTTTTTTTGCCTTATTAAGTATGCCCCCTAAATTTAATCGAGGCATTACCCGGTTTCTATTACCTTAGTATCTGTGATGTGTGGAGTGTGGAATCTAGATTCTTCATATTCATTATACTATTAGCTAGTTATAATGTATAAGTGTTTACTTTACTATTTCGCATTATTTCTAGCGTGCTAATGCAATTTTCTCTACATTTTTGTCTTGATAATGATGTGCTGAGGATATCATCAGTCTAGAAAATCAACACATAATAGGTAATGCATCACTTTTCCTGTTACTTTTTCTGTACTTGCAATTTATGGTTCAATGGGAGCTTTTCTTTCAAGGGAATGGAAAAGACTATTCATCCTTATCTCTTTGAGCATCACTGACTAGCAGGCAAAAGCAGTACTTTGAACAAAGAAAACGACAACAGCAGAAAACAGGACTTCAAAACCAGACTGAAATAAAAAATAAGCGAGTACACTACCATGAGGAGCCTCGATCGCTTGACATCCTTAGCTTAATAAACTTGGCAACAGTTTCTCATCCCAATCATGATGATGATAACAATGGTAAGTATTCCGGTTTTCAAATAAGTGATCAACAATATAACTTTGCATTCTAGATAATCTATATTAATTCCAGTGTTTGCTCACTTCTAAGTTTATGTACACTTAATAACAAAATGGATAATGTAACAATAACTCCTGACCCGGCCACCCTATAGTTATACCAGGATGGTCATTTGGATTAGTTGACTGGTTGGGGCAGATGTTCTTTATATAGAAACAGAAACCAGAGCGGTTGACCAGTCAGGGGAAACTGGTTGGCTGGTTGACTGATGTGTAGATGGTTTCGACATTTTGTTTGCCTTGTTTGATTATCACTCTTCTTTCCTTATTGAGGGATATTTTGTTGTCATTGTTTGATTAGGACTCTCTTTCCTTAACAAGAGTTGTATTGAGTTCAGAATTTTGTTAGGGATGCTGGGTATAAATAGGATTCGTCTCCCTTTAGCTTTATATGATGAGATTGTGTTGATTTGGAATTAAGGCTAGTTGATACATGATAGAATGCTAGAGTATCGAAAGGAGGCCCATCAATTTGAAGAGGAGATGAGAGGTTTTTCTCTTTGAAGAGGTGAACTGTCTGATATGACATGGCCCCACTACATCAGTTTCTATCATGACTTTTGAACCATGAGCCATCAGGAGAAAGAAGGAAGTGTAGAACCAACTCAATCAAAAATAGAGTTCTATCTGTTTATGAGTTCACAGAACAAGGAGCCTTCTATCTTGTCCTTTCCAAGTAGCAAAATTTTGGCTTCTTTGCTCTCTTTTTTTTGGTCCCATTGTGTACCCATTTTTAACACATCTGCATATTCAGAGCAGAGTTTGCAGCAAGTGGATCTTCATGTCTCAAAGCTTGCCCCGGGAATGGTGCTTAGCAAGATCACAGTTGCATATTCTAATGATCAGAAGCAAACAGGTAAAGAATTGTAGTCATTTACACCTATAAAGTTGAACTGTGCTTTAGTTCGTGAGCCTTCCACCAATGTGATTCTATCAGGTATATAACAATAATATATACTATGAAGAAGAATTGGAGATAAATCATTAATCTTTACTTTAAAACATAAAATATATCTTCCACTACTATTTGGATGACGTCAAGTAATTTAACAGTACTGTATTGTTTCTACAGATTTTGAACCAGCGGTTTTATCCTCACCTGAGTAAGTATAGATAAATTGTAACAATTTCCATCTATATAGATAAAATTCTTCATGTTTCTTCTTTTCGTATCAACCAAGTCTGCTTATTTCTTGCCAGGTTTCCTACAGCCATTGGCTCTCATGATACAGCAGTTGTTCATAATTCAACTGATGAAAATGCTGATTGTAGGATGCGAGCATCTTCAAATAAATTTGCTTCCTCGAATAATGACTCTAAGCAGAAACAATTGAAGGAAGAGATTCAAAGTGGTAATTTTCATTTGTAACTTTGGGTTATCATAAACTCATTAATCCAGTAAGGTAGCGTTTAGATTGGGTACAAAGGGGGGATATCCCCCCTTTGTACCCAAACACATTTGGGATGGAGGGGGGGAATAGGATATCCCCCCCATACCGGGTATTGGGGGGGATATCCCTTTCCACCCCCACCCCCCCCCCCCCCCCCTTGAACTACTCGCCCCTTCCCAAGGCAGAGGCTCTGCCTTGGGAAGGGGCATTTCTTTTTTTTTTTTTTTTTCTCTTTTATGCTTCTTTTGATTTTTTTTTTTTTTTATTAAATTTTTTAAATTTTAAAAAATATTTAAATTTTAAATTTTAAATTTTATAAATTTTAATTTTTTTAATTTTATATTTTAATAAATCTAAAAATTTTATTTTGTTTTTAAAAAATATTAATTTTAAAAATTATACAATTTTTTTATAATTTTTTTAAAATTTATATAAATTTTAAAATTAAAATTTTTACTCCTACTTAAAATTTTAAAATTAATTTTTTTTTTTTGCTCCCACTTAAAATTTTTATAAAAATTAAAATTAATAAATATTAAAATTTGAATAAATTTTGAAATTTTAATTTTGGAAAAATTATTAAAAAGAAAAGGATATTTTAATCTTTTAACACAAAAGTCAACTCTCTATTCCTCTTATTCTTCAATCACTACCAAACACTTTTTTTCTTATATTTGGTTTAAACCTCATTCCCAACCAAACACAATTTTACATTATACCTAACTTATACCTAACTTTATACTTATCCCTGGTATAACTCATTCTCTCTTATCCCCAATCCAAACGATACCTAAGGATTTTAAATCTTGCAAGTTGTATACAATGTCAACTAGTTAAATGTCCTTTCAAATGCATGGTGTTTTAAATTGACCTTTTACACGGTCAAAATTTTGTACTGTGACAATTTCACCTTTTAATTCTCTTTGCAGAGGTTTCTCTTCTTGATTTACTTACTGATGATGAATCAGTAAATAAATCTTGTGGCAGATCAGTCCCTGAAGCTCATGTTGCATTTTCAGTAAAAGGTAATGAGCTAAAATTGAACTTTTTAGTATGGGTTTGCTGTTTGGGGTTCTACTATAAGAGAGGTGCTTCCATTTGTGCTTTTTTTATTGAGTATGTGGGTTTTACTTTCATTATGCTATCATAGTTTTAAGTTGATAAAGTCAATTACGGTTTGAGAAAAAAAAAGATATTTAAAAGCAAGATTTGAAGAGAGAGAACAATTCAAAAAGTGTTGGGTTTCCCTTTTCTTTTAGATAGAGCACTGTTGGTCTTCAGGTTGTTTATGGACACCAAGTTATTCGACACCTAACATTTGTATGTTATTGGGAAGTGAAAATGTATAATAATTTTAGCGCTAAGCAAATAGGTAAGGCTGCTATCTCACAGTACTCTGCCCTTTGAAAAACAAAATTTGTGTATATGTGCCTTTTGGAAACTCAGAGATGTTTCAGATGGTCAGACTACATAAAAATCAGAATGCTAGAACTTTGTGGCTTCTTGCATAATAAGAATAGCCAATAGAACTTTGGTACAAGTCCCTATTAATGGCAGCACATTCTCATATATGCTGTTTTTCATTCATCACCAAATGATTAAAAGTGGCTTAATATCTTGCTTAGGATGTTTCACAACTCCCATTAGCTGGCCAAATCTTTATCATAGTCCTATGCAGAAGTCTTCATAAAGCTCATCTTTTCCACTCTTCAGAAGATAATCTGGAGCTTTAAATATTGTTGAACTCAGTCTTGTGTGCATGCTCTTGTTATTGATATTGAATAACTGTTTAATGTAGTTGAGATAACTGTTCTTCTTGGGTTAAGTGGCATGTCCAATGAAACTTTCAATATGCAAAACTATAACACATAGAGAGCTAATTGGTAGTGGATAGTATTGGGAAATATCAATGTGCTAGAATTTACACAGGCAGTTGAGGCTTCATCTGTGAATAAAACTGTATGTAGGCATTAAATTGCATTTAGGCTCACATCTTTAATATGATTTTTGAAGTTATGCGACTTCTGTTCATTTTTAGTCATCCTAGTCTGACTTCTACTAACATATAAAGAATGGTGTCAAAAGTTGGTTTTTCTAATCTTTTTTCATGGTAACTCTAATGAAGAAAATTAAACAGTTAACTCATTTGATTTATGTAGTTAGGCAATTATCTTGACCACAATTTTCTATAGCTTAAAAATGATTTACGGTTCATGACTTCAATGTTCTTTCATTTTCAGGCCTTGGTAAAGTGGGGACGGAAACACCTGCCCGTTCCCCGAGACCATATCAAATGTTACGAAATGTCATTTATGGCTAAGCTTAATCCATTCTTATAGTATTTTAGCGTTTTCCTGATATCGCTAGGTATAGAATATAATTTTAAATGCTCATCTAAAATAGATGTATTATTACAGGATTTTTCCTTCACCTCCTAAGGCCCAAAAGTGTACCAAAACTAGAGCAACCAGATCTATATCGTTTGATGCTGCCATGGAACTGGTAAGGGTCTAAGAACTTTCTTTTCCATTATAATTTTTTTTCACTTAAGCTCTTATCAATATGAGATCCACATTTTGTTGTTTCTGCAAATATGTAATGTGCCATGTGCATAGTTAACAGAGATTTCTGTGCATCATACTGTACATGCAAGATGCAAGCAAATAGCTGAAAATATCCTTCTAGTTTACAAAATACTGCTTGAAAATGCAATCTTCTACACATCTCATTAAAACAGTAGTAGTTCATCTGATGGAATCTCTCCAAAACGCAATAAGCACCTAGGCTATGAAAACTTGGACTGCTAGAACCTAGAACAACAATATTTTAGCTAGATTTATATTTGTAGTAAATTAAAACTTTTTCTGTTGTTGGGAAATAGGTGCAAATAACAAATTGTATCCTCTGCATTAAGTTTTCATAGAGTTCTTCTATCTGCTGATTGATCTGTTCGTAATTGCATATTATTCTTAACTCACAAGTAGTTTGACCAGTCTATTTTCTCCTAAACATGTTGGAAAATCTTTCTTTGAAGTAAAATAACACTTAAAAATAGTTTAAATTCGAAAATATTTAAATAACAGTATTTAAATTTGAAGAATAGTTTTGTAGGTTTGCATGCAATATTCAACAATATTATAATATAGAAATAATAGAGATTAGATGAGACCTGTGAGTTGAGATGTGTGGAACACTATCCTAAAAGCAAGATTGTCCCTCCACGTGGAGGCTCCGGCAATCACTTCTAGCGATACAACGACCACTGTTCACCCTGTCGGTATGACACCGGAATGGCACAGAACGAACCGCGTCGACTCTCAGAGATCCAGCAAAAGAGTAAAGAGAGAAGATGCTAAAGCTCAAAGTAGAAGAGAGTATTGTATATATGTTCTCTATCTTAACCATTTCCTCATATATATATATATATATATATATATATATATATATATATATATATATATATATATATATACCGGAGCAAAGCTGCCTCGAGCAACCCATAGGCAGGCAGGGTCCAACGGCTACATTCTTGGGTTAATCGTTGGACCTCACTGAGGAGACCCTTGGGTAGCCTGTTAGGGCATTCCCAAGACAAGGTTAAGACAAGCAAAATAAAAAAAAATAAAAGGTGAACCAAATCAAGATCGCGCGCCGATGCCCGCCCAGCCCAGCCCAGCTTGTGCTCGTGTTGTGCACACGTGTGTTTTGGAGACGACCTTACTCCCACTTTCTCCCAACCAACTCATTTGAGGAAAAAGGAAGATATAAGTTACTACCACATGTGATGAGTTTTTAATATGGGACTAAATATCACATGTGATAAATAAGACTTTGGAGTCTCAGATAAAGCCCATTAATATTAGGCAACCCAAAAAGCCCAAAGGCCAAAAACCAAATTTTAAATCACAATAAAATCAAATAAAGTCTAACAAAACATACGTTTAATATTTATCAAGCCTGAAATAACTCCCTGAAGGAAAAATTTAAACAATCCCTACCTTTCAATCATGAGGTATCACTAGAATTGTTTTGCATGCTGCCCATGCTTCTCAGTTGCATGAGGTTAATTCACGACCATTAAGGTTGGGGGCTGAAAAAGCTTATATGGTAATTCAAAGTTGTTACTGTAAGTATCTCAAATTATTAATGAAGCTTTGCCACGTTTTGTCTTCTAATCAACACCTCTGCTCAGAAAAGGCTTTGATGACATTATTGAATTTTTTGATGTACAATTACAAAATAAATTCTTGGAAGACAACAGAATTCAAGTACTATTTTATAGAAAATTGAAATTTTCTTTTTATTTTCAGAATTCCTTAATGGATGACATCAGCATGACTCGAGATAAAAGAAAATTGGATAGACTGGAGAACTTGAGTGGCATTTTAGATGAATTTGACGATGCAAGAGGCACACATTTTGTGGATTCACGTTCTTCATATTCTTTCAAGAAACTTAACAATAAATTTGATGATGTGGAGGAAGACATGTACAACAGTGACTATAGATTTGAAGGAAGATGGCAGTGTGAGTTAATCATATAGTTAATCATATATATATATATATATATATATAGCTAGCTAGGCTCCTATACTATCTATGGTACTGGAGCTCCGATACTATAATCTCGTTTTCGATCTTAGGGTGTTCAAATCAATGATCCACACCGTTAAAACTGATCTAAGGTATTCTAAGTTTTTAGAAAAAAAATTTATATTTTTCGACATAGTTTAACTTTATGGTCAAACCATTTTAAAATTGTTAATTTTCAATAGCTATTATGGCGAGTTTGTAGTTTAACGGTGTAAAAGAATATAAATTTATTCAAATTATGATAGAAAATACTTTAAACTATTTAAATCAAGATCAATATTCTTAATCTTGAATTCAAAAGTCATATCCTCAAATTTAAAGATTGTTCAATTTTCACCGTTCATTTTGACATGATTTATTTACTACGTAAACGATGTCGAAAAAAATTAAAATTTTATTCCTAAGAACTTCATAAACCCTATATCATATCCGTTGATTTGAGTATCCTAAGATCGAAAACGAGACTATAGTACCGGAGCTCCGGTAGTATAGATAGTATAGGAGCCTAGCGCGCGCTCTCTCTCTCTCTCTCTCTCTCTCTTATATATATATATATATATATATATATATAAAATTGAGCTCCTATGCTTTAAAAAGTATCAAGTCATTTGTGCTTTTAAGTTTTCGGCCCTTGGATGAAAAGATATCCGGTTAGGATGATGGTGGGCCCATTGGATTTAGTGGGTGGTTGGTGAAATAGCATAATCTAATGGGTGGAATTAGTCAAAGGAATATCTCCAATGGTAAAAAACTTACAAGCACCAAATGCTTGGTGTTTTTACAAGCACCATAGTTGGGTATATATATATATATATATATATATATAGTGCCGTAGGTATACTTTGATAAGCATGAAGCCCTTTGTGCTTATAAGTCGTTTTCGATGTTGAGGCTTCCGAATTGATGATCGGCTTCGTTAGACTTGATCTAGAGTATTTGAAATACCTAGAAAATAAATTTCGTGATTTTTCGATATCATTTGCCTAGTGATCAAAATGACTAAAAATTAATAGTTGAAAATAAAAATTTCACAAAATTTGATGATATGACACTAAAATTTTAGATCAATAATATTGATCTTGTTTTATACAGTATAGAGATTTTTTATCAAAATTTTACGTAATTTGGATATTTCTACACCGTTAAATTTGTAATCGGCTCACTACGGTCTTTAAAATTGTTGAATTTGAGCCCTTCGATCACTAGGCAAATGATATCCAAAAATTACGAAATTTATTTTCTAAGTACTTCAAATACTCTAGATTAAGTTTAATTGAGCCGATCGCAGATTTGGAAGCGCCCCAACATCGAAAACGACTTGTAAGATGTAGAGTCCGGCTACTATGCTATCGATAGCACCAAGCACTTAGGCCTCGTTTAGTAACGAGAACTAGGGGGGGATAAGGGCTTATCCCCCCTAGTTATACCCAAACGCAATTAAGGTCGGATTGGAACAGCTGTTCTCGTCTTTCTGGAATAAGCTGGTATAAGATTGGAATTACTATTCCAGCCTTTTCCTGGAACAAGGCTTGTTCCCATTTGAGAATAAGCTTAATTAAATTAATATAATTTTAATTATTGTTTTAACTCTTTAATTAATCCAATATTTTAATTAATTTAATTATTTTATTAACTAATTATTTAAGTATTTAGATAATTAACTAATTATTTAAGACAATTAAAATTAAAATTTTTAACATTTATAAATTTTTAAATTTTAAATTTTAAATTTTATAGTTTTTAAAATTTTTAACTTTAATTTTTAATAAATTTATCATATAATTTTAATAAATTATATGATAAATTTTTTTAATAATTTTTTATATATATAAGTAAAATATAAATTTAATACTTTTTTTAATAAATATTTTAAATTAAATATTTAAAATCATATCAGTAAAATTTTAATCATAAATTAAATTTTTAGTCCTCTTTATTCTTCTTATTCCTCTTTAACTTACCAAACACAATTTTCTTTATACCCGGTATAACTCTTAAATCCAACCAAACAGAAATTTACACTAATTCTTGCTAATACCATAACTTATACCTATCCCCGGTATAACTAAATTTTATCCCCGAACCAAATGCAGCCTTAGTGCTATCAAGTTTTCCGCCGTTAGATCTATCCCTTTGATCATACTATTCCACCAACCACCCACTAAATTCTAGGGTTGCGTTTGGGTCTGGTATAAGCGAGAACTATTTATTTTAGGGATAGCTATAAATTCAGAAACAAGCAGGAACTAATATAATTTTGTGTTTGGATGAGTATTAGAGTTATACCAAGTATAAAAAAAATTGTATTTGATTTGATAAACTGGAATAAGAAGAACAAAGGGAAGGAATTTTTTTTAATTGACGAAATTGCCATTTGAAAAACCTATTTAATAGAAATTTAATTATAATTTGTATTATTTAATTTTTTTTTTGTATATAAAAATTTAATTTATTAAAAAAATTTAAAAAATTTAAAAATTATACATTTTTAAAAATTTAAAATTTGTATAAATTTTTAAAATTTAAAATTAATAAATTTTTAATTTTTTATAATTTTAAATTTATTAGAAATTAAAGTTAAAATGTTAAAAAATTATAAATTTAAAAATTTATAATTTTAAAAATTTAAAAATTTTAATTTTAATTTTTTCAAAAATGTATAAAATGGGTGGGAATTATTAGTTCCCACCCCCAAACTTTTTTGTTTGGAGAACAAGAGATGGATAAACCATTATGCCCCTCTTGTTCTCCAACGAAATATAGCCTAGGAGATCACTGCCATCCTAAACGCACATTTTTTCATCCAAGGGCCGAAAACTTAATAGACTTGATGCTATTAATAGTATATTTGCCTAGTTCTATATATATATATATATATATTACTTCTAGAAACTTTCCCATCACATTATTTCTGACTACTTTCTTTTTCTTCATCTAAAGCTAAAAATGGGCAAAACTAATTCTTAAATTTCTATATTGAACAGCTGGGATAGGTTCCTTAGATGACAATTTACGTGGTAAGAAGAATGATGGATTATGGAAGATGGGGCCTTTTCATTCGGAAGACTACTTTTCTACTTCGTCATATGCTAAAAATTCCAATATTCGTGATTATAGCTTCAAAGATCGCTTTTTTTCTAAAAGGTTTTTTTTTTTTGTTTTTAGTCCATCATATCCATAGTTTTGACTTGATACTGAAAGACCAAAACTAATATATTTATTTTCTGCAGGACTAAAGAAAAAGCTGGCAAAAGAGTTGACATTTCAGGTGATTGCATTGCATCTTCAGTCATTTGTTGTTGATTGTTTTGAGAGGAGTACATATAAATGCATCTTAATTACTGACAGTATGTTAAATACCTAAATAGCTTTCTTGCTTCTCTTACTCTGATGGATGTAATGGTGAATAAATATTTTCTTGCTATGTGCAATTGTATATAGGTCTTCATTTGATGAGTGGGGCTTCTCCTATGAACCTGACCTTGGTTGCATATTCTTTTAACTGGGATTTAGGCTACACATAGAAATATGGCTCTTTTTCAGTCCATTCTATGAAGGTCAAAATCATTGCTATTGTATCATATTGCAAAAGACTTGTAATTTTATGAAGGAAATCTAAGTTATTCTAAGAACATAATTCATCAGTTTTACACGAATTTTGAAACTGTGCCTTGTGTAACCTAGGGCAATAGTTCTGGAAAGACAAAAATCCCTTCGTTAATTAATTCACTTATTAACAACTCTTTATAGCAGCTATAAGATTGAATATCCATGTTTGACGTAGTTAGACTTTTGTATGATGGGACAGTTACCAGCTACTCTGGATTCCTAACATCTCAATTAACAATACACAGCTTATTCATCTTGCTGACTAATGTTCTGTTACAAATGCTTTGGATTTTTCACATCCCTTCCTTTCTATTTGATCCCCTTCAATTTGCCTATCCGTTTTCTAGACTTTTTGTATAAGAAATCACGTTTTTGACTTTGTTCAGTATATAGTAGCTATATCATCTCCTGCATATGTATTCTTCTCTACATAATTTTTGCTTAAAATTCTATACTTCTAACTTTGATTTCTGCAAATTTCCAACAAATGGATATCAGCACTATCTTCCTCTTCTTTCATTACTTCAACAATGGAAGAAGACTGTGACCTCATGACTTTTGACTGGGAGAGGTAATCTTTAACTTAACCATCTTAGTGTTACCTTCTATATTGTAAGATGGTTCTTGCAGTGGGATACAATGTATGATCAGATCTCCTGCATTTAGAAAAAGATCCAAATTTGACTCCATTCTCAATCCACCTGTTTGGTCCTTCAAGGAAACAAGCGAATCACAAGATAGCCTGAGCTTGTTAAGGTAAATGTGAAAAAAAAAAAATTCTTTCTTTTCCTCTTCTAGTTATTACAATCCTCATTGCTTCCATTTTTGTAAATTTTCAGCGAAGAGTCGTGCTCATCTACTGCAGGTCATTCAGAGTTGTCAACTACATACAAAATTTTGATTTGGAATTCTGAATAACGAAACACTTCCTTTTAACATTACAGTATCTGTTCTTCTTTTCTATTTCTAATTTTATTTCTTTTGCAGTGAGAGAAGAAAGAAGCTATACGTTGCAACCACAGAAAGTAAAACTGAAAGAGAACAAGACAAGTCAAAAGGATGAGCTCCAAATGAGCTTCGACAAGAAGTATGATGTAAAAAAGTTTCCTACAGATAAAACATATAAAAACTTATCAAATAAGCTGAAATCAGGAGCAGCTTATTGCACCAAAAAGTCTCTTGGCCTTGAGAAAATTCCAGAACCCGAGTGTTTTACCTCATTCGCGGAAAATACGGAACTTCGTGCTGCTTCTTTTTGTTCCTATCCCAAGAGTTCTGTCGGTGCGGATATAAGATCCACAGATTGCAAATTGATTTCTCCAGACAAGCTCTTCAACTTGTTTCCTGATCCGAAGTTACATCCAACAGTTGATTCAACCCAAAAGAAACTGAAGTCGAAGAGTCTTATTGATTTTGAACCCTTCAACAATACCTGTAGTCAGGATGATATATTGAGACAAAGATCTGGTTGTGTACCATTCTCGTTTATTTCTGGAGCTTCTCAGGAAGATATCGAGATGTATGATTTATCAAGGCAAAGGAATGTTGGCAAGAACGGAAAAGTTAACCATGAAAATTTTGATAAACCAGAAAACAAGGTTTCCATGGTAGAGAAATTCAAGAACCCACCAAATTGTGCAACAGCGATGGATGCAGGTTTAAAGGAAAATTCGAATGAATATGAGGAGTCAAAAGATGAAACCAAAGGACAATCTGATGGTTCAGAAATCAGAAATTGTCCTGAAGTAGCCAATGAAACATCAGTTGAAAAGGTTGGTGGGCCGGCATGGCAAACAAGCTCTACTGATGATGAAAAGTGAGTATTGTAAACCCTACCTAATACTCTTCATTTTGTCTCCATAGAATTGTTGGCCTTTTACATGTATATATGACTGCAAAATCATCTGTTTACTTCACACAGCCCTGTAAAATCTAAATTTTCATATATGCCCTTCAGAATATAGTATCATCTGTTTACCTACACAACCATGTAAAACCTAATTTTTCACATACGCCTTTCAGAACATGGTTTCCTACTATTCATCTTGTACCTACAAAAATGTGCTTCTTGAAAACCTATGAAGCAAGGATACTTCAAATTTCTCGCCGTATCCGTATCGGATACGTATCGGATACCGATACGTGCCCGATACGCGCCCGATACGTGTCCGATACGGGAATGAAGTATCCGGTATTTTTAAAAAATAAAAAAAATATCGGATACGGCTCGGATACGGGAGGGACACGGGGGGATACGGCCAGATTCTTTTTTGGTTTAAAATGATCGGAATTTAAAATTTTTCGAAAAATATGCATCCAAATCCATTGGAAATAAGGAAAAGAGTGAGAAAAATGCAAATTGATCTCCCTTCAATTTGTCATTTCTTCTACTTTTTGCACTTGAATAGTTGAAGGTGATCCCTCACGTTCTATCTCCACACAGTATTAAGCTATAGTTCAGTCTTTTACCGCTTCTCTTTTACTTTTTTTTTCATCTAATTTATCAATTTAGAATTAATCAACAAAGGTCATAAAGAATACTTTTTTTCTTCTTCAATTAAATTGTTAGCATATTTTCTTTTATTACTGTTTTATATAATAGAACCTAATAAAACATATATATATATATGTTGAATGACTAATTATTTAGTTTGTGCGACTAAATATCTATTCTTATATTTGATCAAGTTGGATGATAGTTGGTTGATATTTTTTGAATTATTATTTCATACGATTGATTATCTTTTTTTATAAACAAATGTAAAATAATTATACAAGTTAATATACATCAAAATATATTCCTTAATATAATTCAGATATCCTAATTGTTCTCAATATATCATTATATATAATCAATATATATTTAAATATATTTAAAATAATATTTTATTCAAGTATATCCTGCGTATCGTATCCTAGAAGTTTTAGGAATTGCCGTATCACCGTATCCGTATCGTGTCGTATCCGTATCTCCGTATCCGTATCTGTGCAACATAGTTGAAAACCTTTCGTTGTATGAAGCCAATTTTTCCACCATGAATTTAATAACTTCCCAACATTGAACTAGGGTGATGGGTATATATGAATCTATGGATTTGACAGGAGGATATAGTCAAATTGATGATTCTCGATGGTTATACATGTAAAATCCTGTATAATTATTAAATTCGTCCTTCTACTTGCAAATCATTGCATGGTACTGAAATTGAGGCACTTTCTTCTTTCCTTGCCATAACCAGAGAAAATTTTGAAAACATTTGTCCAGCTCGACCTCAAAAGAGCATGAGTAATTTTGTCAAAGTTCTTATTGGTGGAGATTCTCCATTTGCATCCCAAGTTAGCAATAAAGGTTCTTTTATCCTTTCTGTTGATTCGCATCGTTTTCCGTGCATTATCCAAAAGTGTGAAAATAAACTTCTGCACTAAGCTCCTATATGATTAGTTTTATTTGCCTCCTCATCAGTAGAACAATTGAAAGAGAAGTTGGGAGATGACAGTAAGAATGGTGCAAGCATGGGAGAGAATAGCTGCAATACACAATATCAGGTTATGCTGGAAAGCTATGTTCTTCAGCTTCTTTGTGTCCAGAAGGTGCTTATGGAAGCATCAGACAACAATAGGAAAAAGGTACAAAAGAAACCTTTAGTACAGTCTATTAGATATCACTAAATTGTCTAGTTTTTAGCTGTTGTTGATAAGTAGCCTAGCTTTTTGCTTCTTTTATGTGCGTAGTATGACATTTTGATATAAATTTCCTGTGACAATCTGACCGGATAAATAAATCGACTCTGTTAATGCCTCTGGAATATGTTGAATTACAAAATCACTCTTGAATAAAACCCTCGACTTACAGAGGGTATATTAGGATTCTGCTTTTGCATTTAAATTTTCTTTTATATTGATATAATTCAATCAAACATATATTCTTCATAAGTACGCACACATGCATGCACACAAAGTGACAAATGTAGTTCCTGCATTCCTACATAGTGACATTAGTTTAAGGGAATTTACTCATTGAATTTGTAAGTATTTTACAGATTTTTATTATTATTATTATAGAATAGATATTTATTCCATGGTCCAACACTTATATAATTCATAAGCTCAATCATCAAAACTTAGTTCTTAGCACATCTTGCAATATTCTATTGCTTCCACTGTATTTAGAATAAGTTTTACAGTTACTTTTCAACAATCCCAAGTTAATTATCGAACATAGATATTATTATATTTCATTAACTTTGCATGCTCCTGTGTTAGAGAGCTCTTTTATTCTCTAGGCCAAGCAACCTGATTTATGTCTCGTGGAATATTGTGCTCTGGGTATTACTTCTGCTTTTCTTTATGTTTTACTCTTTTTATAATTTCTATGGCTTATTGTAGGGACTACTTGGATTTATCATATAAAGCACATATATCATCACTTTTTTGCTGTTAAAATATAAGAATTTAAGAACAAGTTTTGCATCAAAACCCTTTCGTGTAGGGACAGAGTGCTAGGGGAAAGAGGGAGGAAGCATCTGACGTTGTAGTGACAAAATAAGAAAAGGCTTTGGATTGACACACGTAGTAAGCTCTTTACTTTCTTCCTTTTCATTACTTCATACAGTCTTTTACTGTTCTGAAACAGGAATACTATAATTCATAGACATATAGAATAAAAAGAAATGCATCCATTTGTGTTTTCTTCCGTCTATTCGGTAATTCTGAGAAGCGAAAGCAGATCGAATAATACTAAACAATACAAAATTTTGCACCTAAAATTATTTTGAACTATCCTTGTTTGTGCGTACATCATCTATGCACCGAATAAGTGTTCTAAATAATCTATCTAGATATTTATCATGTTAAACCTATATTCCATAGGCCTAGATGATTGGAGTCCATAGGCCTAGATGATTGGAGTGAGTTAGTATATTGGACTCGCAATTTAAAGGTATAGATGATTTCTGTTAAATTTAATATCGATCATTTTCTACTTGATTTAATTTTTGGATAATATGATATCAGAGCCAAATTCTAAATCCCTTCAATGCTGTGGGATTACGTGTTCAAATCCCCACCATGCTTATTTACTGAGTTAATTTGTTGTGATGTCCCTGACTCGCCGCAATCGCCGGTGATGATAATTCTCTGAGGCGAGTATGGCGGCGAGGATGATGGTAAACCAATTATGGTGGATAATTGGAGAAGTTGAGGGTAGAAGAGATGAGAATTAGAGAGGAAGAGTGTCACGCCCCGGGGTCGAAACTGCGACCCGGGCTCGCCAACAGATCCGCCATCTGTACGGAAACCCCCGCACAGACGAAGCGTTTACCCTGCAAGTCAGATCTATAGCTAAACATGTATCAGAGCTGAAATAAAACTAGTAGCTACAGAATCATACACTGAACATCTGAATAAAAATAAATCCTCAATACATAGTCTCACCCGCTATGTAAATAAATACAAATTTCACAGACTGTCCAGTACAAAAGTGGAATCAGAAAAAAAAAATATAGGGTACATCTACCTCTGACTCTCAAGTAAATAGGGTAAGGAGCTACTCGTCCACGCCCTCACCTCGATCAGCTGTCTCCGCACGAACACAAGCCGGAACAGCAACCTCTGGAATACCTGTCACCGCACCGGATGTGAGAACTACTGCAGAAGGTAGTTCCCAGTGGGTACCATCACCAATATCCACAGTATGCCCACTAAGTCTACTGGAGGCAAAACAAATAGGTATGCAGATAGATAATATGAAAGCTGGAATGAAACTACAGCTAATATGCCTCAAGTATCATGCTCAAAGGAAAAAACTCAACTAAGAACATGCTATGCATCCACTCGCTCACGAGGTTGTCACGCCCCGGGGGTTTAAATAGGCGGAAGAGAAGTAGATATGTGGTGCATGAAATTTTTGTTTTTGATACCCTTTCCCCTGTGTGTGCCCAGATCCGCCGCATATACAAATTCACTCCGCAAACGGGCGGAGTCTCCTTTGTATATGCACGGCGTCACGACTACAATTATCACTTTAACCACACTAGTTCAAGAGTCGAGTAAAAGAGTACATACAACAATATTGCATAAACATCAAAGAGGCCTACTAACTTTGAAAGGATAAATCCATAGGTTTTTAAAACGGTGCCCACACGACACCTATACTTTTAAAATCATTTTCGCAATCCATAAATCCATATGGTTTTAAAAACGGTGCCCACACGACACCTATGTTTTTCAAAATTATTTTCGCAATGCTTTTTCGGTAGTTTGAAAACGACCAACAAACAGATAATGAAGTAAACATTCATCCACAGAAGTATGAAATCATCCCAACATCCACATCAACCCCACAAATGTATCAAACTCACATAGCTACTAACAGATAATGGAACGAGCATAAGGAAAGTAAAAACAGTCTTTAGCCTCGAAGGGCCAACAATCCTCTCGTCGCGGCCTCACCGTCGCCCTAGCTCCCACCCCTGACTGAACCTGTCACAATGTGGGAAGTCAGTGACACATGGTATAAAGTATGAAATGTAGGAAAGGCTATAAATAAAGCAAATCGCAAGAAAACCACAGCATCCGCCCTCCTTCTCGTGCAATCGACGGTAATCCCCCCTGTATAACCCAAACCGAGCACCTGCCTCGGCAAACCACACCGCAGGTGAACCGCACTGAGCACCTGCCTCGGCAAACCACACCGAGCACCTGCTTCGGCAAACCACACCGAGCACCTGCCTCGGCAAACCACACCGCTCTCACCTTGGCGCCTCTAACCCCCCAACTACGGGGGCCCCCACTACGTCACCTTGTGGGGCACACGGGTCAACGTACCACTTTTCCGGAAAAGTATACCCACGCGGTGGCCAAACCGCGGGTGTACGTGTAAGCAACCTCGAGTATCGTAACCCAAAACATGAAGTATCATCGAGCACCGCGACCCTCAGTCGCCATAAATATAATGATAATAAAGCATAAGCTTATACAGGGGTTAACAATATTTTAACATGTCAATATTTTACTCTTACCAATTACCCTCATTTTCCGACTCAAGAACTGTCGAAAGAGGAACCCACCTTAGCGTGCGTCGACCGAAAACACTCGGACCCGTCTCGTGTCCCCCGTACGGTTCCCGGACCTACAGGCCCCCAAAAACAAGTATTAGTAACACTAAAATTGAACACCCAAAAAGAAACACCGAACATCGGACCGAAATTGGAACGCCGATGTGGTCCTAGGAACCCGACGACGGCTAAACAAAACCCGCGTGGCAAAAATCCCCGCACGGCACCAGCCCGTGCGGGCGCGCATTGCCTGCGGCAGCCCCGCGCGGCACCAGCCCGCGCGTCGTGGCTTGCCTGCGGGCGGCCCCGCGCGGCACCAGCCCGTGCGGGCGCACTGCTAGCGGGTGGCCCCGTGCGGCACCTACCCGCGCGGGCGCCTGCCTGTGGGCGGCCCCGCGCGGGCGCCTGCCTGCAAGAAGCCCCGCGCGGCACCAGTCCGCGCGGTGCGCTGCCTGCGGGCAGTCCGTGCTGCCGGCGGCCTGGACTCCGCAGTGGCGGTGGCGGAGCGACGGATCCACCCCCCCGCGAAGCGATGAACACAAAAAAACTAAAACAACGAAATACCAAAAAAACGAAACGCTCACCTTGATCTCGCGGGGAAGGAAGAGGAAGAAGAAGGATCGCTCCGGTTCCGCTTCTCCACCTCCAACGTGCTAGATCCACCGAGAAGAAGGAAACCCCTTTCTCATTCCGCCTAGGGTTCCCTTTTCTCTTTTCTCTCGTACGACGCTTCTTGAAAGAGGGGAAAGAAGAGGAATAAAAATAATTATTTATTACTGCCCTCAAGCACGTACTAAAAAATAAAAATAATTAAAAATTCCTTAGTCGTTTTAAAATTCAAACGGAGGGTCCGATTGCCTCGAAAAGCGTGCCGATCACCTGGCACGGATTCCGATGCATAAAACGCGAGCCAAAACCTTCAAAACTCCTTTCCGGGGGATCCGTGACTCGAAATCCGAATCCGATCGTTTTGCCGCGCACCGTTTCGCGAGCTCTACCACATAAACAAACCCGCAGCCACCAACGATCGATTCCGGAAACATCGAAGATTTCGACCCCAAACCAACTAATTCAAATAAAAGAAAAAAAAATAGGAAAAACAAAAGAGTCAGAATGCTACAGAGGTGCTCACATAACCCAATCTCAGTGACTGCCACATCGGGTCCAGTCAAGCCTACGCCCTCTAGTGTATCAACCAGGGCGTCCCATCGGACTCTCAATATCACGCAAAGCGACCTCTAGTGTATCAACTAGGCGCATCATCATCGCATTCGGAGCGTAACTCGAGGGGAGCGACCCCACCGAGCTCAAGCGTGTCTCATCTGGCATAAAAAGCGGCATCTGCAGGCTACAATCTACGATCAAACAGATCGGAAACTCGAGTACCCAAATAACCATAACTCAATCGGAGAACCCTCCACAACTCAATCTAACAATGCCCAAATAACATAGCTAAGTCGGAGAACCCTCCACGACTCAATCTGACAAAGCCCAAATAAATATAGCTAAGTCGGAGAACCCTCCACGACTCAATCTGCTAATGCCCAACCCATAATCTAGAGTAAACCAATCGACTTCCATGAAGGGCCGAATATTTCGAAAGACTGACACCTACAACCCAAATCAAACAAGAACAGGCTGCAGGCACAGCCGCCCGTAGCTTCCAACCCAACAATGGAATTAGTCATCAATCTCTCACATAAAAGGCCCGAAAATTTTGAAAGACTGACGCCTACAACCTAAATCAAACAAGAACAGGCTGCAGGCACAACCGCCCGTAGGTTCCGCCCCTGAAGTGAAACAAATGCTCAATCTCTCATGACACTAGAAACTCATCCCACAGAGTTCTAAAAATTCGCTCGGCCCCCTGGCACGAGGATACATGCATCCCGAACTATCTGGACCATCCATAATTCTCTCGATATTTTAAAACACTTTAAAATCAGAGTTTAACTTAAAACCAGCTATAGAAATTTTATGAAGGTCCAGATGAATCCCGAATGTCAAGAAAATATGCAGTCTAGTGTCAAATCATCTCTAGATCATGCTAAAAATATCTGGGGCTCAGGATTGTCTTTCTGTAATTTTTTAGGCAACTATCAGATTTACCAGCTACAATAACAGATAAGCTAGACATGCTATACATGCATACCATAGCATTAGAAGGCATTCCATACATTTTGAAGAATTTCCAACCCACCTGGATCGCTTTCCACAGGCTACGCTGAAGTCGGTGAAGAACGGACTCGCTCACTGTCAAATTCCGCCGAAAACGGCACCTCGGCTCTCGGTCGCGCGCAACTCC
This sequence comes from Tillandsia fasciculata, assembly GCA_029168755.2. Taxonomy (NCBI): domain Eukaryota; kingdom Viridiplantae; phylum Streptophyta; class Magnoliopsida; order Poales; family Bromeliaceae; genus Tillandsia; species Tillandsia fasciculata. Next base: position 12,413,375 of record CM054950.1, read on the forward strand.
ACCGCGCATCCCAAAAATCACACTGAAGCACTCTGCTCACTCACAAGGCCTCAAGCAAGGTTTCCACCTGAGCTCGGTCAAAACTGACGTCGCTCCGCCAACTCGCCTGCGCATCAGCTCGCGCGCCTCGGCGGCTCCGCACAGCACTCTGCTGTCCACACAACACAGGGAAGAAAGGAAAAGATAGGAAAAATCCATCTCCAAGCTCAAAAATCCAGTCCGTTGTCAAAATCCCAAAAGCCGAGAAAATTCGAAAATCTACAAAAAATCCGAAAACTCGGAAACGCACGGTGCTCACCTCTACTGTGTCCGCGCGCGCTCGAGCTCCAATCCGAGCTTTCCTCAACAGGACAAGCCCTCTCTCTCTCGCTCCCGGTCGGTATCCGAAGCTTTGGCGCGAAGAAGATCCCACCTACTGCTCACAGCACGCACACTCTCACTCCCTCTGTTGGCTTCGCGCAACACCGCGCCGAAGCTCCCAGTCCAACTCTCTCCCTCTTTCCCGCTCTCGTTCTAACTCTCTTTCTTTCCTTGGATTCCCACAGAAATAAGAGGAGGGGGAGGGTCAATATATAAAGACAAAAGGGGAGTTAATGCTGTGCAGGGGTGGTTGGGAAGTGAAAATACTCTTTTACTGTAGTAACCGTAATTTTTAAAATCCAAAATATAAGTTTAAATAATTTTCTGGATTATTTAAATGGCAAAAATGGAGAATTAATAGGCAATAGTGGCCCTAAAATATCAACTTTTGATCGGGGCCTGATCTCGAAAATCTGAGATCACCATTTCGACCGTCTCGTCGAAACATGAAAAGTTGATATACATATGTCGACGATCCGACGGTCGGATCTTCCGCAAAACAGCGAAGAAAAAGTGGGTCTCACAACTTAAGTTGTGAATAGTAACCCCTGATTTAAATCCCTTTTCGACCAACGTCGGCCGATTCGCCGTCTGGACCCCGAACATAGGGGTATGAGTAGTCGATCTTAACTATTTTCGACGTTCTGAGCGCAATGGCACTGACGGAATTCGCGTTTGGCAATCCGGGTGCATCGAAGTGCGTGCAGTGTACTGCAACTGGTCGAACTTTATGGCCCGAGATTTTATACGAGCGCCAAATCAAGCGAGCAAATACACTACTTGATAGGTCTCGATGAGCCGGACGTCGTGGCGAAGTTCGTTTCGCAAATTGACGATCCGTTTGTCTCGAAATGCATAAAAGACACCGAAAAAGGGTGTATTTGTAAAGAAACTTTAAATTTTTGTGGACCAAAAATTATGAGGTGATTAGGGTAGGGTCCTGTCAGTCTAAGAGACCTACAGGAGGGACCTTAGGGTTTAGGAATCTTTGTAGAGGGGGTTCTTTGAAAAATTTACAAAAGAACACAGTAACTCCTATATGGCTCTTGGTCTCCTTGGGGGTGAGCACGAGGGGTCTGTGGGGAACCCAAAGCATCCCAGAGATCCTCTGTATCTCCCAGACCAAGGCCGGACTGCTGGGGAGGCCGAGGGACACAAACCAAGGAGAGGGAACCGAGAGTGAGAGAAAAAAAAAAAAAAAAAAAAAAAAAAAAAAAAGGTTGGAACCAAACCTTTCCAAGTTGGGTCCTGGAGTTCCTGTGGTGTTCTTCTGAGTCAAGAGGACCATCTTGGTGCTTGCCGTGGCCGCGCGAAGTGGGAGGAGTAAAAACCGGCTTCTTCCTTCTTCATCGACTCCGGCAAGGTAAGTGGCACTAAACCACTGGTTGTTTGAGCCCAAGACCTCTAGCAGTAGCTTAACTAGGCCCTAAGCATGCTCCCTGCCAAGCCCGAGCTCCCCATGCACGTTGGTTAGCCGGTGGGAGCAAACCCTCGCCGGAACCCTAGCTTGCTCCGCCTCGGCCGTTCTCCACAACCAATGGACCAAAATAAAAACAAAATGGTGGAAAAATTCTGTAGGGCCAAAGGATCATCTCCACTAAAATTGGTGGAGTTTGATCAAGTAAGGAAGTTGCAGATTGAAACCCTAAAATTCGGGTTTTCTTGCATTTGGCCGAGCTCTTTGCTCCGGCGCCGGCAGGCCTCCCCACCGCCGGCCACCTGCTCAGGAAGCTTTATGGGAGTGAGGAGAGTCCATCCATGCTGTTGCATGGCTCCCATGCAAGCCGAGGGTGGCGCGGCCATTGTTGACCCGAGAAATGGACCAAGTTGCTTTCGCCGGCGTTCCGGCCATCTCCGGCAGGGTTGGGATGGTCGGGAAGCTTCCTAGGATCAAGTAGAACCCAGCAATGCCCTTGCATGGATTCCATGAAGCCTCAGTGAAAATCCGCCATTAGAGGTGAAGAAGCTCCAAACCGAGCTTGCTCCGCCGCCGTCACCGCCGTGACCTGTCGCCGGGCACGGGTTCAGGTGAGTTTGTTACGTGATTTAGCAACTATTTGGCCAAGTTGTTGGGTCCCAGAAGCCCTGGTTGGATGGTCACAAATTTCGAAGCTTTTGGCTTCATCTTCAACCTCAAGCCGCGACCAACCCATACAGCAAGCTTGGCCCAGGCTTGCAGGAGAAGAAGTTTAAACCCTTAGAAGCATTTCCTTCCAAGTTGGAAGAGATTTGGTGCAGAGATTGCAGAGAACCAACTCGGGTTTGTGCTTGGGTGTTTGTATGTGAATAATGCACATTAGGTGTTTGTGGAAATGCCACAGAGAAGATTTGTTTGGAATTAGGCTTCGATTATAAAATGAAAGTTGCTCCAAATTGTCCCATGAGCTTGATGCTCACTTCAGATCAAAGTTGATCTGTGTGGAATTGTGAAATGAGCAATGTGAACATGTTAGAAAACAAAGGCTTTGGATCTGGTTGATCCAGCAGTTCTGGGCTGCACTTTGGGCAAGCCCCTGTGTCCCTGAGGTACCCTGAGCATGATGATCAAGTTATTTTGCAGTTGGCACAAGTATATTTAAAGTTGTAGTGTCTTCAAGCTCTAAGTTTAGTGTTTTGGCCCAAGGTCTGTTCTGGGCTGTTTGCGATGCCGCGATAGTGAGCTCCTGGCTAATTTGGGGTCACTGAACGCGATGCTCGCGTTTAATTTCAGTTTGGGTGAGTCGAAGAAATAAAAATGCCTTAAGGCTATGTTAGATGAGTAAATTATGGCCCGAAGTTTTCCTCGGGTTCCGTGCTGCCGCAAATGGGTGAGCACGGTGTTCAGCAAGTCGAGTGTCACTTACTGGAAGTGACGGTTCGTAAAAATATTACTCCAGTTAAAAGAACGAGCGAAAACGGCTCTCAAAAAGCAATAAAAGTGCAATTTTTGGAAACCCTTGGGGTTTAAATGCAAATGTGACAGTGTGTACTACCTAGGGCAGTGTAGAATTGATTCCTAAGCTTTTCGTTAGGAATCCAACGGCTCCCGTTGAGCGGAAATTGGATATCGGTCCGAGAATCGGCAAAATCGTCGATTTAACGGCATCCCGGTGGCAATCGCACAATTTGGGAAATTTCGGCGGTTTCACCAAGCCGACTGTTGTGTCCCAGTAGAATCTGGTTGAGCCAGCGGCAAAGGTTTAAAGCCCGAGTCTCCCGGAAATCCAAAAGGAATTCCCGGGAGGGGCATTTTGGTAATTTTACCAATAATTGAACATAAGGTTGTGTTGGTCTAAGTGTCGTTGTCAAACACTAATGTTAAGTAGTTCAAGGGTTCAAGTTTGATCTGGGTTTAAGTTAGGATTGAGTTTGTCTCCCTGATCAGTATTTTTGATTCAGGTTGGTTCGGTTTGCTTCTGGTTTCGAGCGTTCAGTTGAGACAGTTTAGTCACCTGCAAATCGACAGGTGGGTTTATCTTCGGTCCGAGCTTTATCATTTCGGCCCTCTGGGGTATAGTATTGGTTAGACCCCTGTTCTTGTAGCCTAGAAAATGTTTGAGCCTGCTTTCCTGTTGATCAAGTATTCTACTGCTAAACACATGATTTTTAGTCAACAAATGTTTTTCACCAAGCATCGCAGGGTCGCCTGAGTCTGTTCTTGTTTGATAGGACAAAGGCATAGCTCTTCGAGGTTTGGACATAAAATCTGTTTTCAAATTGGTTTTCTTAAAACAAAAAATGTGTTTAGCCTCGCATGATTGGTCTTTAGTTGCTTCCAAATATTGTGACTTTATTCCTGGATATTTGCTATACCTGATTATCAGTACTCCCTGATTATATATGATCCATGCTATAGTAGTTGATGATTATTCCTGCATATGAGTTGAGATTCAGTTGATTCTGATATTGCATCCTTGATTGGATTGGTTCGGCTTGTTGGTTGATCATTTGAGTTGAGATTCTGTTGGTATTTTACTATTGCATCCCAGTGGGGATTTCCCGGCTTGTTGCCGATTACCCGGTCAGTGGACCGTGAGCTTGAGCATAGCATTATGATCTGCCACGCACTGCTGTTCTTTACGAACATTGCCGGGGTCACTCCCCGTAGAGATTGTTCTTTGCCGGTAAAGTGGTCTAGAGGAAGGACCCGTGAGCCTTTGCATCGGGAGGCAGAGCCTCTGCGCGTGCAGGTTATGTCAGCCAGTTATAGTGCGGTTCGATGAGACCAATAGTGGCATTAGCCTGAGGTTCGATGTGACCATTAGTGGCATTAGCCTGAGGTCCTCGTGACCAATAGTGGCATTGTGATTGGGTACTTGAGTTTATTTTATTGACGCATAGCTTTTATCATCTCCATGATTCATTTACATTCATCTTGTACCCTGATTGTTCAGTTCCTGCTTTATTACAGTATCTATTATTGCTCAGTATACTCTTGATCAAATTGCTACTTGCTTACATATACTCCTGTCGAGATCTATTTATGCCTAATTGATTGATTAATCATTCACTTCATAATCATGCTTACCTAATATGTTGATTTACTACTATCCTCTAGTATTGTATGCCAGTAGGTACGATCTGCTATTTCTCGGCTCGTCGTGCCCACTGGGATACATGTACAGTGTATCTCACACCCCCTGGGTGACCATTTTTCAGGTCGATCGGGTGCTGGGATGTCGGGACGTGTTGGTGAGATTCCGAGTTAGAAGTTAACCCTGGACAGCCGTATCTGTGTATTAGAAGATGTTAAAGTTTGAGATTGTAATTGAAGTTGTAAAGCAAGTTGTAATATTTGTTTCATGATTATTTAGTTGTACGTAGTTAGTTACTCTGATGTTGTTGTAAAGCTAGCGGTGCATATATAGAAAAGGCTCAATCCCAAAGGGGATTGGGACTCTTCTATATATGTGGCGGTCTGTCATGCCCTGGCTGTTTTATAACTCTGATAAAAAAAAGAAGAAGAAGAAAAAAAAAATTTTAGACGCTGTTTTTCGAACTCGGGGCGTGACATTTACCCTCACTACTCCAAGATCTGTAGGCTGAGTACCGGTACTCGGGTTCCCCGTACCGGTACCCAAGCACAAAATTCCAATCCGAAAGCCAACTCTGCTCAGCCCACCATTGAGTACCGGTACCCGCCTCGGCGTTCCGGTACCCAAGCCAAAAGGGAACTGGTGTACCGGTACGCAATGCCCAGTACCGGTACCCAGGGACTTAGAAAATTTCGCAGCTTTCCCAAACCGAAGTCCACTATCGGTTTTTCTCCAAGGTAATTAGTTCTGGTACCCATACATGCGTTCCGGTATGCTATGCCCCATATTGCTGAATCAAGCTGGGGCTTCCAAATTCGACGCCGTCAACTCACTTTTCGATCCGAAGGCTCCCGCGTCGATCCGAATCAACCCGAACTCAAGCGTAATCATATTCTGAATCTGCTGCGGGCGATTTCATCGCACCACGCCATCCTGCGGAGTCGGTGCACTACACGAAGCCCCGGTACTCTATAAAGAGGATGAGGAAGAAGAGTTGAGAGAGTGAGAGGAGAGAAGAGAAGAATTGGGGAAGAAGTTACTGTTCTATTGCTTAATTGTTTCCTGTGTTTCATACATCACCTTATACTTCCCTCATTAGGACTAGTTTGTAATATGCAAGCAAACTAAGGATTACATTGCTAAGGGTATAGTAATTAACTATAGCTATATTGGGCCTCTCTGGGCCTAATTTGAAGTCGGGCCATCCAACTCTAAGCTGGCCCAGAGTACTAGTAGTATCGGATGCTCCTTGTCGGGTGCCCGCTCCTCTATGTACGCTCGCTCCACCTCAGGTATCATTATTACTCAAAATCCCTCCCTCTCCCTTCTCTAGATACGGTCAACACTCCTTCCACCTTGTCCTCTCAGTGGCTCTACTTTCTCTTCTCCGCCCTTCCTTAGGGTTTGGCTGCTGTGGTGGTTACAGCTCCCCCCCTCTTAGAAGAATCCTTGCCCTCAAGGATCAAAGTCTGGGAACTGGTTTTTGAGAGCCCAGTAGTCCATCCAGGTGGCGTCCGCTTCATCTTGGTTACTCCACTTGATGAGGATCTGCGTGGTTGCTCTGTTACCCCGACGTATCATTCTGCGGTCTAGGATTCTCTCTGGCGCTGCCATCAACTGATCGTCTTTGCCTATCAGAGGTACTGTCGGTGAGGACTGGGTTGCTGTGGGGTTGTGATTCTGGGTTCACCTGTGGTGTCCCGATTTTTTCGTGCGACTTGACTGGGTGGTCGGCGGTGAGAAAATATCTATTTCTGGTGTATCGAGCCCATTGTGCGTCAAACGGATGCAAAAAACGGACTCAGCGCGTGAAACATTGAAAATTGACTTTTTTCGGGCAAAATTGGCCTAACGGGCCGAATTTCGGGTGGGCCGGTCCACGACCCTGTCACGCCCCGCGGAGCAATTTTAGAGCGGAAAGCAGTACTATTTTTTTTTTTTTGAAACAGGCTCCCGCGTGGCACGTGCACAGACCCGTCACATATACAAGATTTTTCTTGTATATGCACGGCGTCCCTATGTACTGCACATAGCCCGAAAAAGAACATCAACCACCAAGCCTTTTTTTTTTGTGTTACAAAAACCCGAGTATGACTTTGACCACGTTATTGTCTTATTTCAAGAAAACGGCGCACGCCCAGTGCGTTAATGTAGGACCCCTGAACCACATGCAGCTTTTTCCCGTGAATCCACTGTGCAAAACACCTGTTGATGGTGTGTCTGGCCCATAGTGTATCAAAGCGATGCCACAGATGGACCCTGTGAGTTATTGTTAGCTGGATTGGCCTTCGGCTGCTTTTGCCGAATTTTAGAAAAGGTTTTAGGCCAAACAGAGGTTGGATTTGGATTCAGCGCGGAAAAACGCTTGAAAACGGCTATTTACTTGTTAAATTTTGAGTCTGGATGCCCAAAAATGAACTCCCGGAAGTTTTAGTGGTTTTTCGGTGCATGGGGGAGCCGTGGACCGGCGAGGGTGCCACGTGGCGGCCTCTGGTTGGTCGGCGCATGCGGCGTGGTCCACGGAGCAACAGGGGTGAGATCGGGGTGCACCGCGGGAGGCGTGGACCGGCGGGGATCCGCGTGGCAGCGCCGGATTGGCCGGCCCACGCGCGCTCCGTCCACCGGGGCGCGCGGGGGAGCGGTAGACCGGGGCGTGCCACGTGGCGGCCCCGGGTTGGCTGGCCTATGGGCACGAGGTCCACGCAACGCGCGGGAGCAGGCGCGGGGGGGGGGGGAGCAGGCGCCGTACCGCGGGCAGGTGGGGCAGGTGGGCAGCGCCACGTGGCGCCCGCTGATTCGCGGGCGCCACCCACCGCGTTGACCCGAGCGGGGGACACGTGGCGTCCACCCGCTGGGCTTGCACCGCTGTTGCCTGTTCCATAGACACGTGGCGGGCCCCGGAGTGGGTCGGACGGCGTCGGGATCCGAACGGATTCGGTGTGCGGGCTGGGCCGGGCCTTGGGCCGCACTGTGCGCGCCCAAATCCAAGCGGGCCGGGCCTTGGGCCGCACTGTGCGCACCCGAATCCGTGTGGGCCGGGCCTTGGGCCGCACTATGTGCGCCCGGAACTGGGGACACGTTCGGCATTTTGGTAATTGTTTCTTTGGGCCTATATATAGGGCCCGAATCCACTTCTTGAGTCTTTTTCTCCCACTTTCAGGCCTTCTCTCTCAGAGCTCCCTTCTGCAAAGTTTCTCCTCCCTTTGTACTGCATTCACCTGAGGAGTTTAGGGTTTTTTGGTGGCACGCATCCCGAGGTTTTTGATTTTACGGCGCGTCGCGACGTTCCTTTTTCGGTGACTCCCTTCGACGCGTATCGTTGCGCAGACTCCCCTGGCCTACCCCGACCACCGATTTCGACGATTCTTGCACCGATGTGTTCCTGAGAGGTAGGACTTCATCTTTCGTGTTGATCGCGCTCTCCCGTTTTGGGTTTTTGGCACGGTTCTCGAGGCACCTTTGTGACCCCTTTTTCTGTGTGATTTTTGGGACAGCACTTGAGTATTTTGTGGATATCTTCGCGCTCGGACATCGGATTGAGGCGTGCCTGTAGTCGTTTTGCATCTACACATCGCAAGGAACGTCCTCGTATTTTTTCTGGATTTTTCTGAGATTTCCCCCGGAGGTAAAAACCCCATTTTTCTGGGTGTTACTGTACGGATTTCTGGTCCCTGGATTTTTGAGAGTGCCACTTTGTCTATTTTGTAACTTGGTCTACGGAACTCGGATTTGGACGTGCAGGTACTCGTTTCGATCGGCTCGACGCGAGGATCGCAGCGGTGATTTTTCGGGAATTTTTGGTCTCCATCTCGCAGGTGAAAACAGAGCATCTTTGGGACTGTTTTGGGACAGCGGTTAATTTGGAGTATTGTATGTAATTTGGGCACCTTGTGATCACTTTTGTAGTTATCGCGACTTGTGGGCTTCAGATCGGGCGAGAGGGCATTTTGGATTTGGATTTAGCGATCGAGGTGGGTGGTTGTTATGGACCTCAATTTTGATCTACTCACTAGGAATACCAGAATCATCCCCTTTGTTGTATGTTGATTGATATATCATGATTATTATGCATGCTTATATAGGCGGACTTGTGATATGTTAGCATGTGGTATACTTTCGATATCCTTATTATATGGGAATAGCATGCCTGAAATAATGTACGATCAACAATAATTACCTTTCTAATATCAGCATGAGGACACTTGCATGCTTGTTTGGACATCTAGTTAGGCCCCCTTTTTCTGTTACACTATTGTTGGAAATTGACTTAGGAGAAACCATGTGGGCACACTTTCTCCTTTTATTGAGGTACTAATGTTATTGCCCGGGTTGAGCAGGGTCGTTGGATAGTGTAGCCAGGTTTTGTTGAGTGGGTTGTCATAGCTGATATTAGTGGTGGGTTATTGCTGCAACCGCGGATAGTAGGCGGTTGACCGGATATTGTTATTTTATCAGATTTTGGACTTGTGGGGTATTGCGGTGACCGCGGAGATTGGGCGGTTGACCGGATGTTTATTTGCGCTTTGGATTTTGAGGATCAATTTTCTCTAGTGGTTGGAGGTTTACACTGGTTGTTGTTTTACTACATTAGACTGGGGGATTGGGTTAGCTTTAGTGGAGGGATTTTTCCCACTTCTTTTGTTGTCGTGATCCAGTCCTGCTACAGGGAGATATCGAGATTTGGTTACGATATTTGCGAGACATGGTTACTTTACTCGTGTGGGTCGCTCCCCTCGAGTGCCACTCCGGAGTAGGCGATTGACACATCGGCCAGTGAGTGCCAGATATTGATTATTGGCCAGCGAGAGCCAGACCTTCTCTATCGGTCAGTGAGTACCGATTTGCTAGTAGATACTTGAGACAGTTTGAGCAGGCAGTACCAGTGGTTTCTGGTCCTTCGATTGGGTCTTTTTAGACAGATAGTTTCTCTGCTACCTGCATTCGATTACCCCTTTTGATATTGCATTTAGAGGCATAGTAGTGGTAGCTTTCTTTTCTCGACAGTTTTATAGCTTACCACATTTCTTCTTTTCTTTTTGCCTCTGGTAGACCTAGTGGGTGTGTCAGGGTTTGAGGCTTTACCCACTAGGGGAGGCTACTGTTTTTTTATAGTAGTTCTCACCCCCATCGTCTTTTCTTTGTTTTCTTCCTTTGTTTTGCAGAGTCCTCTGCGGGAGTTGCTGGGCCGTCAGCATCTGAGCGAGGTAAGAGGATTGCGGACTAGATAGAGAGTCCACCCGACAGTTGCTAGCTGGAGTTTTGGTGTACCCTATTTTCTCAGACAGTTTTATTATATTTCATTTTGGGTCTGGCTTTAGCCAGCTAGTTGTATATTTGTGGTGAGCTGGAAGAGTTATCTGTATTTATTTTTACAGTTGTTCTTTACTTACTTCCAGCTTTTGTATGAGATGTAGTAGTTTTAGTTCAGTTCTGATTTTATGCTCCTTTATTATCATTCTTATATCTGAGCAGGTTACCGACGCTTCGTGTACGCGGAAAATACCGTGTGCACGGCGGATCTGTAGACGGACCCGGGTTCTGGTTTACACCCGGGGCGTGACAGATTAGGTGGTATCAGAGCTTAGGGATAGGTCGGTTGGGACTTAGGAAACCCTAGGTTTTTTGGGCAGACCCTAGGATGATAGGGCGTGAGTGGCGTGATATTTTGCAGAAGTCGGTGATTTATTTTGTTGACTCTTCCAGTGAGGGAAGAGGGATCGACATAGTCTATTTCTGTTGAACAATTATGTTGGCTGCAGACAACATAAAGTTACAGAAATAGGGGAATGTCTTTTGACTTTCGCTAGATTGGATCGTGTGGGGTTTTATTGCTGATGTGTGGTTTCTTGTGGCAGGATGCCTCCCCGACGCCAGATCCCTACCCGGGGTACTCCTATACCCCCGGATGTGCCGGAGCAGTCCAGACCCTCTGAGCTTAGCGAGTTGACAGCCTTGGTGGCCCAGTTGGCGGAGGGTCAGCGCCGACAGGAGCAGAGGATGGACCTGTTTCTTGCCCGGAGAGAGGCACCACCCCCGGCTGTTTCTGAGGCCCCTGTGCCTCCAGTTGTACCTTCTGTGCCATCGGCACCATCGTCTAGTAGCGGGGCTCCATGAGCTATCCAGCCTTTGACTGCGGAGGAGGAGCAGGACATCGCTGACAAACTCACCAAGTTCTGTCAGCGAGGATCGCCCAGATTTTCAGGACGGGATGCACAGCCCTGGGACATTGGGATATGGCTTTCTGTGATGGAGAAGCTTTTCAGGGACTTTTTCATAGATCCGAGGTATCGAGTACACATGGCGGTGCACTGTTTGGATGGTGATGCAGATGCTTGGTGGCATCGGGTATAGTCACTAGAGTTCCAGATTACCCGACAGCTACCGTGGGCTGAGTTTCGACGGATGATATTGGATACCTACTTCTCGACCAGCGTGAAGAGGAAACTAGAGGATGATTTGAAGAACATTCAGCAGGACGACCGACCAGTTCAGGCATATTTTCAGGAGTTCATGCAGTTGCTCAACTGCGTGCCTTTCGTCGCTCGTGATGGTCCCCACCAGGTAGAGTTATTCGAGGCAGGCCTCCGTACCGAGATTTATACCTTAGTGCATTCCTAGAGGCTCCAGACCCTCGAGGAGGCCGCAGAGCATGCGAAGTGGGTTGAGAGAGGAGATCATGTGGTAGCCAGACGAGGGGGTATGGTCGCGCAGAGCTCCGATAGGAAGCGACCAGCCCCAGATGACGGGGGACAGGCCAGTTCATGGAGACCGCCACGACCGCCGCGGCCCCAGTTTTCTGGCCGTGGGCATTCAGAGAGGAGAGGGCCTGGTGGATCCGAGAGGCCACCGCAGCATCAGCAGCAGCAGCAGCAGCAGCAGCAGCATCAGCAGCAGAGGTCGCAGCCGAGGCAGCAGTCCTCGAGACAGCAGCAGCAGTCGAGGCAGCCCCGGTCTTCCGACAGATGCATCTTTTGTGGAGGTCAGCATCTTGCCGGCACCTGTGATCAGAGGTGGGGTCGATATTTTCGGTGCGGACAGCCGGGGCATATGCGATCTACCTGCCCCCTTACTACTTCCTCGACACCTTCTTCGGCGTCGGCTCCTTATTCACCTCAGCAGCGGCCACCAGCTCAGCGGCCCTATGCTCCAGCGAGCAGGCCATTTTTTTCCCACCCCACCGACTACCGGCCTCCAGCACAGAGTGGGCGAGTGTATGCCGCCCAGTTAGCGGACTCCTCAGCGGCCGACCAGGTGGTGGCAGGTATTATCTTACTTTCTGGCATTAGGACTCGCACTTTATTTGACACTGGAACATCTCATTCTTTTATTAGTCGAGCATTTGCATCCCTTCATGGTATAGAGATAGAGTCCTTGTCACATGCATTAGAGGTTCAGATCCCTGATCATGTTTTGCGCGTCGAGGAGTATTGCGTGGCTTGCCCGGTGCAGTTGGGACCGTGGATCTTGCAGGCGGACTTGCTTGTCTTGCGGCAGCTCCAGGATTTTGACTTGGTGTTAGGGATGGATTGGTTGTCGCGATATTGTGCCACTATTGACTGCAGAGAGAGGACGGTGACTCTCCGCGAGCCAGGACAGGAGGAGTTTATCTTCAGAGGTTGCCAGAGCACGCTGTTCGCAGCGACTATTTCTTCGGCGAGGGCTAGGCGGATGTTGAGCAGAGGTTGCACTGCCTTTCTGGCCACTATTGTGGAGGTGCCTACGGCGGCACAGGGACTCGAGGATATCCCCATTGTCTGCGAGTTTCCATATGTGTTTCCCCTCGAGTTGACAACTATGCTGCCGGAGAGGGAGATAGAGTTTGTGATTGACGTGGTCCCGGGAACCACGCCAATCTCGAAGGCACCTTATCGGATGGCGCCTGCCGAGTTGAGAGAGCTGAAGGTGCAACTTCAGGATTTGATGGATAAGGTTTTGTTAGACCCAGTGTTTCACCGTGGGGAGCGCCTGTTTTATTTGTGAAGAAGAATGATGGTTCACTTCGTCTGTCTGTGGATTATAGGGAACTGAATAAAGTGGCCATCCGGAACAAGTATCCATTACCGCGGATCGACGATTTGTTTAATCAGCTACAGGGAGCTTCGGTATTTTCGAAGATTGATCTTCAGTCCGGTTACCACCAGCTGAGGGTGAGGGCCGAGGACATCTCCAAAACGGCATTCAGATCTCGGTACGGGCATTACGAGTTCACAGTGATGCTATTTGGATTGACGAATGCCCCTGCCGCATTCATGGACTTGATGAACCGGATATTTCAGCCGTTTTTGGACCGGTTTGTGGTAGTGTTTATTGATGATATACTGATTTACTTCCGGAGTGATGTGGAGCATGAGGAGCACTTGAGGATAGTGCTACAGCTTCTGTGAGAGAAGAAGCTGTATGCCAAGCTTAAGAAGTGCGAATTTTGGCTCCGGGAGGTCGCCATTTTGGGCCACGTAGTTTCAGCTACAGGAGTGGCGGTTGATCCAGCCAAGGTGGACGCTATTCGAGATTGGCCGAGGCCGACGACTATCACCGAGGTGCGGAGTTTTCTTGGGTTGGCTGGCTACTATCGGCGATTTGTGGAAGGCTTTGCGAAGCTTTCCACCCCCCTCACACGTCTGACCAGAAAAGGGGTTAAGTTTATTTGGAGCGAGACTTGTCAGAGCAGTTTTGAAGAGCTGAAATAGAGATTGATGACAGCTTCGATCCTTGCTCTCCCAGTTATGGGAGAAGGATTCGTGATCTACAGCGACGCCTCTCACAGTGGTCTGGGGTGTGTGTTGATGCAGCATGGTAGGGTAATTGCCTATGCTTCACGGCAATTGAAGGACTATGAGAAAAATTACCCTACTCATGATCTTGAGTTGGCAGCGGTTGTGTTTGCTCTGAAGCTGTGGCGGCATTATTTGTATGGAGAGCACTGCGAGATCTACACTGATCATAAAAGCTTGAAGTATCTGTTCACTCAGAAGGAGTTGAACTTGAGGCAACGCCGGTGGTTAGAGTTGTTAAAGGATTATGATCTGAGTATCCTTTATCATCCCGGCAAAGCCAATGTCGTGGCAGATGCTTTGAGTAGGAGGACGAGTCTGAGTTTGATGATTTCGCAGCAGGCACCGTTGGTGGAGCAGATGAGACGGTTACAGATTGAGGTTGTATCCCCTGGGGTCTCTGTTAGACTTATGTCTTTGGTCGTGCAGCCCACTCTGTTGGACAGGATTCGAGAGAAGCAGAGTGAGGACCCCCACTTGATGAGGATCCGAGAGCAGATTCAGACTGAGTTGACAGGGAATTTTTCAGTTGATACTTCGGGAGTACTGCGGTATAGGGACCGAGCTTGTGTGCCTATGGATTCAGAGATTCGAGAGCAGATCTTGAGGGAGCCCATTATACATCTTATACCATTCATCCTGGTGGGACTAAGATGTATAAGGACCTCAAGGCACATTTTTGGTGGAGTGGTATGAAGAGAGACATTGGGAGATTCGTGGCTCACTGCTTAACTTGTCAGCAAGTGAAGGCTGAACATCGTGTACCTGCTGGCAAGTTGCAAAGTCTCCCAATCCCTGAATGGAAATGGGATCATATCACTATGGATTTTGTCACAGGATTGCCGAGAGCACAGACTGGAGCGGATGCGATTTGGGTAGTCGTGGATAGACTCACCAAGTCTGCTCATTTTCTGCCGGTGCAGGTGACTTGGTCGTACGTGAGAGGTGTGTGACAGATCTTCCTAGCTTGGATCCTTGGGTTTATTTTATGGTTTAGAATGAGATTTTTGAATGGAAATTGGTTGTTTCCTTCTCTTTTCCATGTGCACTTGTGCTGTGAGCTTGTGAATTTTACTGTGCGGCGCCGAGGGAGCACACATCCTTGCGCACGTGCTGTGAGCCGGCTGTGGAGAGGGCCGGAGTGCGCGCAGATGTTATTAGAGGACTCGACGATTTCGTTCGAGCTTCCGGGGATTTTTCGAGGATCGCGACAGTGCGCGCGCGTGCGGCGCGGTTTTGGGCATTCCGGTAGAATTTTGACAGTGAGCGGTGCGGCGCTTCACCGACTTCAGCGATTGCCTGCGGAATGCATTTGAGGTGGGTTGGAATTCTTCAAGATGTATGGAATGCCTTCTAAAGCTATTGTATGCATGTTGATCATGTTAGCTTTTTATTTGTATAGCTGGTAAATCTGATAGTTGCCTAGATAATTATAGAAAGATATTTATGAGCCCCAGACATTTTTAGCATGATCTAGGGATGATTTGACACTAGACTGCATGATTAGTTGGCATTAGATTGGCATCCGAACCGTTTTAAAAATCGTCGGACCGATTTTAATGAAAACTGAGATTTAAAAATGGTTTTGAATTATCGTGAGCTTCCAGAGGGTTTGAGTAGGTTCAGGATGCATATGTTCTCGTGCCGGGGGGCCGAGTGGATTTTTAGAGCTCTGTGGGATGAGTTTCTAGTGTCATGCGAGTTGAGATCCCTTGTGGGATTATTCTAGATCATGGGTTTGTATATTCTAATTTGGTAGTGGAGATGGTTCTTCGACTTGGTTTTGAGAGGTTGGGCTCTGGCAGATTGAGTCGTGGAGGTTTTTCGACTTAGCCATGGGATGTGCATTATCAGATTGAGTCGTGAAGGATTCTCCGACATAGCTGTGAGAGTGTTTGGCATTCCCTGATCGAGTCGTGGAGGGTTCCCGACTGAGTTGTGTTATCTGGGTATTGAGTATCCGATCTGTTTGATCGTGGATCATAGCCTGCATGTGCCGCTTATGAGACAGTTGAGACTGATGAGATACTTGAGCTCGGTGGGGTCGCTCCCCTCGAGTTACGCTCCGGATGCGTGATGATGATTGAGATAGACAGACTAGGGCGCCCCACGGGGGTGGGCAGGTGCGTTCCTAGTAGTCAGTTTAGGACGCCCCACGCGGAGTGGGCAGGTGCGTTCATAGTAGTCAGTAGGACGCCCCACGTGGTAGTGGGCAGGTGCGTTCCTAGACGACAGACGCAGGCTTGACTGAGCCAGTTTTGGCAGTCATCGAGATTTGAGTTTTATGAGCACCTCGTGTGCGAGCGGTGCATAGCATGTTCTTATATGAGTATTTTCTTTGAGCATGATACTTGAGGCATTTAGTAGTGAGAGCGTATGCATAGCAGGATCATAGTAGAAATTTCCTTGAGCATGATGTTATGACATATTAGCTGTAGCTCATTTTCTGCTTTTATATATATATCTATCTGCATACCTATCTGTTTGCCTCCAGTAGACTTAGTGGGCATACCGTGGATTTTGGTGACGGTACCCACTGAGGTCTACCTTCTGCAGTAGATCTCACACCCGCTGCGGTGACAGGTTTCCTGGGATTGCTGTTCCGGTTTAGCTCGCACGGAGACAGCTGATCGAGGTGAGGACGTGGCTGATTAGTTCCTTACCAGCATTGTGAGTCAGTGGTAGATGTACCCTGTATATTTTATGTTTTCACTTTTGTACTGGACAGTCTGAGAGATTTGTATGTATTTGGATAGTAAGGGTGAGAGGCTTTGTATTAAGGTTTATTATTTATTTATATCAGATGTTCAGTGGATTTCTATAGCTACTGGTTTTAGTTTCAGCTCTGATACATGTTTTAGCTATAGATCTGACTTGTAGGGTAGACGCTTCGTCTGTGCGACAGTTTCCGTACAGATGGCGGATCTGTTGGCGAGCCCGGGTCGCAGTTTCGACCCCGGGGCGTGACATAGAGTGTTTCTCACCCGGGTAGTGGGCCGAGTGGTCGGGTTGTTGGGGGATGCATGTTACACTCGTGTTTGGGGGCCGAGTAGAGTCTGGTAGCTGTGGTTAGATCAATATTAGTCTTGGGAGCCGTCTGAGTCGACGGTGGGTCCTGGCTGTCGAGTATTTCCAGCCAGTGAGTTAGATATGTGATTTGGGTACTGTCGATCTTGGTACTGTCGATCTTGTTGATCGTGGATTTGGATTATAGTCTGCATAAGCCATATTGAGCTCGACAGATATGCGCTGGTACTTTCCTCGGTGGGGTCGCGCCCCTCGAGTGCCGCTCCGGAGCTGGGTCTGTTACTTTGCTATCGCGACTTGTCGACGCAGTCCTTCTGGCTAGGCCTTTTTTGGGCAGTCACGGACGCCTTACGTGAGTCCAGTCCTCCGTGGATGTAATGGCAGTAGGTCGGCGCAAGTTTGACTGGACCCTATGTGACAGTCAGTGTAGATTGGGTGATTATTTTATCGAGAGATAGTAGACGTAGATGCATCATGTTTCATCTGTATCACCCCTTGAGCATTTAGATAAAGGCATAGTAGCTGTAGAGTTATTTCCACCATTTCCTTTATAGTACTGCATTTGTTACTTTATGCCTTCAGTAGACTTAGTGGGCAGACCGTCGGGCTTAGTGGCGGTACCCACTGAGAGCTACTGTTGGTTGTAGTTCTCATACCCGCTGATGGTGATTTTTTTCCGGGGACTTCTTCTCCAGTTCCTGCTGCTCCAGTTGCTGCTCCATCTGACCGAGGTAAGGGAGTCGCGAGTTAGATCCCTACCCGTTTCCAACGAGAGAGTAGATGTAGCCCTTTTGGTGATGCTTCTAGTACTGTCGGTGGTTTGGAGATATCTTGTATTTATTTTACTTGAGTTGAGAGTTTTATTTTGGAGAGACATTTGTATTGTGAGGACCTGATATGTACTATTTGGAGTTGTATTTATTTTATTTCTGCTGTTTACTTTTCCGCTCTGATTTCTGTATAGTGGTTAGTATTATCTTTTACTGGTTGGTCACTTCGTCTATACGGGGCTTCCCGTATGTGCAGTGGATCTGTTGGCGGGTCTGGGTTGCAGTTTCGACCTCGGGGCGTGACATCACCAGTAACTCTGCGATGATTTGTTGCACCTGCGGGCTATCTTCATAACTCTTTGTTATCTCGTTGATCCATGTTGGAACAATAGCGATGGTAGCTTGGTTATGGCTTTCATCCCTCATTCTTGAGAGTGCATCCGCAGTCAAGTTTTCTTTTTCTTTTGTATTGAATCATGTAGTCCATGCCCATTAACTTAAGCATCCCCTTCTGTTGGATGGTCGTCGTTATTTTTTGCTCCAACAGATACTTCAGACTCTCGTGGTCGGTCTTGATGATAAAAGGCTTGGAGTTGAGGTA
The DNA here is from genome assembly GCA_029168755.2 of Tillandsia fasciculata. NCBI lineage: Eukaryota > Viridiplantae > Streptophyta > Magnoliopsida > Poales > Bromeliaceae > Tillandsia > Tillandsia fasciculata. The sequence goes on from CM054950.1 coordinate 12,431,418, forward strand.
ATGTTTCCAATTTGTCACGACGAGTAGTATAGCTAAGAATTCCTTCTCGTATGTCGACAAATCCATATTCTTTTGGCATATTGTCTTGCTAAGGTAAGTTATGGGTTTCCCTTCTTGAGTTAGCACGACTCCAATTCCGTTTCCGCAAGCGTCGACCTCCATTGTGAAGGGCTTAGAGTAATCCGACATGCTAGTACCGGTGCCATCGACATCACCGGTTTTAACCTTTCAAATGCTTCTGTTGTTGTTTCATTCCACGAAAAGCTATCCTTCTTTAGCAGATCAGTGAGCGGCCTGCTGATGTTTCCATAACCTTTTATAAATATCCGATAATATCCTGTAAGCCCTAGAAAGCTCCTCAATTCCTTGACGGTGCTGGGTTGTGGCCATCCCTTCATGGCCTCCACCTTCGAGGGGTCGGTGGCCACACCTTCTCCCGAAATTATATGCCCTAGAAACTCCACTTGCGGTTGCCCAAAGAAGCACTTCTTTTGGCTAACATGTGATTTTCTCTTAGCGCTCCTAGTACCTTCCTCAGATGTTCCACATGTCTTTCCAACCCCATACTATACACAAGTATATCGTCAAAAAAAAAATCAGCACAAATTTTCTTAAATAGGGCTCGAATGCCGTATTCATCATGGCTTGGAAGGTCGCCGGGGCGTTCGTTAGCCCAAAAGGCATCACCAGAAATTCGTAGTGCCCTTGGTGGGTCTTGAAGGTTGTCTTGTGCACATTTCCTTCGCTCATCCTCACTTGGTGGTACCCCAACCTTAAGTCATTTTAGAAAAATAGTAAGACCCTCCCAACTCATCGAGTAAATCATCAATCAGCAGTATCGAATATCTATCTTTGATGGTCGATTTGTTGAGTTGCCGGTAGTCTACGCAAAACCTTCTGTTACCGTCCTTCTTTCTAACTAGTAGCACCGGCGAGACATAGGGGCTCGTGCTCAGGCGAACAAAAGAATTTTGCAACATCTCCCTTATCTGATTTTCTATCTCATTATTTTTGTTCGTGAGTGTATCGATAGGGTCGAAGGTTGACCGGTTTGGCCCGAACCTACAATAGGACCTTATGGTCTTGGAGCCTCTTGGGTAGTAACCCTTTTGGCTCTTGGAACACATCCTCATAATCGCGCAACACTTGCTGTATCTTTCAGGGAACATTTTCCTTTGCCTTTCCTGTCATGGCTGAATGGTACTGTCCTATAGCACAACAGCTTCCTTCCAATCCGACCTTATACCACTGGACAGTCGTGATAAGTTTCAGTTCGGCGGTCGCAGCCCGCATTTTAAATCCTTCCGCAATTCCCGTGAGGCATCTTTGCTTTCCCTCATTTATGAATGACACTGAATGGTCGTTGTACTCAAAAGTGACCCTGCCGTAGGCTCTCAACCAGTTTATGCCTAATATAATATTGGAGCCATCCAACCTAATCACCCTAAGCTCTGATTGGTAGGGCTTCCCTTGCATCGACCACGTGAAGTTAGAGTGTTTGATTTTCGTTTTAGGGCTTCCGGATCTAGAAAAATACATCCAAATAGCCAATTTTGATCGTTTTTCCGTGCTGAATCCAAATTTGGTATCCATTTTGCGCGAAACAACTTCTATTTTTCGACAAAGGCATCCACATAGGTGTTTGTGATCTATTTTTCGTGCTGAGTCCATTTCTCGCGTCCACTTCGCCCGCAAACACCTCCATCACACAAAAGGGCATTCCAGGAGCCTCTGATCATGCTGCTAATATCCACGGAGATCCCGGTCATCACATTTTAGCCCTTTGCTTTGGCATTGGTGACCGGGTTGATACCTATCCCCGCATTTGAAACATAATCCAACGACTTTTCGTTGCTCAAATAGCTGCCTATTAATACCTGGCTGTTGGTTGTAAGCAGGCCTTTGGTAGTTTCCCTTGTTCCTTCCCCTGGCGCATTGGTCATGGGTGCGTTGCTGCCTTAGTAGGTATCTCCATTTGGTCTCTATGCTATCTTGTTCTTCCTCATGATAATTGACAATGCTTGTTCCTGAAGCTTGGCTTGCTCGTAAACCTCCTCCAGGGTGGTAGGCTGAGATAAATCAATGAAGGGCACTAGTTTTTCTTCTAGCCTGCTGATGTAGCTCTCTATGAAATGTCATTCGCTAAGCGCCGGGTTGAGGTATAACATTCTTGCTCTTAGATCCTCTAACCTCTCTTAGTACTTTTCCACAGTGCTCACGTGTCACAGTTTATTGAATTCCCTCACCAATCTCCTTATGCTCGAGCCTCCAAACCTCCGACACACCGCCTCTACAATCTCCTCTCAGGTAATATTTGGTTTGTCTATGGTTATCCTTTCTTCCACCTGTGAGTTCTCCCTGTGAAGTGCATGGTTGCGACCTCCACCCATTGGGGCTCCGTTATTTGGTAGATCCTGAAATATTGCTCGCATTTGCTGCTCCATTACGATGGCTCTTCTCCACTAAAAGTAGGAAACTCCAACAGGGGATAGGGTAAGTGTTGGTTGGGGCCTATTCTGTGGTTCTTCATGTCTCTTCGGTTGTCGGTGAGGAGTTGGCAATATTCCTTTTGTCACGTCCCGGGGTCGAAACTGCGATTCGGGCCCGCCAACAGATCCGCCGCCCATACGGGAAGCCCCGTATAAACGAAGCGTCTAACCTGCAAAAAGAAAGATACTATAGCTATACAGATATCAGAGCTGAAAAGTAAACTACTGAAATAAGAAATAATACAACTGTCAAATAGTACAAGTCTGAACCTCACTACAAAAGTCTCTCAAAATAAAACTTTCAAAAGTAACTAACTACTAAAATCCAGCAGACTGTACTACTAAGCTCCAAAAAGGGGTACCACTGTACTCCAAGGACGGGTAGAGAACTAGCTCGCGACTCCCTCACCTCGATCAGCAACAAAAGGATCAGCAACTGGAGCAGCAGGAACTGGAGAAAGGGTCCCTGGGGAAAGACACCACAGCGGGTGTGAGAACTACATCCCACAGTAGTTCTCAGTGGGTACCGCTACCAAGCCCGACGGTCTGCCCACTAAGTCTACTAGAGGCATAAGATAACAGAAAAACTGTAATAATGAAAAGATAAGCTGGAAAGAGTCTACAGCTATCATGCCTCTATCTACAATGCTCAAAGGGTGATACAGATGAAAATGATGCATCGACTCTAACCCAAGTACTCAATCAACCCAATCACAGTGACTGCCACATAGGGTCCAGTCAAACCTGCGCCCACCTACTGCCATTACATCCACGGAGGACTGGACTTACGTAGGGCGTTCGTGACTGCCAAAACTGGCCTAGCCAGAGGGACTGCGTCGACAAGTCGCAATAGCAAAGTAACAGGCCAGCTCCGGAGCGGCACTTGAGGGGCGCGATCCTACCGAGGAAAGTATCCGCGCATCTCTGTCAAGCTCAATATGGCTCATGCAGGCTATAGTCCAAATCCACGATCAACAAGATCGACAGTATCCAAATCACATCTCTAACTCACTGGCTGAAAATACTCGACAGCCAGGACCACCATCAATCCGACGGCTCCCACAACAGGACATCAACCCAACATGCAATCTCACTAACAGTATATACTTCACAGCTGACAACAATGAAGGGTCCTGGAACCCCGAAAGATTAGAACCTATAACCCAAATCAAACAAGAACAGGCTCTAGGAATAACCTCTCGTTGTTCTCGACCCAAAGAAAAGGCAGTCCTTAGAACCTAGACCACTCGAATCCTCTCGAGTGAGGAAGTTTACAGGAAAAATGCGACATTTATTACTGAAAACCATTTAATTTGAAGAAAACTCATTTTTAATGATTTTTAGTTCTTTTAGGAAAAACAGTTAGAAAACAAGTTTATTTCCAAACCCCGAAGGACTAATGCCTTCGTCCAATCAGACAAGGACAGACTCTGACGACCCTTCTGTGGTGACCCGGATCTCTGCAGGGGCTTTTACAGTATGACCAGCTGCTTCTGGAGACCCATGATGAGTAATAGAGGTGTTTGCGCACGTACTGGAACCCAGGGATTGACCCGGGATGAGAAAGGGATCAAGATTACTTTTCTGAGAGCTTTCGGCAACGTTAGAAGTGGTTTCGCGCGAAAACGGATAACAAAATTGGACTCAGCGCGAAATTTGGGTTAAAAATACCTTTCCGGATGCCTTCGGCAATTTTTAGGAGTGGAATTTGGCAAATCGGACACCGGATTTGGACTCAGCGCGCGAAAACGGTCAAAATGAACTATTTACATGCTTTTTTCGGAGGTTGCTACAGTAATATCACTGTTCATGGCCGGAACAGTGTTTCCAGCGACGGCCGGCGGCGGCGGGCAGCGGCGGAGGGCGGCGGCGCAGGCTCGGGCAGGCGGCGCGCAGCAGCGGGCAGGCGCGCGGGCGCGGGCAGGCGCCCGGTGCAGCGGGCAGGCGTGCGCGGCGCAGCGGGATGCGGAGGACACGTGGCATCTTCTTGTTGGCTGGTCTTCGTACGCCGGGTGCACGCAGCGCAGCGGAGCAGGTGACCGGGGCAGGTGACCGTACGACGAGCAGGTGACCGAACGGCGTGGCGGGAGTTGACGAATGGGCTGCCACGTGTCGGCACAGGAGTAGGCCATGTGGCGCGACCGCAGTGGCTGGCGCCGCTGTGCGCTGTGCGGTGTGCCACGTGGCGCTCAGGGATTGGCTCTTTTAGGTGTTTGCTGTTTTGGGACACGTGGCGCTCCAGGGATGTTCCGGGCTCGACGGTTTGGGGTGCATTTTGGGGTCCCTGTAGCAGCCCGAATCATTCGGGCGCCCGAAAAATAGGACACATATGTCATTTTTGGAATTGTTGAGCTGGGCCTGTATAAGACCGAATTCAAGGATGGTTTCGGGCTTCTTCTGGGCCTCATCTCTCCGAGAGCTGTATACAAAAGTTGTTCATCTTCCTGTGGAGCATCTCGTGGAGAAGTTTGGGAATTTTTGGTGGCACGCACTTCGAGGTATGCGACTTTTGGCGCAGTGCGACTTTCCTTCACCGATGATCCCCTTCGTCGCATTTCGGTGCGCAGGCTCCCTCGGCTTACTCAGACCTTTGTTTTCGACGATTTTTGCGGCAGCGCGTTAACGAGAGGTATGGCTTCGTTTTCCGTGTTGATCATTTCACCTCGTTTTGGCTTCTTGGCACGGTTCCCGAGGTACCTTGTGACCCCTATTTTTCTGTGATGATTTTGGACAGCATGGGCTTGTTGGATTTATTTCTCAGCCCACGGGTATCGGAATGAGGTGTTTCAAGTGTCGATTGATATCTACTCTTCGAGAGGAACGCAGCCGTATTTTTTTGGAATTTTTGGAGGTCTGTATACCGGTAAAAAGGCTCTTCTCTCTCTGCTGGTTGGTAAAAACAGCATTTGCTGTTTTTGAGAGTTTGGTTGTGATGTAATTGATTCTCGGCTTCGATGTTGTTTGTTGGAACAGTGGTATGTGCGACTGTTTACCGAGAGTGCGGTTCCGGCAGAATTTGGATTTCGTGTGGCTGCGGACTTCACCGACTTCAGCTTTGCCTGCGGAATGCGTTTCAGGTGGGTGCTTTATTCCGAGAACCGGTGGACGGTTCTCTAATTCTTTATGTTAGAATTGCATGCAGGTGAAGGGTACAATACCTGGGATTGATCGGTAAGCTTAATAATGTTGACTTTATGGGAATTGCAAGATAATTAGTCATATTATGACAATGGTATTAATCGAATATTCATGTTGATGATTAGTGGAAGCTTACCTAACGCAAGGTTACCCTGTTTGATTAATTATCATGCCATGTTAGCACATAACCTTTTATGAGGCTGGTTTATGCAATGGGATAGGATTATGTAGTTATGTGCAGGTTCTACTCTGAGGAGCGATTATGGATCGAGGATTATGGACAGGTATAGTCATTGATAATTTTGGCATGAGGGTTATTTTCTTTATTCTTCTTTGAGGACAAATGCATGCTTGTATGGACATATAGTTAGGCCACATTTTCCTGCTACACTACTTATTGGGACTTGACTTAGGAGAAACCATGCTTTTCCTTTCTCCTTCTTTGTTAGTCAGGTGGTCAGTGTTGCTCGGGTTCGAGCAGGGGTTTGGATAGTGTAGTCGGGACTCTGTGTCTGGGACAGGTTGGATTAGTTTGTGGGGTTTGCGGCGACCGCGGATATTGGGCGGTTAACCGGATATTTACTTATGCATCAGATTGGGTATCAGTTTTCTCTAGTGGATGAGTTTTCCACTTATCGTTTAGTTTGTATCTGAGTGAGACCGGGTCTTTCTTTAGTGGATGAGTTTTCCCACTTTGATCAGAGTCGTGATCCAGTCCTGCTATATTGAGACACTTGACAGAGATACTGGTTACTGAGATACTTTACTCGTGTGGGTCACTCCCCTCGAGGCCACTCCGGAGTAGGCAGTTGACATATTGGCCAGTGAGTGCCAGATCTGTTGGCCAGTGAGTGCCAGACAGTGAGCATCAGTCAGTGAGTACCGATTGGTGAGCAGATATTTGAGACAGTTGAGCAGGCAGTACCAGTTTTACTGGTGGCACCAGATTGGGTTTATTACAGACAGTTACTTTATTGTTGCACTCGTGTCCGGGGAGACTGTGTAGAGTCTAATAGCTGTGTTTAGACCAGTGCTAGTGTTGTTGGGAGCCGTTTGGATTGACGGTGGTCCCGTATCGTTGTGAGTATTTGGATTGTTGTTTTGAGAGGTTTGGTGATCTTGGGTCTATCCAGTCTGAGAGAGAGAGCTTGGATTTTGACTATAGCCTGCATGAGCCATTACTCGATAGCGAGTTAGTCCGGTTGGACGCCCTACGTAATTCCTGCCCGTTAGCGTGAGGTGGTTGTAGGTGGGCGCAGGTTTGACTGGACCCGATGTGGCAGTCAGCTCGATTGGGTCGATTGAGCACCTCGCGTGCGAGTGTTGCATATCTTTATCAGAGTTTTCCCATTTGAGCATTTAGATAGAGGCATGGTAGCTGTAGAGTGTCTTCAGCTTCTTTCTTCAGTTTTACTGCATTGATTATCTTTTCCCTCTTGTAGTCTTGGTGGGCAGATCGTCGGACCTGGTGGCGATACCCACTGAGAACTCCCTTTTGGTGTAGTTCTCACACCCGTTGGGGGTTTTCCCCCTTTTTTGTCCCTTCTCTTCTTTGTTTTGCAGAGTCTTAGCGGGTGTTGCTGATTCTGCGGTGGCTGTCCGAGGCGAGGGAGTCGCGAGTTAGATTCCTACCTATCTTTGGAGAGTAGCGGTACCCCCTTTCGGAGGAGATCTTCAGTACAGTCGGTAGATTAGTATTTTATTTTTCTCTTTGAGAGACTGATGTATTGTGAGGATCTGACTTGTACTGAGAGGTTGTACATTGATGTATCATTTATCTATTCAGGATTACCTCCCTGTTTGAGTTTGGAGTTTGGTATTTGAGGTTATTGTACGATTATCATGTATGGGAGATGGACTTTGTACCTTTATTCCAGTTGTTCTGACCATTGGTTTTATTTTATTTTTTTTTCAGCAGTTTTATCTTTCAGCTCTGATATCTGTTTAGCTGTAGCACTTTTCTTGCAGATAGGACGCTTCGCCTATGCGGGTTTGGCATAGGTGGCGGATCTGTTGGCGAGCCCGGGTCGCAGTTTCGACCCCGGGGCGTGACACCTTCGATTTTTGGAAGAAAAATATTGGTGGACTAAAATCATGTGTGTCCAAAAACGTTCTGGGTTCAAGGTCCTGCTATCACTAACACACCACTGCTGCGAACACAGTGGCGACACATAAAACAGAGAAACAGACATCCCGGGACCACTGTTTACCCAAACGGCTCCCTCCACAGATATAATACCAGCTACATCTACCAGACTCCACTCTGCCCCCAAGCACGAGTGTAACATGCATCCCACACTAAAATAAATCCTGACCACTCGGCCCACTACCCGGGCGAGGAAAATCACTATGTCCAGGAATAGAATACGAAATGTGGATGTCTAGAGCATAAATGAACCTAGCCCAAGTGAGGGTTTTCTACTAGTCTGGTTACATATGCAACATATGACAGGGTGCTAGGTCAAGTTCCAATGGTGGTACTTAAGTTAACACAGATAGGAAGCATACATCAACATGATCATGATAACAACGCGAGAACATCCTCTCTATATCTAACATGCCTCCTAACACATCTAACAATCATGTATGATTTACTACACGATAGAATTAATGAATAGTCCACCGATTTTGGAGACGAAGCAACCCACCTAAAGCGCGCGTCAACCAAGATCCAAAAATAGGCTGAAACTAAACGGGGACAATTTTTGGATTCCCACGATTCCAACGAGTCCAAGAACACCAGAAAACTCCTCCTGGGTACAAAGATTTAGTCCAAATATCGCGATAAGCAATATTTCCCACAAACACATGCTGCTGTAAAAACAGTCCAGAAAATGCTTAAATACCACCTGCGAGATAATCTCCAAAAATTCGAATAAAAATACGACGGCGATCCTCGCGAAGAGTAGATGTCGATCAAGTCCTCACATGCCGAAATTCGATACCCGAGCGCAGAGATAAAAATCCGACAAGCCTCCGCTGTCCAGGAAAACCACCAGCAGGAATGGGGTTCAAAGATGTTCCAGAAACCCCAATAAAAACTCAAAACTGAGAGGAGAGGAAAACACAAAAAACGGAGATCTACCTCTCGTGAAACCGAGGCCGCAAAAATCGTCCAAAAATTCCTTCGGGGTAGCTCTGTGGGCCTCGTGGACCGAAACGCGACGAAAATAGGCCACCGAAGAAGAAACGTCGCACTGCGCCGAATCGTCGAAGCCGTCGATGCCGCGGCCTCCGAAAAATCTGAGCCTCATTCACAAGATGCAGCATAAGAAGAGGTACAACTTTGATTAACGGCACAAGGGCAGAGGAGCTCGGGAAAGCCCTCAAAAACAAGCCCAAAGGGGCTATTTATAGCCCAACCCACCAAAGGAGGAAAAAACCAGATCCGGGCGCCCGAAATTGGGCCGGCCCGTTAATGTGCGCGCCCGGATCCACCACGGCCCGCCACGTCGCCCATCCGCGCCCCGCGCACCCGGTGCACGCGCCCCCGCGAAGCGCGGCGCGCCGCGTGGCGACGCGGTCCACGGCGGGAACCGTGGGCCGCGGTTCACGGCGGCCCAGCCGGGTCGTTGCGCCCGCCAATGAGCGAGCGACACGTGGCCCGGCGGGGTCCACGGTGCGCCGCGCCCGGCGCGCTGTCGCGCGTGCGTTGACCGCCCAATCGGCGCGCGACACGTGGCATGCCCGCAGTTGGCTGGTCCCGGTGCACGTCAAAACCTGTGGACCGCCCAGCCCGCCGTCGCGCACGCGCACGCGCCTGCCTGCGCCCGCGTTGCGGCGCTCCGCCGTTGCCCGTCGCCGCCGGCGCTACCCTGGCCTGCCGAAACAGTAAAATCTTGCCTCGAAATCCGTGTTTTGGTATCCGGGCTCCGAAAAATACAAGTAGTCCATTTTCATTGTTTTCGCACGCCGAGTCCAAATCCGATGTCCGTTTTGCCAAATTCCACTTCTAAAATTTGTCGAAGGCATCTAGATAGGTATTCTTAATCCAAATTTCGTGCTGGGTTCAATTCTGAGGTCCGATTTACGCGCAACCAATCTCCAACACACATCATATGCCTCCAAAAGCCACCATTCACTCTGAAAGACCTTCGCGGAAAACCGGGTCATCACACCTTTTCCCTTATCCTCTATTGTTGCCCTGTATGAACTTTTCCCAGGTTGAGTATTGGTTTGTTGTCTTCCTTCCTTGATTACTAATGATCCACTGTTTGTAGCGGAGTCACTTGTAGAGTACGGGCTGGGTGGTTGAGGCTGTGAGGCTAGGAGTTTGAGCAATTGTTCATGCTAACGTGCATTCTCTTGGAGCGTCATCTCGTGTCTTTTGGTTGCCTCGATCTGCATTGCCTCATACCTTTATTGGCTATCCTGTTGCAGCTCATCCAATTGCTGCGCGAGGACACTAATTTTCTTGCTACAGTTGGCATCGAATTGCTGCTGTTTCTCTTCTAGCTGGGTATTATATTCCACAGCGAGCTGCTGCACCTTCTCCTCAATTACATGAATGTGCTCGTTCATCTCTCTTAGTCAGGTGCCCTCTGCCATTCTGGTTTCCTCAATAATTTTCTTGTTGTGGAACGTGAATCTGTTACCCTTCTTCGCCCCTATTTTCCCTTAAAAAAATTGTCGAGGTTGTCGAGGCTGCTAGGCAAATTGTCGAGGTTGTCGAGGATGCTAGGCTGAGACTCAGTCACTACTTCAATCAATGGGGTAGTGACTAGTTCTTATATCCTTGGTACATTCCTAGTAGTCATTGAGTTTGGAAGAGGAAGAATTATAGGGGGAATTATAGGGGGGTGAGAAGTAGAATTTACCTTGTATGCTGGTTATCCCTTGCTTAATTATGGTCCTGGTGTGCTCTCTTGCGTCTCGCTGCTTGCTGTTCCTTTGTCTGCGAGCAAGTGGTGGTGTTGCCTTGTGATTTTGTTGCCTGCGAGCTGGTTGTTGTGTTGCTTGTTGCCTTCGGTTTCTTGCTGCCTGCGAGTAATTGTTGGTGTTGCCTTGTGCCTTCGGCTTCTCCACTGGACCCTAGGAATCGTGCTGCTCTGATACCAAGATGTGATGTACCTGGCTCGCCGCAACTGCCAGCGATGATAATTCTCTGAGGCGAGTATGGCGGCGAGGATGATGGTAAACCAATTATAGTGGATAATTAGGGAAGTTGAGGGTAGATGAGATGAGGATTAGAGAGGAAGAGGATGAGGAAGAAGAGTTGAGAGTGAGAGGAGAGAAGAGAAGAATTGGGGAAGAAGTTACAGTTCTATTGCTTAATTGTTTCCTGTGTTTCATACATCACTTTATACTTCCCTCATTAGGACTAGTTTGTACTATGCAAGCAAACTAAGGATTACATTGCTAAGGGTATAGTAATTAATTATAGCTATATTGGGCCTCCATTGGCCTAATTTGAAATCTGACCATCCAACTCTAAGCTGTTCCAGAGTACTAGTAGTATCGGATCCTTCCTGTCGGGTGCCCGCTCCTCTATGTACGTCCGCTCCGCCTCAGATATCATTATTACTCAAAATCCCCCCCTCCCTTCTCTAAATATGGTCAACACTTCCTTCCAACTTGTCCTCTCGGTGGCTCTATTTCGTCTCTTCCGCACTTCCTGAGGATTTGGCTGCTGTGGTGGTTACATTTGTTTACATTAAAGACGCTCTGAACTGGAGCTTTCTAAACAAAAGACTGCGTGTTGCCATCTAGCCCTCCAAAATGTCTAGTACAAAAGAAGTATCATCAGCTTTATATACTCTGCAGATCACACAAAATGATTTCAATTGGTAGCTAGTCAAATTGCTTTGTATGTGCTTTGGTTTTGAATATTTGGAAAATTTTCTGCTTAAATTGTTATCAAGATCCTGTTCAGAGAGTGATGCTTTAGGAGATGTGTGTGTGTGAGAGAGAGAGAGAGAGGGCGAGAGATGCTTAATGAGAGTACAGCTAAAGAAGAAAAAAAATTACATGGAATATTATCCAGTGCCTTCCTGCAAATTGCATACAAAGTAAATCTATTCTTTCTTTCCCATTAAAGGAGAGTTCGGTCGCCTAAAAAGTCTGAAGGCCACACATCTCATCTTAATTTTTATTGCACCTGGTCTACAAGAATACAGCACGCACCAAATTTATTTTCTTAATTTAAAATAAAATTATAATTTAATAGATATAATTTATACTATATAAAAAGTCTATGCACAAAATATTATAGAGCTTAAGTTTCAACCATAGAAATTTATTAATAGGATATTTGAAATACAATTATGCATTCAGTCTGGAGCATAAAATAATCGCCTCCCAACACACTCATCATCTATACAAAAAAATTTTGCTATAAATATTACATACATACCGTAACCTTCATTTTTAATAATTAATATTATAAAATTAAAATATATTTTTATAAATATGATCTATGCTATATAGTCTCTACATAAAAAAATATATAAGAGTCTAAATTTTTACATCGGTTTCTAAAAATAAAGTGCAAGTTCTATAAATTTACATATATATTTGGTTCACCAAATAGTATCTTTTGCTTTAATGTGAACAAAAAATATATATATAGCCTTAACTATAACTCTTTTGAATTGAGAGCAAGTTCTTTTTTTTATTATTTTTATTTTTTATTTTATACTTAAATTAAAAGACCAAAAATAATTAAAATTTAAATACGTTGAAATTACCAATAAATTTAATAAAATTTATAAACTTTTGATAAAATTACTTTAGTTTAAAAAAAAATTAAAAGCTTAGAAAGTTTCTATACATTTTCACTATAAAAAATTTTGATAAAAAATGTATAAAAAATTTTGATAAAAAAAAATTGTGAGAAGACCCTCTTAATTATTAAGACACTTTAAAACCGACCGCTCAAATTTATTTTTTCAACTTACTTTTATAATTTCTAACTTTTGTATGATTAATTTTTATTAACTAAAATTTATAAAAAAATTTGATCAAACATTTTTTAAATCAATTTTTTTATATGATATAGATTATATTTATTAAATTAAATTTTAATTTGAATGGTCAACCTTATAGAACCTCATGAATCTTATACAATTTTTTTTTTCTATCTATGAAAATTAATGACCTTCTTTTTTAAAAATTTCAACATTTAGTAGGTATGATTACTAACAATAAATTTGGTGTATATGATATTTTTATTAAGTAATAGATAGCATATCTATTAAATTTATCAATATTACCAAATATTTGATGCTACCGTTTGATCATCTCCACCCCTTAGATCATATTATTTCTCTAACTACCAACTAAATCTCAAAAATCTAACTATATATTTTTTAATCCAAGGATCAAAAAATTAATTGCACCAATAATTTGATATTATTAATAATATAATAATCTAAATTTTTTAATATTTTTTTTTCACATATTTTTTTATAAAATAATTTATATGATACAAACTATTTTATAAAATTTATTTAATTAATAATTAAGCAAATAAAATATTTTGAACATCTATAATATTTTGAAGTTTTAGAAAAGTACTTGAGTTTTTGTTTTTTTATTTGCTTGGCAAACAATGCTAATAGGTATAGGTATAGATTGAGACTCATTCGCCATCCATGAGCGCATTTCATCATGCAAAGTTCCCGTTTGAAACAACAAAGAAGAGCAACGGCCATACGAGAGAAAGCCTCTTGATGTTATCCATCTTTCTCTTGTACAAGATCTTACCATCATCAAACTCAAAGCTGTTGCAAGTTTCCAATTGCCAACTCTCTTCCCCTTTTAAGTTGTCGCGACTTGCATGAAGGTACTAAGATCCCTACAATATTATCAACTTCATCTTCCGAATCTGTTCATATAGAAAAGGTCCCAAAGAATCCCCAACTTCTCTCCCCCATAAGTAAAGCGAGGTTAATTGAACACCCATTGAATTCTTACTGTTCAAATTGCCGAGCTGTCGTAGAAAAAGCAAAGTTAGACACAGATGATTGCTGCATGAAACAATTCAAAAAAGAAATAGTGGCATGTTGGGTTGATTGAAAGATGTTGGCTTCATATGGTCGGTCACAAGGGGCAGTGTTTTTTTTTTTTTTTTTTTTTTTTTTTAATTCATACTCTTTTCCAATCCATTTGCACTTTCCTTTGCCAAGCAAGGTTATGTGAGTTAATTTTCCTAATAATTCTGTAGCTTTCTTTTCTGCCACCCAGATATAATAGTATAGTTCATCAACAGAAACTGAATGAAACACCGATGATGCCAGCTCCAACATGTTGGATTTCTCGGCCTACAGGTGCCTTGTTGCTGTGGACGATCTGGCCGACATCCCGGTGACCATTGCTATTTCCATGGGAGATGTTATCATCTCGGCGGCGGTTCGTATTGAGAGCACTGCCCCCTTTGGCGGTGACGACCACGGAATACCACACGTGGGGGGAGGACCGGAAGAGGGAGGCGACCAGACCGACCCCCAGGGATCGCGCCTGGCCAGAAGGATCGCTGTGGTTGGGCTGGGTGGGGAGAGCAGTGGATCCAGAGATGCAACCCGCACCGGCCAGAATGACACTTGGGATTCATCTGAAATCAGAGATAGGCGTCGGGGTGCTTCTCCGCCTGCTCTGACCACCCCACCGCCGGCTATGTTGGAGGAGCTTACTCCGGGGACGAAGACACCTCTCGGACCACTGGTCAAACACCGAGCTCGCCCCAACTCCGTCCAGGGGATTCTCCCGAGCGCTGGCGTCATCGCGACAGTCGAAGGATGCGCCGTCCTACCTTTGGCTCTAGGGAATCGCTCCCCCTCCAACTTCGGAAATTTTTCAAAATTTTGCTTCTTACAGCAAGGTTCGCTGGCCCCCCACCCAACCTGGGTGGGCACACTCGACTACGGTGGGGCATTCTCTTCTTTCTCTGAGGCGGTCCGCTCTCCGAGGCCCCCCACCTACCAGCATCATACGGCGTGCCGACTGTCCTTTCTTTATTTTGGAGACACGCCCACCCTCTGCTTGGGCTCCTCTTCTAAGGCTCAGTGGCACTTACCTCTCTTTTCTGTGGGCCCTCCTCCTTGGGGGCCCACTACCCTAACCGAGGCCCACCCGATCCCCCTCTTCTACCTCTCCTTGGATGGGCCTTGTAGGGCATTGTCAATTACCAGACCCTCTACCTGTCTCGGGCCCAAAGATCTTGAAGCTCAACCTTGGGCCTTTGTAAGCTGCTTGACCACTTCCCCCTCCAGTGTCTTTCCTGCTCACCCCGGCGACCTCGCTGGACCACCCCTGGAGGAGGATTGTCCCTCGCTGACAATGGTCCCCGCTACCGAGGACACCTCCGTTGTCTTTCCTGCTCTCTCCGGCGACCTCTCTGGACCGCCCCTGGAGGCGGTTTGCCCCTCGCTGACAACGGGCCCCGCAACCGAGGACACCTCGCTCTTGCATACCTTGCGCTCGCCAACTGCTGAAGTCCGCTCGACCGCGCTCACCAAGCTGGGGCCACCAACCGCCGCTGCCCGGAGCATCAGGAAAAGTCCAAGACTAGCGAGGAAAGTTGGCACGCCGGTGTTGGAGAGCGCCATTGCACGTAAGACAGCACACATGTACGGAAGACCTCTGAATCTCCTTCCCAGCGCGGTGGACCCCAACAACGACATCGACGCTACTCGGGCGCTTAAGCTGACCAAGATCAAATCCAAGAGCGTCAAACTTGGAGTCGCGCTGAGCGAGGTGGATGCCCCAGCTCTTCTGGACTTCATTAGTCTGGAGATCTGAATATTTGATCTCTGTAGAGGGGTTGTACGTTTGTTGGTGATCTATTTTCTTTAATGTTACATCTCTGTTCTTGGAATATTAGAGGCTTAAATGATTTAACGAAGCGACGACTTGTTAAATCAGTTCTAGGGGATACTAGGGTTTCTCTATTATGTCTGCAAGAAACTAAGGTGAGTACGTTCTCACGTTCCTTTATTAGATCGTTCGCGGGCCATAGACTAGATAAATGCTTATTCATCCCGTCTCTTGGGGCATCCGGTGGTATCGCTACCTGTTGGAACTCAAAGCTCTTCACTTGCTCGGAGGTGCTAGTGCGTGAACGCTCGCTCACACTTCGGATGCGAAGCGCATCCAATGGCCTCACCTTCTACCTTACAAATGTGTATGGCCCGCCGACTTGGGATGGAAAGGCGGAATTCTGCCAGGAATTAATTCAGCTCAAGGGGATCTGTTCGGGGCCCTGGGTTATGTGTGGCGATTTCAACCTGACGCGACACCAGAACGAGAGAAGTGGCCGCGATTGGTGTAACCGTCTCTCGACCCTGTTCGCTAACACGATCTCCGAGCTCGAGTTGATTGATATCCCGATGAATAATCAGAACTTTACTTGGTCAAATCTGCAGAACTCGCCCTCTATGGCTAAACTTGATCGTTTCCTCATATCGACCGAGTGGGATCTCGCCTTTCCGTTGACATCTGTCTCGGCTCTCCCTAGAATCACTTCGGATCATTCACCTATCCTTCTCAAAACGGAGCAGCGGTTGGTCACCCCACTCTTCAGATTCGAAAAAGTGTGGCTCACGAGGGGGGACTTTAATTCGTTGATCCCGATTTGGTGGAACGAAATCGAGGAGAAACAGGGCCCACAAGGAAGCATTCTCACCTTCAATGCCAAGCTCAGACATTGCCGCAAGAGGATAAAGGATTGGCGACAATCCCACTTTCACAGCATACGAAAAACCAAGCAAAAATTGGCGGCTGATATCCAAAAGCTTGATTCAATGGAGGAAACGCGTTGTCTGACACAATGTGATTTAGATACCAGAGTGCAGCTCAAAGCTTTGTTACGCGATACCATTGTAGAGGATGAGATCCTCTGGAAAACCAGAGCTAAACAGCACTGGCTGCGTGAAGGTGACGGCAACTCTAAATTCTTCCACGCGATAGCCAACGGTCGTCAGAGAGCCAATCACATCGGGTCCATCGACGATGGGGGCACTTGCCTGACCAAGGAAATTGATAAAAGCAAATACTTCCTACGCAAGTTCAAGGAAAGATTTGCACCTGTCAACCCTCCGCCATTGTCCATTGGAGACTGGAGTGACTTGTTCCCTGATAAAGATTTGCTGAATTTGGACGTACTTACCTCGCACTTCACCGTAGAAGAAATAAAGACAGCCACCTTCCAAATGAGTGGGGACAAGGCCCCAGGACCAGACGGATTCAGTATGGTCTTTTATCAAAAATTCTAGGAGGTAATCAAAGATGATCTCGTTAGAATCTTCGAGGATCTCTACCTAGGCTTTCTAAACACGGGGCCCATAGACTATACTCACATCTGTCTGATCCCCAAATCTGAGACCGCGAAAACTGCTAGTGACTTTCGGCCAATCTGTCTCATTAACTGCATTCAGAAAATAATCTCTAAAGTCCTGGCAAATAGGCTGGCAAAAGTTATGCCTAAAATCATCTCCCTCTCTCAGTCTGCTTTCTTGAGGGGACGCTCCATTCTTGACTCCTACGTCACCGCATCCGAACTTATTAGCTGGGGGGCGAACAAGCGTATAAATGGTGTCGGAGTTAAGGTAGACTTTGAAAAAGCCTTCGATTCTGTGAACTGGGCTTATCTCCAACACATCCTCCAATGTCTAGGAGCCAATCAAAGATGGTGTGGGTGGATTGAACAATGCATCTCCAACAGTAAAGCCGCCATTTTGGTCAATGGAGCGCCGACACAATGGTTTAAACTGAGAAGGGGTCTCCGTCAAGGGGACCCCTTGTCACCCTTTCTTTATCTCTTGGTGGCAGAAGGGTTGACAAGAATGACGGATAGAGCGGTCCGCGCTAATCTCATCTGTGGTTTAGGCCCTACCGGGAATTCTAGAACAACCCTTATCCAATACGCAGACGACACTTTATTCTTCTGTGAGGCAAAACACAGGCAGATCAAGAACTTACGCTTTATGTGGCAACTTTTCGAGTGGGCCTCCGGACTCAAGGTCAACAGGAATAAATCCGAGCTCTTCGATCTGGGCAACCAAGACAACAGAGGGGACAGATTGGCTGCCATCTTACAATGCAAACGTGGCACACTTCCAATCAAATATCTTGGACTGCCGCTAAAAAAAGGAGGAGTACCGAAAGAAGCATGGACAAAACTAATCAACAGAATCGAGCTTCGAATAGAAGGCTGGCAAGCAAAACTTCTCTCCCAGGGGGGTAGACTCACCCTTGTTAACGCTGTACTAACAAACTTACCAATCTACTTCTTCTCTGTTTTCAGAGTCCCTGTCTGGGCTCTTCGAAGAATCGAATCACTGCGAAGAGCCTTCTTTTGGAAAGGAGAAAAGGTAGTACAGGGGGGAAACTGTCTAGTAAACTGGAGAACGGTCTGCAAGAGTAAAAGAGATGGAGGGCTGGGGATCTTGAACCTAGAAAACCTGAACACTTCCCTACTAGCTAAATGGTGGTGGAGATACCTTGCAGCAGAGGAAACCCCATGGGGCAAGCTTCTTAATGATCTTTACTACAGACGAAGAAGACCTCTTCTAGAAGGTACATCCTTTAGACCCCACTCACACTGGTGGAAGAGTGTACTGGGAACGAAGGAACTCTTCAAACGCAGCATCTCGTTCTCCATTGCAAACGGGAAGAGGACATCATTCTGGACCGATATTTGGATTGGCGAATCTCCATTATCGACGCAGTTCCCAGGAGTCTTCGATCTGGTCACAAACAAATCCGTACTTGTAAGCAACTGTCTAGGGCACAATGGCTGGAACTGGGACCGAATCCAAGAAGGTCTCCCGACCAACCAACCGAGCCTACACTCCCTTATCTCATCCTTGAAGGAGTCCATCCCGTCAATGGCCGCAACCACCAACATGGACCTTATCCTCTGGAGGTGGACTACCTCGAGAATGTTTACGGTCAAATCGCTATACAACTTCCTTCAAAACAGTGGGGTTGCGGAAACACGATTCGAGATGATCTGGAAGTCCTTGAAAACACCACTCAAAGTCAAAATCTTTATTTGGCTGACTTTGAGAAGGCGAATCTCAACGAGAGACATCCTTCATAAAAGGAACTGGAACGGACCTACCAGCTGCGCGATCTGCCTCGAAGATGAAGAAACAGCGGATCACCTTTTTGTTTCCTGCACCTTCTCCAAATCATTACTTGTCGCCTTGGTCCCAAACAAGCTGGAGATTCAAAGTGTATCCGCGCTCGAACCAATTTGGGATAAATTTGGAGAGCAAAAAGGGTCCCAAGGGAAACGGCTTCTAGCTACTCTTGCCGCAACCTGGTGGAACATCTGGCTCGAGAGAAACAGGAGATGCTTCACCAATCAGAAACGGCACGCCGGTGAAATTCTAGCGCTAGCTCGCTCCTGTCGCTCGAATTGGATTAAATACAGCAACTCTACTTTTTTTTTTTTTTTTTTTTTTTTTTTTTTTTTTTTTTTTTTTTTTTTTTTTTTGGGCCCGATTGACTTCCAATCTCCGGTTGCCCTATTGCTAAATTCAACGCCGTTATGAATGAAGCGGCAGCATGCTGCCTTTCTCTCAAAAAAAACAAAGTAGAGTTGCTGGACGAATCCTAAACAACTTGTCAATTGAATAGTAAAGTAAAACATTTCTTATCTGATTTATGAAACAAAAGGGCCCATTTGGCTGGTTGGATGTAAACGCAAACGAAGTGTAGTAGTTGGATATGCTGGCCGTTGAAAATGTAGCTAGAAATAACAGCTATATGCATCTTATTTGGTTGGACATGGTAAAAGATGTTGTAGCAAAAAATATATTTGGTTGCATGCAGTTGAGAACTGTACTCATAAATTTTATGACTTCATATATATATATATATATATATATATATATATATATATATATATATATATGAAAATACTTTTTGTACACCCCCAAGTGGGGCGTACATTCTAAACCCCATCCATACAAGGATGGGGTGAATTTCACCGGTCACTTCAAAATGACCGGTAGGTTAGTCTCCACCCTTGGATGGGGTGGAGTGTGTGATGTACACCCCATTTGGGGTGTACAAGTAGCATTGCCCATTTATATATATATATATATATATATATATATATATAGAGAGAGAGAGAGAGAGAGAGAGAGAGAGAGAGAGAGAGAGAGAGAGAGAGAGAGTCCGGCTGGAATACTATTGATAGTACCAAGCAACTGGTGCTATCAAGTTTTAGCCGTTGGATGAAAAAATATGCGGTTGAAATTATAGTAGTCCTCTAAGATTTATACTATTCAACCAACCACCCACTAAACCCTAGGGGATCACTATCATCGTAATCGTATATTTCTTAATTCAATGGCTAAAAAATTGATAGCACCAATGACTTGGTACTATCGATAGTATTCCAACCTAATTATATATATATATATATATATATATATATATATATATATATATATATATATATATATATGGTGATAAGATTATCCATAATAATTAAGGGAAAAAAAAATGTTTACAATGTGATTAGAAAGGTAAGTGCATGTTTTGTTTAAGGTTACTTTCAATTACTGTAGTTGAACTACGGCAAATTTGCACAGAGCTCCACCTATTATAGTTGAGCTCATTGTTTAGTTTTAACTGCAGCATGGGCGTAGCTCCAACTATTATAGTTGAGCCTCATTGTAGTTTTAACCGTAGCAGTTGGATTCAAATGTGTCAAATTGATTTTTTTTTTTTCAAAATAACTTTTAAAAAATTTATAATTAGCAAAATAATTATGTAAAAAACATTTTTGAAAAAATAATCCTGCTTTTGCCAAATCAGCGCCAAGATTTTTTTTCAAAAGGCGGTGAATAAAGGTTCAAAAAATGGTGAATGATTCACTGCCTTCGTTAAAATTCTACGAAGGCGGTAAATCGTTCACTGTCTTCCTGAATGCGACGAACGATTCACCGTCTTTAACATAAATAAAATAAAAATATAAATATGAATCAAATCTTTTCCTTTTTATATTAATTAATAAATAATAAATCTTTTAGCCTTTGTTTGATTGGCGATAAAGGGAAATAAAAGGGTTATCCCCTCTTTATCCCCAAACACAAAAAAGAGGAGGAAAATTGTTATCCCCTTCTAAGGAGGGGGATAACAATACCCCTTTGGGTGGGAATAGGATTGTTCCCATCCGGAAACAACTTTATTTCTATTTTTTTTTTTAATTTAAATTAAAATTTTTAAAATTTAAATTTTTGTTATTTTATAAATTTTAAAAATTTTAACTTTAATTTTTTATAAATCTAAAAATTTAAAAAAATTTAAAATTTAAAATTTAAAAATTTATACAAATTTTCAATTTTTAAATTTTTTATAGAATTTTTTTAATTTATACAAATTTAAAAATTAAAATTTTTGCTTCCTCTTTTGCACATTCTTCGAGACAATTAAAATTTAAATTTTAAAATTTTATAACTTTTCAATATTTAACTTTAATTTTTAATAAATTTATAAAATTTTAATATTTATTAATTTTAAAATTTTAAAATTTATACAAATTTTTAAATTTTTAACTTTAATTTTTAATAAATTTAAAAATTTAAACGCTAAAATTTAAACTTTAATTTATACAAATATTAATTATTATTTAATTAATATTTTATATTAATTAATTAGATAAAATATTATTATTTTAAAATTATAATTACTCTTATTCTCACTATTCCAATCTAACTGTCCAAACGCTATTTTTCTTATTCAACAATTCAATTTTCATCCAAACGCAAAATTGATTTTATTCCTGTTTATTTCTGAACTTATACCTATCCCAGGTATAAAAAAATTTATACCTTTTAAATTTATTCTCGAACCAAACGGGACCTTAAAGATCTGACTCGTACCCACATTTTTATTTTATTTACGTATCTCTCTATAATTTTATTTGAAATTGACTTAAGTATGAAAATTATAGTTAAAGACAGTGAATCATCAACCGTCTTTAGAAGGCGGTGAACGATTCACCGCATTTGTAGGATTGTATTAGAGGAGGTAAAATTCATCGCCTTTTTGAAGGCGGTGAACGATTCACCGCGTTTTGAAGAAACATTCAACCCGGGACTGACTCGGCGAAAGTAGATTATTTTATCAAATAAAATTTTTACAGAATTATTTCGCTAATTATAAATTTTTTAATGATTATTTTGAAAAAAAAATCCTGTCAAATCAAACACCGTATTTGAACCTGCATGTACTAACAATTGCAGTAAAGTTGCAATTACATGCAACTGAACAACCCCATCAAAGTAAGAAGGCTATACTACTCTACATTACCTTGAATATGAGAACCGACAGAAGAACAATAATTATGAGCCACATTGTCCATCTGTTCTCAAGGATTAGTGTATACCTTGTGAAAATATATCCTGAAAGTTACAAACAAAATATGCAAATTAATACAAAATCCCTACAATCAGAAATAGTGTTCAAATGAAGCACATGCTTATAAATGAATCTGCAATCACCGCATGCTTAAACAGGATTTTTAGTCGTTAGTCTGAAGTTCAACTTGTTCTGCTTAAAGTACTAATTACAGCTCTTGAGACGGAGAAACTAGTCTTAAAGTTCTATTTATAGGAGGCTGCGTAGTTCACTTGAACATATAGAAAAAGCTTGTGGGCATAAATTGAAAGAACTCAATATACACTTTCAATCATCTGATACTATAAGCACATCATATTTATTATAAGTGCTCATGCACAAAAGAGAAGCAACTGTGTTGATTACTAACTTGTAGATGCAAGTATGTAACTAGAACATTCAACAAGATTGTAAAACAGAAGAGCCATGTGATTCAATGATCTGTATGGATCGATGATTGGATGATTATTCACGGTAGGTCCATTTACAGTCGCTTCCACTGATTGAAGCTTGCAAACGCCCAATAAGCACATCAAATGTTGCGGGCATAGCATTTTCACACAAATAGAAACTACCCTCCAAATCATACTCAAACATCATGAGTGATTAAAAAATAACACTAGTCAATAGAAACTAATGTTTACAGCATTGAATTTATTCTATTCTATTCACAATAACGGCAGTTGTTAACATTATGGAAAACAAGTCAACAGGTGCTGTTTCTGTAACTTTGCTATCACCACGCAATGCGGCAAATTCTCCTTTTTAATTTCAATCTATTCAAATAATGTGGTCAGGTGAAAAATTTTATAATGTATATGCAACATGGAACAATTTGACTACCCTGAGCTTAAAAAATATTAACCTTTCTTTTGCATAGTAAAGCATAAAGTGGATGCTCAGGAGTTCTATATTCTGCGCATAATCATACCGATATCCAAAATTTAAAATCAAAGAGTCCTCCAAATTTGTATCTTTGCCAAGCAATTTATTAGCACCTGTTGTTACAGAAAGCAAAAACAAATGCAGGACCAAGCAAGCCCATGTACCCCATCAATCAATATAACCAACGCGAGAAATAAAAGAAGATTACCGAACAAAAGGCTCATGGATCACAACCCAACACAACACCGTCTAATATTAAAAACATTATTTTGATAGCTTAAGTTTTTAGAGAAATATGGTTATTTCATAAAACTTAATATAGTATCAGAATAGAAGGGCATGATTTCGAATCTTGCCAGGATTCTAGCCCGTCCTCTGCAGCTTAAGCATTTCGAACACAGTCCCTAAACTTTAGGCCAAGCTTCTCTTCGATCGAGGAAAGAGACCCTAAACTCTTCAAGAAGTATCTCACTCCTAGCATGCATTTATTATATTAACCTTATATCACATTATATATTTCAACTTTGCTGTAGATCGAGTTATAATCTTCATTTTATTTACAAATCAGACCATTAATTTGAAACTACATGATACCGGATGAACTAGGTGCAAGCAATAATTTTTACTCCGGCGAAAGGGGACTATAAATAAAAATATTGTTGAGCGTTCAGGGACCAGAATAACCGTTATTGAAAGCAAAAGGTTTCGGAAAATGCTATTGGTACACAACTGAGAGGGTTTTGTAATTTTCCCTCGAAATAATACCTGGCATAATTGCCGAGCGGCCCCAATCCACTCCACGCAAACACTCCCAACACTCCGATCATGCGATCTCTTCCCCAAAGGAGCAATGCTTCTTCTTCTAAGGATCCCTCCACGGCGCCCAAATAGCTTCCCCAGGAACCCGAGAAGCCTCCATTTAGGCCGCGCATTGTGGATATTCGCGCCACCATTTTTGGGCTCCACCGTGCGGAGGCGGAGGAGGAGGGAGAGGAACATGCGGCGAAGGCGGAGACGGAGGCGGATGCGAAGGGCAGCGCCGCTGCCGCCGCCGCCGCCGCCGCCGTGGCCAGGGAAGACGTTGGTGGCGCGGAGGCGGAGGTCTACGCCGTTGGATCTGGCGCGTACGGTGATCCTCCATGATCGGGGGTCGGTGGGTTTCATTTGCCGGAGGAATGTGTGTGTGCGCGCGCGTGTGCGTGTGCGTCAGTGCGTGTGAGGGAGATAGAGAGGGAGAGAGGAGGGATGAGCAGGTTTTGGAGGGAAAGTGCGAGGGTTATATCACCGTCCCCGTGTCGTCACCTATGCAGGAGCAGGCCTGGCAATCGATTTTTTTTATAAATAATTTTATAAAATTTTATAATTTTAAAATTTGTTCTCTTGAAATTTTATTTACAAAAATAATTTTAAGCGGAGAACTCGTATTTACAAATTTTACAAATTATAAAATTCAAATAAAGCGGTATATCATTCACCCTGTTTAAAAAATTTATATTTTTATAAAAATTATTCACCGCTTTTATTTAAAATTTACAATACTGTGATCATGCACCCCTAACCGGAATGACTGGGATTCATCTAAAAATGGTAAATGCTAAGTGTACACTTAATTTTGGATGTACATCTTACACCCCACTCATCCTAGCGTGGGGTGAATTCCACCCATCATTTCGAAGTGATGGGTGGAAAAACCCCCACCTTTGGATGGGTGGGGTGTAGGATCTACACCCAATTTTGGGTGTAGATGTAGCAGAGCTAAAAATATAAGCTTCTTATTCTCACACCCTCTCTTCGTGCCCCTCTCTCTAAAACCCTCTCTCCACTCCCTCCGTCAAAAACACCCCTCTCTCTCCACTCCATCTCTCTCTCTCGCTCGCTAGGGCTCTCTCTCTCGCTCGCTCGCTAGGGCTCTCTCTCTCTCTCTCTCTCTCTCTCTCTCTCGCTCGCTAGGCCTCTCGACCAGCACCCGAGGACTGGTCGACCAGGGCTCTCTCGCCTCCGTCGTGTAGGGTTTCCTTCAATCGCCTTGCCCAGCACCCAAGGACCGCTCGATCAGAGCTCTCTCGCCTCCATCACCTCTATCGTGTGGGGTTTCCTTCATTCGCCTCGCCTCCCCGATCAGTAGGGTTTCCTCTCCTCTCCCCCCTCCAAAAAAAAAAAATCTGCTTTGTTTCACCCTAACAGGGGTGTAATCATACAGCAGTAAAAGCCCTTGAAAATAAAGATTTGAATTTAACTACAGGTACTGTCACGCCCCGGGGTCGAAACTGCGACCCGGACCCGCCAACAGATCCGCCGCCCATACAGGAACCCGTATAGACGAAGCGTCTAACCTACAAAAAGTAGAACACTATAGCTATACAGATATTAGAGCTAAAAAGTAACTACTGAAATAAGAAATAATACAACTGTCAAATAGTACAAGTCTGAACCTCACTACATAAGTCTCTCAAAAATAAAACTCTCAAAAGTAACTAACTACTAAAATCCAGCAGACTGTACTACAAGCTCCAAAAAGGAGTACAGCTATACTCCAAGGACGGGTGGGGAACTAGCTCGCGACTCCCTTACCTCGAACAGCAAGAGAGGGATCAGCAACTCCCACAGAAGACTCTGCAAAACAAATAAGAGGAAGGAGAAAAAATGGGGGGAAACCCCCAGCGGGTGTGAGAACTACAACCAACAATAGTTCTCAGTAGGTACCGCCACCAAGTCTGACGGTCTGCCCACTAAGTCTACTAGAGGCATAAGATAACAGGAAAACTGTAATAATGAAAAGATAAGCAGGAAAGAGTCTACAGCTATCATGCCTCTATCTACAATGCTCAAAGGGTGATACAGATGAAAATGATGCATCGACTCTAACCCCAATACTCAATCAACCCAATCACAATGACTGCCACATAGGGTCCAGCCAAACCTGCGCCCACCAACTGCCATTACATTCACGGAGGACTGGACTTACGTAGGGCGTCCGTGACTGCCAAAACTGGCCCAGTCAGAGGGATTGCGTCGACAAGTCGCGATAGCAAAGTAACAGGCCCAGCTCCGGAGTGGCACTCGAGGGGCGCGACCCCACCGAGGAAAGTATCTGCGCATCTCTGTCGAGCTCAATATGGCTCATGCAAGCTATAGTCCAATCCACGATCAACAAGATTGACAGTACCCAAATCACCTCTCTAACTCACTAACCGAAAACACTCGAACAGTCAGGACCGCTGTCAACCCGACGGCTCCCCAAAAAGAACATCAACTCCACATGTAAACTCACTAGCTGGGTATACTCCACAGCCAACAACAATAAAGGGTCCAGAAACCCCGAAAGACTAGAACCTACAACCCAAATCAAACAAGAACAGGCTCTAGGCATAGCCTCTCGTTGTTCTCGACCCAAAAAAAAAGGCAGCCCTCAGAACCCAGACCACTCGAATTCTTTCGAGTAGGGAAGTTTACAGGAAAAATGTGACATTTATTACTGAAAATTATTTTTCGCTCAAACCCACGCGGTGTGAGGACTAAAAGTAGTTCCTTTTTAAAAAACCATCTTGATTTGAGGAAAACTCATTTTTAATGATTTTTAGTTCTTTAGGGAAAAACAGTTAGAAAATAAGTTTTTATACCCAAACCCCGAAAGGCTAATGCCTTCGTCCAATCAGACAAAAACAGACTCCGACGACCTTTCGATGTTTGGAAGAAAAATATTGGTTGACTAAAATCATGTGTGTCCAAAAAGATTCTGGGTTCAAGGTCCTGCTATCACTGGTATACTACTGCCACTAATACAGTGGCGACACATAAAACCGAGAAACACGACATCCCGGGACCACCGTTCACCCAAACGGCTCCCGCCACAGATATAAGACCAGCTACAACTACCAGACTCCACTCTACCCCCAAGCACGAGTGTAACATGCATCCCACACTAAGAGAAATCCCGACCACTCAGCCCACTACCCGGGCGAGGAAAACACTATGTCCAGGAATGGAGTAGAATGTGTGGATGTTTAAAGCATAAATAAACCTAGCCCAAGTGAGGGTTTTCTACTGGTCTGGTTATACATGCAACATATGACAGGGTGCTAGGTCAAGTCCAATACTAATATTTAAACAACATAGATAGGAAGTAATAATCAACATGATTAGAATCACCACACTAGAAAATCCTATCTGATACAACATGCTTTCTAACAATGCTCGCATAATGCATGCACACTAACAAATATAGAGTTAGAGAACCGTCCACCGGTTTTAGAGACGAAACAACCCACCTGAAAATGTGTGTCGATCCAAGGTCCAACTGAACGTGGATAATCCTTAGGTTCCCACGATCCCAATGAGTCCAAGAACACCCAATCTGCGAACCACTGCAAAAAGTATCGCACTTAGCATCAACGGTAGCAGTTCCAAAAACAGCACTTGCTGTTTGCCAAAACTAGCACAGAAAATGAGGAATTTCCACCTCTGTGCAGTCCTTAAAAAAATCTAGAAAAATTACCGTTACGTTCCTCGCGAAGAGTAGATACGAATCGAGTATTTATACGCCTCATTCCGATACTCGAGCGCGGGGATAAAAATCTGACAATGCTCCGCTGTCCAAGAAAATCACCAGCAACAAAAGGTTCAAAGATGCCTCGTAAATCATGCCAAAAACTCAGAATGAAGCAAGGTGATCAACACGGAAATCGAAGGCCTACCTCTCGTGAAACTGATGCCGCAAAAATCATCCAAAAATTCCTTTGGGGTAGCTCTGGGGATCTCGTGGACCGAAATGCGACGAAAAAGGCCTTCGAAGAAAGAACGTCGCAGTGCGCCGAGTCGCAGAAATCGCCGATGTTGCGGCTCCCTAAAATTCTGAAACTCCTTCGAGAGATGGGGCACAAGAAGAGAATCAACTTTGCTTAAGGGCTCATTCCCAGGAGAGCTCGAAAAAAGCCCAAAAACCAAGGTGGAAGTTCTATATATAGCCAAGGAAAAGGGGGGGGGAGAATACCCATTTGGGTATTCAAAATACTCAATCAATGATGAAAATGATGCATCGACTCTAATCCAAAATACTCAATCAACCAAATCACAGTGACTGCCACATAGGGTCCAGCCAAACCTGCGTCCACCTACTACCATTACATCCACGGAGGACTGGACTTATGTAGGGCGTTCCACACGGACTGTGTCGACAAGTCGCGATAGTAAAGTAATAGGTCCAACTCCGGAGTGGCACTCGAGGGGCGCGACCCAACCGAAGAAAGTATCCGCGCATCTCTGTCGAGCTCAATATGGCTCATGCAGGCTATAGTCCAAATCCACAATCAATCAGATCGGAAATAATAACTCAACACTAACAACATCTACCGGACACACTCCACAGTTCGGGACCACCGTCAACCCAAACGGCTCCCAGAACAAACCACACGACTCACAGACAAGAAGAATCCAACTGACACAACAAGGGTCCGAGAATCCCGAAAGGTCGGTGCCTAGAACCCCAATCAAACAAGAACAGATTCCAAGCTCAACCTTTCGAAGTTCTCGATCCCCGGGAAATCAGCTCTCTCTCAGGTAAAACATCCGGAGGGAACCTATTAGGGTCCGAAAGTTCCAGGAGACTAGCACCTACAATCCTATCAAACAAGAGCAGGTTCTAGGCACACCCCCCGTAGCTTTCATCCCAAAACAAGAAAAACGGCCCCTAGAACCCAGATCACTCAACCCTCTCGGGTGAGGAAGTTTGTAAGAAGAAATGACAGTTATTTTCGAAAACCATTTTGATTTATAGAACCCAATTTAATGAATTTTAGTTCTTTAAGAAAATCAGTTAAAATAAGTTTTATTTTTCCAAACCCCGAAGGGCTAATGCCTTCACCCTATCAAACAAGAACAGGTTCCGGCGACACTTCGAAATCCGGAAGGAAAAACGTTTGTTTACTAAAATTATGTGTGTCCATAAATAGTTCGGGTTCAAGGTCCTACTATCAACAGCTCAACACTATTACAAACACAGTGCTAATGACACCGGTCGGAGAATACACGACAACCCGGGACAACCGTTTACCCAACGGCTCCCAACACTAGCACAATACTAACCACAGCTACCAGACTCCACTCGGCCTCCAGGCACATGTGCAACATGCATCCCACACTAACTCGACTACTTGGCCCACTATCCGAGCGAGGAAACACTATAAGTCCAGGAAAAAGAGATGCAAGAGGTGAAAACTAGAATATGAAAGAATCTAGCACAAGTGAGAGTTTTCTAGCAGTCTGGTTGAATACATGCAATCATATGACAGGGTGCTAGTCAAAGTCCAATAATTCTATAAACATCAATAGTAGCACCTATTCTAGCATGCTGAAATCTACAACATTAGAATTAGAAAGAAGTCCACAGACTTGGAGGAAAATACAACCCACCTCGATTTGCCACCAATTGCTTGTAGACACTTGCAATTGGGCTCCCGCAGAAACGTTCACTTTCGAAACAAAAAGCGCAACGGCGCCCGCCACGCGCGAACGGTACACCCCGAAAAGTCCGGCGGTAAAATTGCGCGACAAACGACACCACCAACAACGATCCCTGACAGAACCAGAGCACAGAGTTCAAAGACAAAATTTCAAAAGCAAAATCTAAGAACTGTGCCGAAAAACACAACAAAACACGAGGCGACACCTATCTTAAACCGGCGCACTGACAAATGGGCACACACACGACCGCCCGGCTCCATGGAACATCTCGTACGCGCTCTACGTCGCAAACGGCACGCACCACGGCACAAACGGTGCGCCCGCAACACAAACGACACGTCCCATGGCACAGACGGCGCGCCCGCGGTGCACCAAAAATCCCCACGCTTCTCACTGACGCTCACAAAAAAAATTTTGAGCAGAGCTTGGAGAAGAAAGAAGGAAAAAGAGAAGAGTTTCGGGCCTTAAATAGCCCAAAAATGGGCTAGCCATAGTGGAGGACCAACCCGAGGGCGCCAGCTCGCGCCCCCCTGCGTTAGCACGCCCGCGCCGCGCGGAGCGGGGCCAACGGGGCCCCGCCATGTGGCAGCGCCCACACGGGCCAGCACCCCGCGTCAACGCGGGGCTCCCTCGAGTGGCGCGCCCCAACGCGGGGTTGCCGTGTGGCGCAGCCCACGCTCGCCCATGCCCGCCGCCTCGCACGCCAGCCTCGGTTGCCGCGCCCGAGCTCGGCCAATCCATGCTCGCCACGTGGCGGCCGCACAGGTTCGCCGCACCCGGAGCACGCGCAGTGGGCCGTGGACCAGCCCACCCGCAAATTCGGCCCATAAGCCCGAATTCGCCCGAAAATAGTCAATTTTGACTGTTTTCGCGCGCTGAGTCCGTTTTTGGCATCCATTTGACGCACAATGCACTCAATATACCAAAAATAGGTGTTCCTCACCACCAAACACACGGTCAAGTCCCGCAAAAATTCGGGACACCACATCATTTGCTTATTTTATTTTGGAGACATATATATTGTGAGGACCTGACCTGTACTATTTGGGGATTTTTATTTATTTATTTCAGCAGTTTATTTTTCGCTCTGATATCTGTGTAGTGGTTAGTATTATCTTTTGTAGGTTGGTCGCTTCGTCTGTACGGAGCTTCCCGTATGGATGGCGGATCTGTTGGCGGGCCCGAATCGCAATTTCGACCCTGGGGCGTGACATCCCTCCTCGACCTGATCGCTTGATCCTTTTGGCACGTGGCGCATCACATCCAGAGGGTCAACTACCCGCGTGATCGATCGATGACTGACGGTCATCGCGGCATTTTCGGCCCCAACAACTTTCTTGGCGCGCCCAGTGGGATACTCAAGTAACTCTTACCTTCTCTTGCCGTTATAATGTCAGAGGACAGCAGCTTGAACCTCAGCAACGCCGTGTGGGTTATGAATAATATGAATCTGAATAGAAAAAAAACCACCTAGAGGGGGGGTGAATAGGTGAAAACAATAAACACACCAAATCGTTGCGTAAAAGATAACTCAATGCGGAAAATAAATAAAGTACGCAAGATTTACGTAAAAAACTTCGTCACAGGAGTAAAAAACGACGGGACCGATAACACGGCGAAATCCACTAAGATTAAACACGTACAAGGTGATTTACCATAACACTACGACTCAACCTTTTCATACGCTCTTAGTTGATCTTCTCCGCTCGCTCCGAACGCTCCTCGAATCCACGATTTGCGTCCCAACGCCGAATCCACGACGTTCAACGTCGAATCCACGACGTCCAACCGAATCCACGGTCTTCACCAATGCGGCACGTCTCGATCACACGAACGCGCCTCGCTCCGAATCCACGAGAGCGGTAGCACCTTGAATCCACAAGGCCACGCGAATCCTCGCGCCGATTCATGGTAAAATCGTTGTTTTATTTGGTGATGATCATCCGAATACTTAGATCAAAGATAGATAAGGAAATACCATCTAAGTATTCTTCAATTTGATTCTACAAGAAATAGGAGTTTGGAAACCCTAGAATCAAATTGAACAATATAGATGAAGAAACATGAATTTTAATCGTATTTTCCTTTCTTCACTATATTTATGGATTTTTCTATAATCTTTTGATTATCTCAATTAATTTTTTTTGGATTACATGGATTGACCCTAAAAGATGAAAGTAGGGTGTATTTATAGGTTAGAAACCTTTGGAAAGAGATAAGCATCAAAAACTGACTTAACAGAATTTTTCCCGCACGGCGGTCCGAACTGAATTTGGCTGATCCAGACTGTCGTCCTTTTTTAGCATATTTTCTAAAAAACGTAGTTCGGGGTCCGGACTGAAACAGGGGAGGTCCGGACTGTTCATGCAATTTTGCAGAATTTAAGGTTCGGGCTCCGGACTGAAACAGGGGTGGTCCGGACTGGAAAACCCCAAGAACTAAACTATGTTCAGGATTCGGACTGGAATGGTCTGATTCGGATCCTGAACATCCAACATGCCCAGTTTTTAATTTTTTTGCACTGAAAACTTATCCAAGTGTTTCTAAACTACACAAATGTATTTGGATCACCAAAATTATTTAGTTAAACGTACCTGATCATTCCGAATCCATTCTTCTTGAGATTGGTGTAATTGATCCACAATTCTTCATCTTCAATCTTCAAGACTTATACCATTTCACGAAATACACCAAAACAAAATCCTTAACATGTCGGACACGCGGATAACCCACTACCGATGCTATAAGAGATTCTGGAGACCAGCGGAAGGTCGGCACCACAAGAGTCAACCCTATCTTAGATATTAGGGCAAATGGCTCGAATGTTAGATAACATAGAGAGCCCAGCGCAGGACGCCGGGTTCGAATCCATGTTGGCCGCAATAGCGGCCCCGAAAGAAAATGTGGCTCGATTTGGGCAAACGATGGTCCATGAAAAGCCATACAATTGTGGGTATGTCTCCACAGTACCCCAGCAATTACCGACGCAATCGTTTACGATGGTGTCGGCAATGCCAGGGAGTTGCACCGCCGGCGGCTACTTATCAAGCGGCGCAGCCGCTGGGGGCAACACATCCACAGATAACCCCATTCTAGGCGGAGGCATGGCTAATGGGGCAGAACATCGGCCATCAACCAGAGAATTTTTGGGAGATTCCTCTGCCTCCCTCACCGCCGTTCATCCAGCCTCAGGCTGGGGGCAGGATCGACAGATAGGTGCCTCCGCAGGGACTGGTTTAGTACCAGGCAGGCCATGGTGGGCCGCCGCTTCCACAAGCGCAAACGACAACCTCGGCAACTCAAGCCGAGCCCACCGAATGTCAAGCTCATCAGGCTGGCCACCAAGGGCCGCCACCTCCACCAGCACCTTCAGCGGCTCAGGTACCTCAGGCCGGGCTCGCCGAAATGGCTGGGGGCAGATATGTCGGGCAGGTCCGGCCACAGGGACCGCCTCAACTGCAGGCTGGCCTATACGGGCTGCCATCTCCTCCGGTGTAGCCGGCGACTCCGATACCTCAAGCCGGACTCACCGAAAAAGCTGGGGACAGGAATGCCGGGCAGGTCCCTCCTCAAGGACCGCCTCAGAACTAGGTCGGCCAATATGGGCCGCCACCTACACCGGCGCAACCAGTGGGGCTAGGCAACATCCACGCCCATGTAGAGGAGATCATCCGCAACACCTTCAGCACAGAAGCCAAGCCGGCAATTTGGCCAATGTTCATGTCTCCATATCCCGCCCATATAGATATAGACTACCTATATCCGGCCAACTAGAAAATGCCGAAGTTTGATAAGTTCTCAAGCGAAGAGAATGAGAACACTGTCGAGCACATCGCTCGATTTACGGCCCAATGTCGGGAGGCGGCCGCCTGCCTATTCCTGAAAATGAGGCTTTTCAGTACGTTGTTGACGAAGACGGTGTTCTCGTGGTACACCAGTCTGCCCCACAACTCTGTCAGGGATTGGGACGACCTTGAGGCTAAATTCCACGAGCAGTTTTACTGGGCCATGCCAGTCACGCCCCGGGGTCAAAACTGCGACCCGGACTCACCAACAAATCCGCCGCCTATACGGGAAGCCCCGTATAGACGAAGCGACTAACCTGCAAAAGATACTACAACTACTATATAAATATCATAGCCGGAAAGTAAACTGCTGTGAAACTAAAAATCCAACCACTGTACAATTGGAAATAAAAATACAACATCCATCTCCCAAAATAATCATCATACATCATCCGCTGATACAACATCTAAGAACCCAAACGGGGAGATAAACTAAAATAATAATACGTCAGTGCACAGGCTCACAGTACAAGTCAGGTCCTCACCATACATCAGTTTCTAAAAAAAAGGAAACTCTCAAAAGAGTAAATATACCATTCTAATTGACTGTACTACAAATCTCCAACAATGGGGTACAGCTACTCTCTAAAGACATGTAGGGATCTAACTCGCGACTCCCTCGCCTCGATTAGAAGAAGCAGCAACAGCAGAGGTAGGAACTGGCGAAGATGCCTCTACAAAACTATCACCGACAGAGGGTGTGAGAACTACATCGTCACGTAGTTCTCAGTGGGTACCGCCACCAAGCGCGACGGTCTGCCCACTAAGTCTACTAGAGGTATAAAGTAACAGATGCAGTACTATGAAGGAAAGGCTGGAAATAACTCTACAGCTACTATGCCTCTATCTAAATGCTCAATGGGTGATACAGATGAAACATGATGCATCTATTATCTCACGATAAAACAATCACCCAATATACACTGACTGCCACATAGGGTCCAGTCAAACCTGCGCTCACTTACTGCCATTACATCCATGGATGACAAGACTTACGTAGGGCGTCCGTGACTGCCTAACAAAGGCCCAGCCAGAGGGACTGCATCGACAAGTCGCGATAGCAAAGTAACAGGCCTAGCTCCGGAGCGGCACTCGAGGGGTGCGACCCCACCGAGAAATGTATCCGCACATCTCTGTCGAGCTCAATATGGCTCATGCAGGCTATAATCCCAAATCCACGATCAACAAGATCGGCAGTACCCAAATCACATCTCTAACTCACTGGCTGGAAATACTCGACAGCCGGGACCCACCGTCGACTCAGACGGCTCCCAAGGCTAGCACTGATCTAATCACAGCTACCAGACTCCACTCGGCCCCCAGGCACGGGTGTAACATGCATCCCACAACATCCCGACTACTCGGCCTACTACCTGGGCAAGGAACACTCTAAGTCCAGGAAAAACGAATAAATGTGTGGAAGTGTCTAAAGCATAAATAAACTAGCCCAAGTTGGGATTTTTTACTAGTCTGGTTGAAACATACAACATATGACAGGGTGCTAGGTCAAAGTTCTAGAATTAAATTTAACTGAATGTAAATGGGAAACATGATCCAACATGATCTCAAATTATCAAGTAGGAAATATCATCTATCACTAACATGCTCCCTAACACATCTCACAAACATGCATGCTCACTATCACATGGAATTAGAGAACCGTACACCAGTTTTGGAGACAAAAGCAACCCACCTGAATGCGCGCGTTGATCCAAGGTCCAAATAATCTGACATTGAATATGGTTAATCCTCAGGTTCCCACGATTCCAACAAGCCCAAAAACCGTACAAAAAGTCCTCCCGGTCACCGAGAAATGAGCCAAACACTGCGGTAAGTCCAAAATCAGTAAAACGACATCATTGTCGCACATCAGTCCACGAAACAATAAAATTTCACCTGCGAGATGTCTTCCAAAAATTGCAAGAAAAATACGACTGCGATCCTCGTGAAGCGTAGATGTCTATCGATTCCTCACAGACCAAAATCCGATAACCAAGCACCGAAATAAAAATCGAACAATAACAACTGTCCAGAAAAATCCCACAATAGGGAAGGGGGTTCAAAGATGCTCCGAATACCCCAACAAAAACCCAAACTGACAGGAGCGGAAAACACAAAAAATGAAGATCTACCTCTCATGGAACCGATGCCGCAAAAATCTGCCAAAAACTCCCTCGGATCAACCCAGGGGAGCTCGCGGAAGAAATGTCGACGGAGAAGATCGATCTCGAAGGCACGTCGAAGCTCGCGATGTCGAGAATAACGCTGATGGAACGACTCCCTAAAATCTCTGGGATCCCAAATATCGAAGAAAACTTGAAGACGAAGCTCCCTGTCGAAGATGGGCTAAGAAAACTTGCAAGAAAAGCCTAAAAATGGAGCCCAAATTGGCTATTTATAGCCCAACCCAACACAAAAGGGGGATCCGGATTCGGGCGCAAGATTCGCGCGCCCGAATCCGGCCCAGCCCGGTACTGTGCGCGCCCGGATTCACCCGGGCGTGCCACATGTCCTGCGCCGCACCCCGCGCACGCGCGCCTGCAAATCACGGCGCGTCGCGTGGCGGTGCGGTACACGGCGGGGTGCGCGGACGTAGCGACCCGGCTGGCCCCGCGCGGTTCACCGTGCGCCGCGCCCGGTGCGATGTGCACCCTGACTCGCGCCCGTTGACCACCCAATGGCAACCTGCCGCGTGGCCACGCCGCGCTGCCCGCTGGTCCCGGTGCACGCCGAGTGGGCCGTGGACCGGCCCACTACAAAATTCGGCCCTTTAGGCCCATTTGCCCAAAAATAGCCGATTTTCAACGTTTTCGCACGCTGAGTCCGTTTTTGGCATCCGTTTGACGCACAACAGGCTCGATACACCAATAATAGGTGTTTTCTCACTGCCGACCTCCCAGTCAAGTCGCACGAAAAAAAGGGACACCACATCCTCCCCCACTAAAAAAAAGTTTCATCCTCGAAACTAAGAAAACAAAAACAGACATATCTCAGCCAAAAGCCTCGAAAAGGAAAGGATAGATATCTCTCATCACCGTCTCTAGCTCCCATGTGGCCTCACGCTCCTCGTGATTGCTCCACAAAATCTTCACGTACGGTATAGCCCGGTTGCTCAATTATCTCACCGCATGGGCCAGAATCCGCAACGAGCGCTCCTCATACCCAAGGTCCTCACCGAGCTCAAGTGGGGTGAAGTTAATCACGTGCGAAGGATCGAAGATATATCTCCTCAAAATCGAGACATGAAAAATATCATGAACTCCAGCAAGGCGCGGGGGAAGTGCAACTCGGTACGCAACAGGGCCTACTCTCTCAAGTACCTCAAAGGGTCCAATAAAGCGGGGACTGAGCTTCCCACGAACTCCAAATCTCCGAACCCCTTTCGAAGGCGAGACCTTCAAAAAGACATGATCACCAACCTAAAACTCTAGGTCTCGCCGTCGAGTATCAGCGTAGCTCCTCTGTCGACTCTAGGCGATCTCATGATGTCGCCGTACTAATCTGACCTTTTCCTCTTCCTCCAGTAGTATACCAGGTCTCAAAGTCCTCCTCTCACCCACGTCACTCCAATATAAGGGCGACCGACACTTGCGTCCATACAACGCTTCAAACGGAGCTATCTGAATGCTCGCTTGATAGCTGTTGTCGTACGCAAACTCAACCAATCCTAAGTGTCGGTATCATCCTCCTCCAAAATCCAAGACGCACGCTCTCAACATATCCTCGAGGGTCTGTATGTTACGGAATTTGAGTTGGCGTATTTCGTGAAAGTGTTAAGTCTTGAAGATTGAAGATGAAAGAAGGTTGGATCATATACCTCAATCTCAAGAAAGAAGAATTCAAAAGGATCAGGTATGTTTAACTAAAGATTTTTGGTGATCCGAATACTTCTTATAGTGTAGAAACACTTGGAAGAATTTTTTATTGCATAAAAATCAAAAACTGGACATGGGACATGTTCAGGATCCGGA
Organism: Tillandsia fasciculata; assembly: GCA_029168755.2. NCBI lineage: Eukaryota > Viridiplantae > Streptophyta > Magnoliopsida > Poales > Bromeliaceae > Tillandsia > Tillandsia fasciculata. The sequence continues at coordinate 12,468,558 of CM054950.1, forward strand.
TCAGACTTTCCAATCCGGATCCCGAAGGGTGTTGTTCATTGGCAAATCCAATCCGGATCAAAGGCCATTTCCGATCCGGATCCCGAACATGGGATTTTGCTGAAATGTATGAACGATCCGGATCGGGCTTTTGGATCCCGAACCCTTGTTTTTCTGGAATTGTCTTTCACGCTACGACGATCCGGATCGCAGTAAATCCGATCCGGATCGCCGTCCTGAAAATTTCCAGAAAAGGTTAGTTTTTGATCCTTATCTTCTTCCAATGGTTTCTAACCTATAAATAGACCCTATGATTCATTTTTAGGGCATCCGGAAAAATAGAAAAATACGACCGAAAAAGAAAAATCCACATATAGAGAAGAAAGGAAATCAATAGATTTATTCTATGTTTCTTCATCTATATTGATTGATTTGATTCTAGGTTTTCCATACTCAGATTTTGAGTAGAATCAAATCAATGAATACTTAGATGGTATTTCCGATCTATTTCTAATCTAAGTATTCGGCGGATCATCACCACCCAAAAACAACGATTTACCCAAAATCGGCGCGTGGACTCGCGTGGCCTTGTGGATTCAAGGTGCAACCGCTCTCGTGGATTCGGAGCGAGGTACGTTCGTGGATTCGAAGCGTGCTACTGGGTGAAGACCGTGGATTCGGTCGGACGTCGTGGACTCGACGTTGGACGCTGTGGATTCAGCGTTGGGCGCAGATCGTGGATTCGAGAAGCGTCGTGGAGCGAGCGGAGAAGATCTACTAGGAGCGTATGGTAAAAGGTTGAGTCGTCTGTGAGTACGTTATATCACCTTGTACGTGTGTTAATTCTAGTGGATTTCGCCGTGTTATCGGTCCCGTGGTTTTTTACTCCGGTTTGGAGTTTTTCCACGTAAAAATCTTGCGTGTTCATTTATTTTTCCGCATTGGGTTTTATTGCGCAATGATTTTTTGAGTGTTTATTGTTTACACCTATTCACCCCCCTCTAGGTGTTTTTTCCCCTATTTAGATCCATTATTACATATAACCCAACAAGTGGTATCAGAGCGGGAATAGGGTTGTAAACAATGGTTGAAGGTGGAAACATCAATCGACCCCCTTTCTTTGATGGAACAAATTATGCGTACTGGAAAGTACGGATGAAAGCCTTTTTAATTTCCATCGACGAAAGGGTGTGGCAATCAATTGAATTAGGATGGTCTAATCCAACTGAAATTATTTCTGATGTTCGCACCTTAAAACCTAGGTCGAAATGGACCAAGGAAGAGATAGATTCATCTTCTTACAATGGCAAAGGAATTAATGCTCTATTTAATGCTTTGTCACAAACAGAGTTCTCTCGCGTCTCGGCATGTGAGACTGCGAAAGAAATCTGGGATGTTCTTCAAGTTACGCATGAGGGAACTAACCTTGTGAAGATTCAGAAACTGCAAATGCTTACGAGCAAGTTTGACTCTATTTCTATGGCAGAAAATGAATCTTTCACTGACTATTACACACGATTGCAAGACATCGTAAACTCATGTGCTAACTTGGGAGAGAAGATTCCAGAATTTAAAGTTGTAAGAAAAATTTAAGAACTCTTCCTGAACGATTTCGCCCGAAGGTCGCAGCCATTGAAACAATTAAACACCCGGACGAAATGCGTGTAGAAGAATTAGTTGGTGCTTTACAAACTTATGAAATGACATTTCCTACTAACTATTCTTCTGGAAAGGCATCCTCTTCTAAGTCTTCAGGTTATGCATTGAAATCAACAAAGAAGAAGACGCGGATTCATCCTCCTCGGACGATGACGAGAACCTATCTATGGAGGACTTTGAGAAGCAGCTCGCTCTCTTGACAAGGAAGTTTCGCCGCAACTTTCGAAGGGGTAATTCAAGCAAAACTCCATCCTTCGGAAAGTCGAAGAAAGGCAAGGGTTCTTCAAGCTACAAGTCAAGAAAGCAAGAGAACTTCTCAAAGGATAAGAAAAGTTCAGAGGGACAAGTACAGTGCTTCAAATGTCGAGGCTACGGCCACATTGCAACGGAGTGTCCCAACAAGAATCCGGCAAAGAAGAAGGCGATGCAAGTCGTCACTTGGGATGACAACTCCACGTCAAATGAGTCATCCTCAAGTGATGAAGAAGACAACGCGACAGCATTCCACGCGTCCACATCTTCACCCTTCATGTGCTTAATGGCAAGTACATCCGATTCATTGTCCAACTCCTCCCATGTTGAAAAGATTGCAACGGACGATGAATCGAGATAATTCTGAAGGTGAAGATTTTGCTCTTGCCTACCATAAGCTTTTGAGGGATTCAAAGAAACTGGCAAAGCAAAACAAGGGGTTTGAGAGGGAGATTGCAGGATCTCGAAGAAGAAGTAAAAAGGGCAACTTCTCTCTCAAACGCTCTTGAAGTGGAAAGGGATAATCTTCAAAGCAAATGTTTCCCTTCAAGAGTCCAATGAGCTTTCGAGAAGAACATATGGATATGGTGGACAAAGCGAATTACTTCTTGAAGCTCTACGGCGAGGCTCGACAGGAAAAATTGGAAATGACAAAGACCATACGCCAACTAAAGGATGACTTAAAGAGATTTTCTTCTGGAAGGAGTAAGTTGGACAGGCTTCTTGGTCTTGGTCAAACAAATAAGTTCGGCCTCGGATACACTCAAACTGGAGACATTCCAAGTTCGAGTGGGACAGTTTTTGTGCCTCAGTCGGTATCTCCTCCTCCGACACCGGAATTCACGACAAGCAACGACAACAAGCCTACTTCATCCTCTTCGGGATCGTCAAGAACTAAGGTATGTTTTCGTTGTGGCATTTCAGGGCACATAAGGAGAAATTGCAAGACGGGAGCCAAACGCACACCTCAAGCACCTCTTGCAATGACTACCAAAAGGTGATTCCTCAGAAATCAAATGCAAATCATTTGAAGGAAAAGAGCCTTGGTAGTTCACCGCTCAAGACGACATCATCAAGGAGCAGCAATCTTCAACAAGACGCTTTCACCTAGGAGAATCAACTTCACGACCATTACCGACGCATTCCAAAAAGGTTTGGGTGCGCAAAGGTGAAATTTTCCCTTGTCTTGTTACTAATGTTTCCTTGCATGCATATGATAGTTCGTCTTGGTATCTGGATAGCGGGTGTTCCCGTCACATGACCGGTGACAAAAACTGTTTTCAAACTTTTGAGAAAATCTCCGGAGGACTTGTTGTTTTCGGAGATGGTCGGTCTTCCAAAATTGTTGGAAAGGGAACGGTAGCTATTCCAGATGGCCCGGTTCTGAAATAATGTGTTATTTGTTCATGGCCTTAAGACTAACCTCATAAGCATAAGTCAACTTTGTGATAATGGTTATTCAGTTAATTTTTCATCTGATGAATGTACTGTAACTGACAAGAACCATGCTTTCTTTTTAAAAGGGGTTAGATCAGAAAACAATTGTTATGTAGTTCCTATAAAATTTCTGAAAAATGTAACCTAGCATCTTTGAAAAATGAAACACTTTGGCATGAAAGGCTAGGTCACATAAACTTTAAGGAACTTGCTAGAATTTCAAACAAAGATGTGGTCAAGGGGGTTCCTAAACTTTCTTTTGAACAAAACATTGTGTGTGGCGGTTGCCAAAAGGGAAAACAGTCTAGGACTGCACACAAGAACTTGAACCACATAGGTACAAAACGGCCTTTGGAACTTTTGCACATGGATTTAATGGGGCCAACTCGTCAACCATCTTTGGGAGGTAAATGGTATATTTTCTTATTGGTTGATGATTTCTCTAGATATACTTGGGTAGCATTTTTAAAAGAGAAAGCTGATACTTTTGATTCTTTTCACGAGATTTGCCATCGTATTATGATTGAAAAGAATGAAAAGATTACTCGAGTTAGAAGTGATAGAGGTGGAGAATTCATAAATTCCAAATTCATTGATTTTTGCACTTCTAACGGCATTAAACATGAATTCTCAGCACCTTATACACCTCAACAAAATGGTGTAGTCGAGCGCAAAAACAGGGTCGTACAGGAGATGGCACGTGTTATGCTTCATAGCCGGAACTTACCGTTATATTTTTGGGCTGAAGCGGTGAACACTGCTGTCTATGTTATTAATCGCGTGTATTTGCGCCCGGGGACTTTGAATACACCATATGAACTATGGTTTTGTAGAAAACCTAACATCAAATATTTTCGTATCTTTGGGAGTCGGTGTTTTATTTTACGTGATCGCGAAAATCTTGGAAAATTTGACTCTCGAAGTGACGAAGGGATTTTCTTAGGTTATTCTACAAACAGTAGAGCATATCGAGTTTTTAACTTAGAATCTAAGACGATCGTAGAATCGATAAATGTTAAGGTAGATGAAGCTTTTCACTTTGAATCTGAAAAATCTACCCTCGATATCTCTCTTGATGATGATACACCTGCTAATGCATCTTCTTCTAACAATTCTTTCGATAATAATGATGCATCTAACGGTTCTTCAAGTTTATCTGATGTGCAGGAATCATCTCGTGTACCTCCGTCTACTCCTTACCTCAAACGTTACGCATCTCCAAGGATCACCCTGAATCGAACATCATTGGAGATCCACAAGAAGGAGTTAGAACACGGAGACAATTGGTTTGCGGATTTGCATGCTATGTATCTCAAATCGAACCAAAGAATGTTGATGAAGCTCTTCAAGATGACTACTGGATTAAAGCAATGCAGGAAGAGCTCCATCAATTTGAGCGAAACAAAGTCTGGGAATTAACGAAGCCTCCGAAGCAACACAATGTGATAGGTACCAAATGGATCTTCAAGAACAAGAAAAATGAAGATGGTACTATCATCAGGAACAAAGCAAGGTTAGTTGCTCAAGGCTACTCTCAAGTAGAAGGTATAGACTTTGATGAAACTTTCGCCCCTGTAGCTAGACTCGAGTCCATTCGTATATTGTTTGCGATTGCTTGTCATTTTAAAATCAAATTATTTCAAATGGACGTTAAGAGCGCCTTTTTAAATGGGTTTTTAAATGAGGAAGTTTATGTGGCTCAACCGAAAGGTTTTGTGGATCATAAACTACCTAACCATGTTTTTCGTCTGAAAAAGGCTCTTTACGGTCTGAAACAAGCACCGCGAGCATGGTACGAAAGGTTGACAAAGCACCTTTTGGAAAAGGGCTATACTCGAGGGGGAGCTGACAGGACTCTCTTTGTGAAGCATTATCAAAACAATTTCATAGTTGCACAAATCTATGTCGATGACATTGTATTTGGAGCAACAAGAGATAATGATGCTTCTAAATTCGCGGAGACCATGGAAAGCGAATTTGAGATGTCCATGATGGGCGAATTGACTTATTTTCTTGGATTACAAGTTAAACAAAACGATGAAGGAATTCACTTGTGTCAATCCAAGTATGCACTGGAGTTGGTCAAAAAGTTTGATCTAGAAAATTCTAAGGATTTTCCGACTCCAATGGGAACTAGCCATAAGGGACTTGGAAGTGAATCACATAGTGAGAATGTAGACGAGAAACTGTATCGCAGTATGATTGGAAGTCTACTATATCTCACGGCTAGTCGCCCGGATATATCCTTCAGTGTTGGGATTTGTGCGAGATATCAATCAGCACCGAAGGAGGTTCACCTGAAAGCGGTGAAACGGATCATCCGGTATATCAAAGGTACAATCAATTTCGGAATTTGGTATCCTATGGGAACAAGTTTGGATATTGTTGGATACTCAGATGCCGATTGGGCTGGATCAGTGGATGATCGGAAAAGCACGAGTGGTGCATGCTTCTATCTTGGCCATTGCCTTGTTGCATGGCACAGTAAAAAGCAGAACTGCATAGCACTCTCGACTGCCGAAGCGGAGTACATTTCAGCAGGAAGTTGTTCAACCCAATTGATTTGGATGAAAAGCGTGTTGAGCGATTTCCGGATTTCAGCAACTTCGGTAACCATTTTTGTGACAACACTAGTGCTATTAACATTTCTAAAAACCCTGTGTTGCACTCTAGAACAAAACATATTGAACTTAGATATCATTTTCTTAGAGAGCTAGTTGAATCAAATATTCTTCAACTGTCATATATTTCAACTGAGGATCAATTAGCTGATATCTTAACAAAACCTTTGGATCAAAAACGTTTTATTCACTTGCGTAAAGCAATTGGCATGCTTTCCTTGAAATAACCTCTTTTGAAACCTTTGCTTAGGTTAGGTTTTGTTTTTGTTTTTTTTTGTTCTTTATCTATGTTTGTACATAGGACATTAATTGAGCATAAATCATAATTGACTTTAATTGCATCCTTTTATGCATTTAGAAATTTATTATGCTTTTGATATCATAATATTTCAATGTTGCAATGATCATTTACGTTAATTAAACCATCTTTTAAGTGATCAAAGTCAATTTCTCTCTCAATGATCTCTTGGTATAGTCATTATCATATTTGATTGCTTAGTCGAGTATGAATTCGAGATCAATTTTTGGTTGAATACCTTATATATTAAATAATTGATAGCCAATTGAGGGGGAGTCAAAGAAATGTAAAATGCTCAAAAGATGTGGAAAGAGTTACATCCCAATGAGGAGTGTGAAAACTACCACCACATGGAGGAAAGAGCTAAAACCTCGGTCTCCATGTGTGCAAACCACATGTTAAGCATGTTTTGAAAATTTGATTGATAAAATGCATATTGAAATACTTGACTCAGTCAAATTTCATGGTTGGTATAAGGTGGGATTTTTAATGAAAGATGCTCAAAGAGCCACTCCTTCAACAGATTGTCTAGATATATTATCTAACTTATCTGGGATTTCAAACATCTATTGATCTTGGTATTTCATTTTCTTTACCAAATTGATGATTTGATAAAGGCATTACACATAAGATCAGGATAGATGTAATTGAAGTTGTTCAACTTTAAGGTTTTAATTTCGTAAATTTTCGTTTCATTTTTGGATATTTTTGATAGATTTTGCATAATCTATTTCTTGTTGTATGAAACGATGATTTTGTTTAAAGTTGATATGGTAAAGTGCTTACATACTTTTTCTGGATTTTATGGAATTTTTCTAAATTTTTCTGAAGAAAAAGTTGGAGCCGATCCGGATCGGACAAGTTGATCCGGATCCCGAACGCAGGTATTTCCTGCGGGTAGCCGATCCGGATCGAACTCTCTGTCACGCCCCGGGTGTAAACCAGAACCCGGGCCCGTCTACAGATCCGCCGTGCACACAGTATTTTCCATGTACACGAAGCGCCAAACCTGCTCAGATATAAAAATATAATAAAAGAGCAATAAAAACAGAGCTGAACTAAAACTAATACATCTCAGACTGAAGCTGGAAATAAAGTACAATACATCTGTATAAATGATACATCAGTCTCTCCCAGCTCACCAAAATAAAAACAACCTGCTGGCAAAAGCCAGTCCCAAATGTAAAAGTACAACCGTCTGAGGAAACATGGGTACACCAACAGTCCAGCTAACCCGCTCATCCTGCCTCGAGATCTATCTACTCAGCCGTCCTCTCTCCTCGACCCGCCGCTGAAAGCCCAGCAGCACCCGCAGAAGACACTGCAAAACAAGGGAGAAGAAAAAAAGAGAAAAGAAGAATGGGGGTGAGAACTACTAGTAAACCAGTAGCCTCCCCTAGTGGGTAAAACCTCAAACTCTGACGCACCCACTAGGTCTACCAGAGGCGAAAAGGAAAGAAGAGTGGTAAGAAATGAAACTGCTGAAAAAGGGAAATCTACCACTACTATGCCTCTAAAATGCAGTCCTAGACTGGAATAACCGTAAGAAACAATAACCAACCGTCCCAGATGAACCCAATCTGTACCGCCCTCATCATCGGGCAAGAAGCCGCGCCGATGTGATAGCAAAACTCCTGCTGCCGCCCTCATCATCGGGCAAATAAGCCGCGCCGATGTGATAGCAAAACCGTCAATAACTGTCTGACCCCGGCCTCCGGAGGGGAACTCGAGGGGAGCGACCCACACGAGGAAAGCATCACCGGGCAATAACCGCGCCGGTGAAATAAGTATCAAAAGCAGGACTGGTTCACAACTATAAAGCCCTAGTGGAACACAACCCTCCACTAAAAGAAAACTGATTCCCAATCAGATGCAAAAGTAACCATCCGGTCAATCGCCCAATATCCGCGATTGCCGCAATACCCAAAATCCACGACCAGGTCTCACAACCGACCTCCGGTCAACCGCGCAATATCCGCGGTCGCCGGAATAACCCACAATCACAATCATGTCCCACATCCGACATCTGGTCAACCGCCTACTATCCGCGGTTGCCACAAAACCCATAATCCACAATCCAGGCCCTGGCTACACTATCCCAAACCCCTGCTCAAACCCGAGCAACAAGAACCACCTGACTAACGAAAAGGAGAAAAGAAGCAAACAAGGTTTCTCCTAAGTCAAGTTCCAGCATGAAAGTGTAGCGATAAAAGATGGCCTATCTAGATGTCCATACAAGCATGCAAGTGTTCTCAAGAAAATAAAGGAAAAGGTGTCCAATAGTGGTTCCACATGTGTAACAATTAATAGCTCCGCATAGATATAACCATCATGCTAAAACATTATCCAACCACACATGTCTATAATCCATGTTCCATAATAAAGCATCACTATCCACCTATGCATGTCATAAAATCCTCAAATAGTACCAACCACTAACAGGATAATCATATAGTCCAAAATAAATATTCCATTCCACATGCAAGGTTAAACGCTAACATTCCATCCATACCAACATGTATAAGTCCCAACCACTATCAAATATCCACAAGCATGCAAGTCCCAATTACCATTATCAATCATGGATGTCCAAGAAGGATCTCTCTAATACTCCTAGTGGGCATGTCAAAAAGAGGGATAAAGCAACCACCCACCTGAAGTGCAACTGTCCAAGTCCGTACAGCTGAAAATACCAAAACTCCAAATCCTTGCTCCCACAATTTTAGCACACCCGCAATATTCCTGGTACAATACAAAGCTCACTAATTACACTAGGCTCCCAATTATAGCACTTAAAACCACATACAACCTCAAATTCTGAACTGTTAAATTATCACCTGCAGAAAGTGCCCAGAAAATTCCAATAAAAATATCACGGCGATCCCTGCGTCGATAGCTTCGCAACGGTACCTTGCACGCCCAAATCGAGTTCGGTACAGTCAAGATAAAAATTCGGCAAGGGGGTACACTCATACAAAAATCTGTGTTAAAACTGACACTGTTCACTGAGAAAACAGTAATTTTCACCTCGAAATAAATCTCACAAAAATCCAATAAAAATACGAGCGCGTTCCTTGCGATCCGTAGATGAAAAAGTTGTATAAGCTCGTTTCCGTCTGACGCTCGTGCGCAAAGATATGGCCAAAATACCCCGCTGCTGTCAAGGAAGTCCACACAGAAAATGGGGTCACAGTTTGCCTCGGGATCCATGCCAAAACCTCGAAACGGGAAAGTGCGACCAAAACGAAAGATGAAGTCCTACCTCTTAGGAATCTGCCGGTGCAAGAATCACAGCAAAATGATCTCGGGGTAGCCCAGGGAAGCTAAAACACTGTCGCTGCGCCGAAGAAGAACACTAGAAAGCAACGTCGCGCCGCACCGTAAAATGGGGAACCTCGGGATTCGTGCCTCCTAAAATCCTGAACTTGGCGGGGAGATCAAGCACTTAGAGATGAAAATCTTTGCTTAAGGGAGCTCGGGCTGAAGGTGAATGGGTTGGGAGAAAAAGAAGAAAGAGTGGAGCTCGGGTTGGGGCTTATATAGGCTGAAAAGAACAATTGAAGAAATACCAGCCATGTCCCTTTTCCGGGCGCCCGAAAAGTTTCGGGCGCACACAGTGCGGCCCGGTCCACCACACGGCCCAGCCCACCACACTGCCGAGCCCCGCTGCACCCGGAGCACCTGCACCAGCGAATGGCGACGCGCCACGTGTCCCGGCAAACCGTGCACCACGCACGTCGCGCCGTGGACCGCGCACGTCGCGGCTGACCCGGCCGTACGGCCACCTGCCCCGCCGTACGGCCACCTGCCCCGGTCAACTGCCCCACCAGTCGCGTGGACCGGGAGCACAGCACCGCACCAACCTGTCACGCCCCGGGGGTTTTATTTATAGCGGAAACGGTACACAAAGGTAAGCGTGAGGTGCGTACAAAATTTTTTTTTTTTTTTTTTTTTTCTTTAAAACCTCCTTCCCGGCGCGTGCCCAGACCCGCCACATATACAGATTCACTCGAAAGTCGGGCAGAGTCTCCTCTGTATATGCACGGCGTCGCGGCTATTACACCCGTCAAACACAAGCAATCACTTCCAATTAATCACAACAGTTCAATGTAGCATGGTGCATGAAGACTAAACAATACCCGTGGCCAGTCAAGTTGAAAGTATAAACTCACTGTTTTGAAAACAGGCCCACACGGCCTTAGGTTTGAAACCAGTTTACGAAGTCCTTTTTCTTTTGCTTTCCGGTTGATTTGTTTAGAAAACGGCCAACCGGGAATAATAAAGGAAAAGAAAGTACTCAACATCCACACGACCCCACCAGGGTATCGAGAACCACACAATAACTTACAGTTCCGAATGAAATGCAATGCAGAGAGAGAATAAATAAAACAGCATACTAGGGCCCCTCAGCCCGACTGCTACCACCTCGGCCTCACCGTCGCCTACCTCTACCCCCTGGAGGTACCTGTCACAGAGTGGGTAGTCAGTGACACTATCATAAAAACAGTACTAAGCAGTAAAGTAGTACCAAACCATAAAGTGAGACTGGCTGGGGCAATCCACTTCTCTCAAACGGGTAACACCTGTATCACCTGTAACACTTTTATCACCTTTACCCCTGTAACACCTGACCGCGTCGGGATCCAATCCCGGCGGTCCCACACCTGACCCCATCGGGATCCAATCCCTTCGTCAGGTCCCACTGCTCGCACCTTCGTGCCTCAAACCCCACACCTACGGGGGCCCCACTACGTCACCTCGTGGGTACACCTGACCGCGTCGGGATCCAATCCCGGCGGTCCCACACCTGACCCCATCGGGATCCAATCCCTTCGTCAGGTCCCACTGCTCGCACCTTCGTGCCTCAAACCCCACACCTACGGGGGCCCACTACGTCACCTCGTGGGTACACCTGACCGCGTCGGGATCCAATCCCGGCGGTCCCACACCTGACCCCATCGGGATCCAATCCCTTCGTCAGGTCCCACTGCTCGCACCTTCGTGCCTCAAACCCACACCTACGGGGGCCCCACTACGTCACCTCGTGGGTACACCTGACCGCGTCGGGATCCAATCCCGGCGGTCCCACACCTGACCCCATCGGGATCCAATCCCTTCGTCAGGTCCCACTGCTCGCACCTTCGTGCCTCAAACCCCACACCTACGGGGGCCCCACTACGTCACCTCGTGGGTAAACACGGGTCAAAGACCGCCTTTCCGGAAAAGAGCACCCTTTGCGGTGGCCAAACCGCGGATGCGCGTGTCGCACTCGAGCATAGTAACAAAACACGGGGTAATATAGTAAACCATAGAGCCATCAGTGTTAGTACAGGTTAACATAATATTCAATATCCTCCCCGGAACACTAACATTACTAAACCTCGGGAGAAAAACCCACACTGTTTCAATCCAAGCACAAGGTCCATATAAAGTTTAGAACATCCCTTCTTTTTCTATATTTTCTTTTTCTCTTTGTTCTAAACGTTAGCACAGTCAAACAAGTAGTGCCTATCACCCTTCGATCTTTAACCCCAAGTATGCACAAGATTGAACCCACCCAATTTAGTAGAATTAAAAGCAAGGACTGAAAGCAACAACCCACCTTGTTGTCGCGCTCCTGACCGATGTTAGGTTCTCTCGTGTCTCGGGTACCCGCCCGGGCCTACACGAATCTCGATTTCGTTGGCTAGGGTTGATCTAGGGGGTGATCGTCCTGTTCTTGGGTGAAGGGTATGCCGGCGTTCTTCCTTCTCCTCACCCGCTCCGCCTTGCTTCTCCTCTCGATCGATTGGGAAAAGGGTACGCTCGGTTGGGAAACTGGAAGTTTGGGGAAATTGTGTTTCCTTTTTCCGTTCCTTTGGGGTTTCGTACGTAGGGGGGTTAAGGGGAGTTGTGGGGAGTTGTGGGGAGTGGCCGGTAGTTGGGGGAGTAGTGGGAAGTTGGGGCGGTTAGTGGGGAAGTGGTGGGAAGTTGGGGGAAGTAGTGGGAAGTTGGGGCGGTTAGTGGGGAAGTGGTGGGAAGTTGGGGGAAGTAGTGGGAAGTTGGGGGAAGTAGTGGGAAGTGGTGGGAAGTTGGGGGCGGTTAGGAAGCGGGAATTAACCAAATTTAAATCAAACGCGGGTAATTAACACGGGTACGAATCGGGGTCCGGTCCGCCTCAAAAACCGTGCTGGTTGCCTGAATCGTTAGCCAACTTCCGGAATTTATTCCGGGAGATTCCGGCGTCGGAATTCAAAACCGATTTCGCCGCCGTTCTCCGTTTCGCGAGTCCTATTAACTAAAAATACCCGCGGGCCCCGACGGTCTGTCCGGAAACAAGAAATTATTCGATCACCCTCCGAGTCTAATTGAAAATAAACAAAACCAAAAGTGGACCCTAGCAATTATTTTAAACCGGCGGTTACTACATCACTCACCTCTTAAAACGAGTTTCGTCCTCGAAACTCATTCCTGGTTCTCGGTAAAGAGATGGGGGTAGCCCTCCCCCATCTTCGATTCCAGCTCCCACGTCGCCTCCCGCTCCTCGTGGTTGTTCCAGAGCACTTTCACGTAGGGAATGACTCGGTTTCGAAGTGCCTTGCTTTCTCTTGCTAGGATCCGCACCGGGGTTTCCTCGAAGCTTAGGTCCTCCTTTAGTTCGAGCGTCGAGACGTCCAGGACATGCGACGGGTCGGGAAGGTATTTCTTAAGCATCGAAACGTGGAACACGTCGTAAATCCGATCGAGGTTTGCTGGTAGGGCAAGGCGATAAGCCACTGGGCCAATCCAATTCGTTCCAGGATCTCGAATGGCCCCACAAACCGCGGGCTCAGTTTGCCTTTTAACCCAAATCGCTTGATTCCCCTCGACGGCAAGACCCGCAAAAACACGTGTTCCCCCACCTGGAACTCTAAATCGCGGTCGTTTCCGATCCGCATAGCTCTTTTGTCGACTTTGGGCGGTTAGTAAACGCTGTCTGATGAGGCGCACCTTTTCTTCTGTTTCCTCCACCAACTCGGGTCCCAAAAGTTTCCGTTCTCCCAAGTCGTCCCAACAGATCGGGGATCGGCAGCGTCTCCCGTATAAAGCTTCGTAGGGTGCCATCTGAATACTGGCCTGGTAACTATTGTTGTAAGCAAATTCTACAAGTGGCAGATAACGCTCCCAACCGATTCCCCAATCAAGTACACAGGCCCGAAGCAGGTCCTCTAGCGTCTGTATCACTCGCTCCGACTGCCCGTCCGTCTGAGGGTGGAAGGCTGTGCTGAAGTGCAGTTTGGTCCCCAGGGCTTGTTGCAGACTCTGCCAAAATTTTGAGACCAAAACGCGTGTCTCTGTCTGATGTGATCGATGCCGGTACTCCATGCAGTCTCACAATCTCGCTGAGATAGACCTGGGCTAACCGCTCCCTGGTCCAAGTTGTGTGAATCGGCAGTAAGTGCGCTGACTTAGTTAGCCGGTCTACCACAACCCCTATCGTGTCATGTCCTTGTTGTGAGCGTGGAAATCCGGTAACAAAATCCATGGTGATATGGTCCCATTTCCACTCCGGTATCGGTAAGGGTTGTAACTTTCCAGCCGGTCGTTGATGTTCCGCCTTTATTTGTTGACACACCAGGCAATGAGTTACAAATTGAGTTACATCCCTCTTCATCTTGGGCCACCATAAGGTCTGCTTGAGGTCCCTGTACATCTTTGTGCCTCCTGGATGCGCTGCATAAGGGGCGCTGTGTGCCTCGTATAGAATTTCCTTCTTCAAATCCGGGGTATCCGGCATGCAGATCCGTCCGCGAAATCGTAGGGTGCCGTCGCCTTCCGCTGGAAAATCTCCTCCCCGATCCCGTGAGATCTTGTCTCTTACGAGCTATAAGTACGAGTCCGCCTGCTATCCACGACAGCCGCAATGCCCCAAAGGCGAACACCCAAGCCCTAACTACACTTTGCCAATCCCTGCTCAAACCCGAGCGACATATAGCCATCCGTCGAAGGAGTAGGGGAAGAAGAGACAATAGGATTCCCCTAAGTCAGTTCCAACACATATAGGGTAGCGATTAGAAGTGGTCTAACTAGATATCCCTGAAGTCAAACCTATCTCCTTATGGAAGAAAGAAGGGGAGCGCCATATAGGGGTTCAACATGTGTGTCAAGTAATCATACCAAATCACAATCTAACTGCACGTGTCCATAATCTGCTAATCACCCTCACTTGAATCAACCACCTATGCCTGTCCTAAAATCCTCAAATGATGTTTTCCCACAAGACGTCTCACAAAATCGCACTATGACGGTACATCCCCACCCCCTTAAGCAAGGTTAAACGCTAGAACAACGTCCATGAAGCATGTAAGAGTTCCAACATGTCAGATTTCCATCATAATGTTTTCCACATGATAGGCTCACAATGATCTAGTTAAGCATGCATATCCATTAGGTGACCATTCGACATGTCCAACAAAGGGCTCACTCTACTATTCCTAGTGGTTATAACAGAAAAGAGAAGTAAACTACCCATAAAACACTCTATATTCCTAGTGGTTATAACAGAAAAGAGAAGTAAACTACCCATAAAGCACTCTAATATTCCTAGTGGTTAAACAGGAAAGAGAAGTAAACTACCCATAAAGACCATCCTAACCCAGATCCGACATCCGATCACTGCCTGCTATCCCCTGTTCTGGGATTCCTCATCACTGCTTCCCGGGGCAGCTGGGGAGATCCGTTCACAACCTGTGGGCCAGTCTCGTTCGGCGAGGCGGGATGGGGACTCGGTATCCGAAGAGTCCGTCAGGCGTAGGTCGTCCGGTCTCGGAGCCGGGGGTCTGGTGACGGCCGGCTTCCGGGGGCAATCGTAACGCGTGTGGCCCGGCCTGCCACACCGGAAGCAATGTCCGTTCCGCCAAGGGCAATTCATCATTGGATGCGCACCACCGCAAATGACGCAGGGCTTTGGTGGTTCCGGTCCCTCCCCCGTCGCCTGCCCGAATTTCGGCCCTTTCTTCTGACGTTTGGTTGCTCTGTCGCTCGGGTACGGGCCTCCTGTTGGGCCGGGGTAGGGGTGTGCCCGTCGTGTACGCTCTAGTTCCGCGCGCACGGCCAAGTTGACCGCTCCCTGAAAGGTGGAAACGCCAGTTGGTGGTATCCCACGAGGGTTACCACCACCGGTGCCGTGCTGCGCGTGATCAACACTCTCAAGCTCCTGGGTCAGTATACCCACGTGCTCCGCAAGGTCTAGTAGATGCCTAGCCACGTCGCGCAGCTGGTTGCGTAGTAAGCGGTTCGCCTCTGCCGATGCTCTGGTTCGGACCATTGTCTGTACGGACACACCACCCAGACTTAGCACTCAACTCTACTAGAAAGAACCACCGTAATATCGAGAAGGAAAGGAAAACGTTATCTACAAATCCCCTCCCCGATCTCTCACGTCCTAATTCTTAAACCCTGCATATTTCATTTATTTGTAGTTAAGTGTGATGTCTCGGTGGATGTTGGGCCGCCACTGTTGTGATTAAAGTGAAGTCTCTGATACCATCTTAATCTGTCACGCCCCGGGGGTTTTATTTATAGCGGAAACGGTACACAAAGGTAAGCGTGAGGTGCGTACAAAATTTTTTTTTTTTTTTTTTTCTTTAAAACCTCCTTCCCCGGCGCGTGCCCAGACCCGCCACATATACAGATTCACTCGAAAGTCGGGCAGAGTCTCCTCTGTATATGCACGGCGTCGCGGCTATTACACCCGTCAAACACAAGCAATCACTTCCAATTAATCACAACAGTTCAATGTAGCATGGTGCATGAAGACTAAACAATACCCGTGGCCAGTCAAGTTGAAAGTATAAACTCACTGTTTTGAAAACAGGCCCACACGGCCTTAGGTTTTGAAACCAGTTTACGAAGTCCTTTTTCTTTTGCTTTCTGGTTGATTTGTTTAGAAAACGGCCAACCGGGAATAATAAAGGAAAAGAAAGTACTCAACATCCACACGACCCCACCAGGGTATCGAGAACCACACAATAACTTACAGTTCCGAATGAAATGCAATGCAGAGAGAGAATAAATAAAAACAGCATACTAGGGCCCCTCAGCCCGACTGCTACCACCTCGGCCTCACCGTCGCCTACCTCTACCCCCTGGAGGTACCTGTCACAGAGTGGGTAGTCAGTGACACTATCATAAAAACAGTACTAAGCAGTAAAGTAGTACCAAACCATAAAGTGAGACTGGCTGGGGCAATCCACTTCTCTCAAACGGGTAACACCTGTATCACCTGTAACACTTTTATCACCTTTACCCTGTAACACCTGACCGCGTCGGGATCCAATCCCGGCGGTCCCACACCTGACCCCATCGGGATCCAATCCCTTCGTCAGGTCCCACTGCTCGCACTTCGTGCCTCAAACCCCACACCTACGGGGGCCCCACTACGTCACCTCGTGGGTACACCTGACCGCGTCGGGATCCAATCCCGGCGGTCCCACACCTGACCCCATCGGGATCCAATCCCTTCGTCAGGTCCCACTGCTCGCACCTTCGTGCCTCAAACCCCACACCTACGGGGGCCCCACTACGTCACCTCGTGGGTACACCTGACCGCGTCGGGATCCAATCCCGGCGGTCCCACACCTGACCCCATCGGGATCCAATCCCTTCGTCGGGTCCCACTGCTCGCACCTTCGTGCCTCAACCCACACCTACGGGGGCCCCACTACGTCACCTCGTGGTACACCTGACCGCGTCGGGATCCATCCCGGCGGTCCCACACCTGACCCCATCGGGATCCAATCCCTTCGTCAGGTCCCCCTGCTCGCACCTTCGTGCCTCAAACCCCACACCTACGGGGGCCCCACTACGTCACCTCGTGGGTAAACACGGGTCAAAGACCGCCTTTCCGGAAAAGAGCACCCTTTGCGGTGGCCAAACCGCGGATGCGCGTGTCGCACTCGAGCATAGTAACAAAACACGGGGTAATATAGTAAACCATAGAGCCATCAGTGTTAGTACAGGTTAACATAATATTCAATATCCTCCCCGGAACACTAACATTACTAAACCTCGGGAGAAAAACCCACACTGTTTCAATCCAAGCACAAGGTCCATATAAAGTTTAGAACATCCCTTCTTTTTCTATATTTTCTTTTTCTCTTTGTTCTAAACGTTAGCACAGTCAAACAAGTAGTGCCTATCACCCTTCGATCTTTAACCCCAAGTATGCACAAGATTGAACCCACCCAATTTAGTAGAATTAAAAGCAAGGACTGAAAGCAACAACCCACCTTGTTGTCGCGCTCCTGACCGATGTTAGGTTCTCTCGTGTCTCGGGTACCCGCCCGGGCCTACACGAATCTCGATTTCGTTGGCTAGGGTTGATCTAGGGGGTGATCGTCCTGTTCTTGGGTGAAGGGTATGCCGGCGTTCTTCCTTCTCCTCACCCGCTCCGCCTTGCTTCTCCTCTCGATCGATTGGGAAAAGGGTACGCTCGGTTGGGAAACTGGAAGTTTGGGGAAATTGTGTTTCCTTTTTCCGTTCCTTTGGGGTTTCGTACGTAGGGGGGTTAAGGGGAGTTGTGGGGAGTTGTGGGGAGTGGCCGGTAGTTGGGGGAAGTAGTGGGAAGTTGGGGCGGTTAGTGGGGAAGTGGTGGGAAGTTGGGGGAAGTAGTGGGAAGTTGGGGCGGTAGTGGGGAAGTGGTGGGAAGTTGGGGGAAGTAGTGGGAAGTTGGGGGAAGTAGTGGGAAGTGGTGGGAAGTTGGGGGCGGTTAGGAAGCGGGAATTAACCAAATTTAAATCAAACGCGGGTAATTAACACGGGTACGAATCGGGGTCCGGTCCGCCTCAAAAACCGTGCTGGTTGCCTGAATCGTTAGCCAACTTCCGGAATTTATTCCGGGAGATTCCGGCGTCGGAATTCAAAACCGATTTCGCCGCCGTTCTCCGTTTCGCGAGTCCTATTAACTAAAAATACCCGCGGGCCCCGACGGTCTGTCCGGAAATAAGAAATTATTCGATCACCCTCCGAGTCTAATTGAAAATAAACAAAACCAAAAGTGGACCCTAGCAATTATTTTAAACCGGCGGTTACTACACAACCATCTCATGCCACGTGTCCACCCGGTCTACCGTGCACCCTGGCCCAAATTCCGTGGACCGCACCTTCAAAACCAACCAACCACAAGCCGCCACGTGGCACCGCCCTGGTGCACGACCTCCGCGGTGGACCGCGCCCCTGCCCGCGCACCTGCGCTCCTGCCCGCGGCCTGCCCGCGCCGCATGCCGCCTGCCCGAGGCCGCGCCGCCGCCCGCCGGCGCTGCCCGCCGCCGCCGGCCGCCGCCGGCGATCGCCGGAAACACTGTTCCGGCGTGAACAGTACCCGCAAGCTCAAAAATGACAAGTAAATAGTCCATCTTGACCGTTTTCGCGCGCTGATTCCAAAAACGATGTCCGTTTCGCCAAAATCCGTCTCTAAATTTGCCGGAGGCTCCCGCAGCACCACAACTGCCCAAAACTTTCGGGAGTCCGCTTTTGGACATCCGGACTCAGAATTGAGCAAACAAAAAGCCATTTCCAAGCGTTTTTCCGCGCTGAATCCAAATTTGATAACCGTTTCGCGCGAAAACCACCTCTAAACATCCGACGGGGTCAGCCGATCACCCACGTGATCCAATAAGGCTCGAGGTCCAACACTTGTGTCCAATCAAGCACAACCACTTCTCGAAACATAGTACAGGCTCCCCCGAAGTCACCAATGACTCTACCACAGCTCTGCAGAGATCCAGGTCATCACATCCTCCCCCACTAAAGAAAGTTTCGTCCTCGAAACTAAAGTCGTTCCTCAACACGAAAACTGAACCAAATAGAGGGGGTAATATCCGAACATCCGCCACTCAAGCTCCAAAGCTGTCAAATACCTCCTCCAGGGACACGATACAATCCTCGGGTCTCTAACAAGAACAAAAATAAAGGTGAGCACTCCATGAATCCGTGCTACCTCAACCAAGTACGCTGGACTAACCGCTCGAGCTACCAAGTAGTCCACATCGGTACACGCATCCGCTCCTCCTCAGCCTCAGATAATCCAGCCACAAGTCCATCGGCACACTAGCCCGATCCAAGTACCTCTCTTCTTCCCGCGATATCCAATGTAAGTCCCTCAACCACACCAGCCAAAAAGGCTACTCAACCCACTGCGAAACATTCGCCTCACGCACAAATCAAAACATAGAGGCGAAGATAACTCTCAAGCAACCAGGTACACCAAAAACTCCGGGCCTGGCTTCCACGAAAACCGTCCTCGCGGCATAATCAACCGCCGCGAAAAGAAGGAAACCGAGCCAGCCCAACCCGTCCTAAGTGCCAAACCAAGTCCCGCACTAGGTTAAGACCATCAGGTCTACCGGTACTATCGAGGACTCAACTGCACGGGCAGGACCAACCACACACCCCTACGTGCCAAAGATCGGGAATATGAACCTCCCGAAACACTAGGTAACCGTCCTACCCCTAACCCAAGCAGAGAAGTACAAGCACTACCCTCCAAGAGGGAAAACTCCCGTATCAAAAAGATACGAACCCAAAAGCCCGGAACAACTCAAACCTACCACCACACGACCGCTGTAACCTATGCGCTCTGACAGTCTCAGAAATCCACTATCTGGAGAAGAATCGAATGCCTCATCCGACTGATCTGTCCTCCATCACCCGCGCCAAGCGCCTCAAATCAGAACTCGCCTCAGGCGGCAGATCCCAATCCAAAGGAACTACAATGCCACGCTCCATAACCCGGCGCCTACTCCAATGAGGCGTTCTTAAACCGTACTGGAGGGACCCAACAAGTTAAAGGTATCCTTGCGCAATCCACTCTCAGACACTCATATCCTACGCGCCCCGTCCCTCTATACATGGAGCGTGCAGTTCAGCAACTGCGTTAACTCTTGCCATAACAGGCCTCCACGGGCTCCATACTCAATCCCACGAATCGGAATGACTCATCCAAACTGGCTCACTCGATCGGCGCAATCCCCAGCTTACCCGCTGTCAACTATCCACCCTGCCCGGTGCCTCAAACACTAAACGTCGGCACGGAGGGAGCTACTCGCTACTCCGACAACTGTTGCCACTCGCTGCTGAATCTGCCCCAACACTACTACCCTTCGGGTCGGAGCTCTCAGACCCCAATCTGGTATCCGGCCCGAAACAACCAGCCCAGACCCAATTGCCGCACCAAGGTGCACCCGGGTTACAACCCAAACGTCGGGGATACCACTTGTTGGGTTTAGGTTAATAAGGATCTAATAGGGGAAAAAACACCTAGAGGGGGGTGAATAGGTGTAAACAATAAACACTCAAAAATCATTGTGCGATAAAACCCAATGCGGAAAAATAAAAGAACACACAAGATTTTTACGTGGAAAAACTCCAAACCGGAGTAAAAAACCACGGGACCGATAACACGGCGAAATCCACTAGAGTTAACACACGTACAAGGTGATATAACGTACTCACAGACGACTCAACCTTTTACCATACGCCCCTAGTAGATCTTCTCCGCTCGCTCCACGACGCTTCTCGAATCCACGATCCGCGCCCAACGCTGAATCCACAGCGTCCAACGTCGAGTCCACGACGTCCGACCGAATCCACGGTCTTCACCCAATGGCACGCTTCGAATCCACGAACGCACCTCGCTCCGAATCCACGAGAGAGCGAGCACCTTGAATCCACAAGGCCACGCGAGTCCACGCGCCGATTTTGGGGTAAATCGTTGTTTGTTTGGGTGGTGATGATCCGCCGAATACTTAGATCAAGAGTAGATCGGAAATACCATCTAAGTATTCATTAGTTTGATTCAACTCAAGATATGAGTATGAAAACCTAGAATCAAACTAATCAATATAGATGAAGAACCATAGAATAGATCTAATGATTTCCGTTCTTCTCTATATGTGGATCTAAGGCCGTATAAAATGATATTTGAAAATGACGGCTCTTTTTCCGATGCCCTAGAAATGAAATAGGAGGGCTATTTATAGGTTAGAAACCCTAGGAAGAATATTCGGATCAAAAACAACTTTTCTGGAAAGTTTTACCGACGGCGATCCGGATTGCATAAGCCACGATCCGGATCGCAGACGCACAGAATGCAGTTTCCAGAAAATCGCCTGTTCGGGATCCGGATCATAATCCACGATCCGGATCGTTCATACATTTTCACAAAAACACCCATTCGGGATCCGGATCTGCCCAAGCTGTGATCCGGATTGCAGCAATGTATGAACGAACACCTTTCGGGATCCGGATTGAAAGTCCACGATCCGGATCCTGAACATGTCCCATGTCCAGTTTTTGATGAATATGCAATTAAAACCTCTTCCAAGTGTTTCTACACTATAAGAAGTATTCGGATCATCAAAATTATTTAGTTAAACGTACCTGATCCTTTTGAATTCTTCTTTCTTGAGATTGAGGTATATGATCCAAAGTTTCTTCATCTTCAATCTTCAAGACTTAAACATTCACGAAATACGCCAACTCAAATTCCGTAACAATCTCCCCCTTTGGCGGTTTCGTGACAAAACACAGATCCACAAAGAAAATTCAAAAAGATATTTTTGTTGCTATCACCATACAACAAAAATTTACAAAAGAGTTCCAGAAATTAAAAACATGAGATAAACTCCTAAGACAGACTCTAGACTTAGACATCTGTAACCTCTGCACACAGAAAACATTCTTGACAAACAAATTCGTTAGATACCTCAAGAATTGGAACATAAAAAACCAAGTGCAGAGATAGAGTTTGATCTCATCATGACATTTAAAAAAATCAGATATGTGAAAGAAACATAGTTAAAACCAACATATCTTCTAAGCAGTTGAAAACCAAATGTCAAAGTATGTTAGTCCAACATCAACTTGTTAGTCATATTACATGCCCAAATAGTTAGTCAAATAGTTAGTATAGAAGCATGTCACAATCACAAAAGAAAAACCAAAGTTGAGTTGAGATTCATACTTACCTTGATATCACAATCATTGTTCATCATTGTTCATTGTTTTCGCTAACTCTCTCCCCCTTTTTGTCACAAAACAAAGCCAAATAATTACAACAAAAGGAGAGTTAACAACATAACACACATCAAACCTGCAAAACAGAACAAAAAGCAAATTCAGAGGAAAATGATTATAACAAAGATTTACTCCTGAGAGTCGGAGTCATCCGAGGTCGTGCAACCCATTTTCGCAAAAACTTCTTCACAAGTTTCTTTACTGAAGAAACTGACTTGGTCAAAGTGACTTGAGAAGCTGTGATAATTTCCATCTCGTTTTTCATAACATGAAGATCGCCTTTCATTTCAGAAAATCAGCGGACATACGTTCTTGTTCATTTGAAAGCCGCTGTTGTTCTTTGAAGATGGATGTGACCGAGGCATCATCGTCAGAAGTAGATGCAGGTGCCTTCTGTTTCGGAGGAACGGGGGCAGTGGAAGAAGTTGCATGAGTTCGAACTCGTTGGCCAATTGGAGGAGAGGGGGATCATCCTGCTTTGTTGTCAAAGACTTGACAATGGTTGTCTCATTTATTGTCCCCAAACTATACAAATACGAACTCGCGCTCGTATCCACCTAAATCTCCTAAGGATGCGCATTATAATCATTGGATATGGTAGTCGCTCAGAGGGATGTGAGTGTTCGACATACCGCGTCATCCTATTCCAAATGAGGTAGGGGATGTTCAGGTTTGCTCCCATTGTCGCAGATGGGTTTCCAAGAAGATAAAGAAATAGCAACCTATCCCATCGGACGATTTTCGTGTTCATGTTGGGAAGAATGTTGTAGCAAATAATGAAGTTTAAGTACTTGTACTCCTTCTTGAGTTCCCTGGAGTAAATGAATTTCCGGCAGACGTAGTATCCGGAGAGCAGGTTCCATTGACTACTATTCTCCAAGATTTGGCTGTGAAGACTTGAGTCTTCAAATAATGAACTCCGTCTGAGATGGCTGTCATACCGAGCACCTCTCCAATCAGTTGGGGAGTGACTTTGATCTTGATACCTTTTACAAAGGTATGAAATTCTCGGCGTCCATCAACTTCATCAATAAGACCTGCTGCATTCTGATAGAAGATCCGAACTGAGTGTGGACAGTACCCAGTTTTCTCAGAAAAGTTGCAGATCGGACCAAGACCAACTTGATCAAACAGAGCTCCAAACTCTGCAGATCTATCCCTCATCTGTTGTACATTGACATGTCGTTCTCCTATGCATTCCCTCTTTTCAAAATCTTTGATTCGTGTGAGCTGACGAATCCCTGAAATGGTGGCAGGTTGTCCATAGGTTCATTGATTGAAATGCCTTGGGCACCACTTCTTTTCCTTGCCGAGGTTTTCACTCTTTTTCCGGTAGGCTCCATTGGCGCCTTTCCTTTCTCAGCTGCAGTAGGAGGAGGTTAGATTTGGGAGCTTCAGCAGGAGCCTTCCCTTTGCAGCAGTTGGGACAGCCCCTTCAACTTCAATTGTGTCCCAGTCAATCGATTCAGTTTCCGATTCAGTATCGGAGTCAGCTTTTGCTCTTTTTGTCCTCTTGCTTCTCTTCGGCTTTGCAGAGTCCTTCACATGAACATGGCAGTGAGCAGGAAAATGATCCAGGTGATCACCATTTTGTCAGTGCTTTGAGTTTTAGAAAATGTCCTGTGAAGACCAACTCAAGAACATATGAAAAATCGTCAATTTTGAAAAATTTGAAAAATTGTACCTAGACAATCATAATCATATAGAGAAGCCAAGAATCAAATTAGTTTTCCAAAAAGAATTTTAAAAATAGATCAAATCCATGATTTACAAAAATTCCTCTTTTATGCCCTAAAACCGAATTTTTAGAAATCGAAGCCTAAAAACTCGTTAATCAAGTGAAATCCCAGCATAAAAGTAAAACTAATTGACCCAGAGTTCTTATTTCAAAAGAAATTTGATCAAAAACCATTCACAAACGAAAAATCCAATTTCAACTCACGTTTGATGAAAAAACAGAAAAACTGTGAAAAACCGAGTTTTGATCATGAAAACTTACTTGAATCCGAAGAACTTTGAGTTTTGAAGCACCAAGAAGCAAGAAATCTAGAGAGAGAAACTCTAGAGAAGCTTGAAAACCAGAAATTAGGGTAAAGAAATCTCGAATCTGAAAGTTTCTATATAGAACCCTAGCCGCGATCCGGATCGGCCGAGAATGTGATCCGGATCGGCACACGCAGGAAAAATCCTGCGTTCGGGATCCGGATCACTTGCCACGATCCGGATCGGCTACACCTTTTTCTTCAGAAAAATTAAGAAAAATACATAAAATCCAGAAAAAGTATGTAAGCACTTTACCATGTCAACTTTAAACAAATGACATCGTTTCATACAACAAGAAATAGATTATGAAAAATCTATCAAAAATATCCAAAAATGAAACGAAGATTTACGAAAGTTAAAACACTTAAAGTTGAACAACTTCAATTACATCTATCCTGATCCTATGTGTAATGTCTTTATCAAATCATCAATTTCAGTAAAGAAAATGAAGTACCAAGATCAATAGATGTTTGAAATCCCAGATAAGTTAGATAATATATCTAGACAATCTGTTGAAGGAGTGGCTCTTTGAGCATCTTAATCAAAAATCCCACCTTATACCAACCATGAAATACGACTGAGTCAAGTATTTCAATATGAGTTTCATCAACAATTTTTAACAAAAGTTTGCTTTTCATTCATGGAGTATCCTTTTTCTTTCATTTTCTCCATGTGGTGGTAGTTTTCACACTCCTCATTGGGATGTAACTCTTTCCACATCTTTTGAGCATTTCACATTTCATTGACTCCCCCTCAATTGGCTATCAATTATTTAATATATAAAGTATTCAACCAAACCATTGATCTCGAATTCATACTCGACTAAGCAATCAAATATGATAATGACTATACCAAGAGATCATTGAGAGAGAAATTGACTTTGATCACTTAGAAAGATGGTTTAATTAACGTAAATGATCATTGCAACATTGAAATATTATGACATCAAAAACATAATAAATTTCTAAATGCATAAAAGGATGCAATTAAAGTCAATTATGATTTATGCTCAATTAGTGTGCTATGTACAGAACATAGATAAAGAACAAAACAAAAACAAGAACAAAAACAAAACCTAATCTAAGCAAAGGTTTCAAAAGAGTTTATTTCAAGGAAAGCATGCCAATTGCTTTACGCAAGTGAATAAAACGTTTTTGATCCAAAGGTTTTGTTAAGATGTCGGCTAATTGATCCTCAGTTGAAATATATGACAGTTGAAGAATGTTTGATTCAACTAGCTCTCTAAGAAAATGATATCTAAGTTCAATATGTTTTGTTCTAGAGTGCAACACAGGGTTTTTAGAAATGTTAATAGCACTAGTGTTGTCACATAAAATGGTTACCGAAGATGTTGAAATTCGGAAATCGCTCAACACGCTCTTCATCCAAATCAATTGGGTTGAACAACTTCCTGCAGAAATGTACTCCGCTTCGGCAGTCGAGAGTGCTATGCAGTTCTGTTTTTACTGTGCCATGCAACAAGGCAGTGGCCAAGATAGAAGCATGCACCACTCGTGCTTTTCCGGTCATCCACGATCCAGCCCAATCGGCATCTGAGTATCCAACAATATCCAAAGTCGTTCCCATAGGATACCAAATTCCGAAATTGATTGTACCTTTGATATACCGGATGATCCGTTTCACCGCTTTCAGGTGAACCTCCTTCGGTGCTGATTGATATCTCGCACAAATCCCAACACTGAAGGATATATCCGGGCGACTAGCCGTGAGATATAGTAG
>CM054950.1:12494721-12657799 GCA_029168755.2 Tillandsia fasciculata
TCCGATTGCCGCGTCGGTTTGCACGGTGAAAGGCTGTGCTGAAGTGCAACTTGGTCCTCATCGCTTGTTGCAAACTTCGCCAAAAGTTCGACACAAAACGTGTGTCTCTGTCCGACGTGATGGATGTCGGTACACCCGTGCAACCTACTATCTCATCGAGGTAGGTTTGCGCCAGTCGTTCCCGGGGTCCACGTCGTGTGTATGGGCAAAAAGTGGCCTGATTTCGTCAGACGGTCCACGATCACCCATATCGCATCGTGTCCCTGTGGTGATCTCGGGAAACCCGGTCACAAAATCCATGGTAATCATGTCCCATTTCCACTCGGGCACCGGTAAAGGTTGCAATTTTCCCGCCGGCCGTTGATGTTCGGCCTTCACCCGTTGGCACACTAAGCAGTGAGCCACGAATCGGGTCACGTCCTCTTCATTTTGGGCCACCAGAAGGTCTGCTTGACGTCCTTGTACATCTTCGTCCCTCCGGGATGCGCTGCATATGGGGCAGTATGCGCCTCCCGTAGAATCTCCTCCTTGAGCTCCGGTAGGTCCGGCACGCAGATTCGTCCGCGAAATAGTATTGTACCGTCAGAGCTCACCATAAAATCACCTTCCTTGTCGGCGGTTATTCTACTCCGCACCAGCTGGAGTTGATCATCAGTCGATTGGCCTTCGAGAATCCTGTCCAGCAGAGTAGGTCTGACCACTAGCGTCAGAAGTTGGGCGACTGTCCCTGCAGGCACCACCTCTAGTCTCAACCGCGAGAACTCTGCAATTAGATTATCCTGCTGCGTAATGGCGCTTACATCCGCTCCCGCGGCCTGTCCTTTGCGACTAAGGGCGTCGGCCACCACGTTGGCCTTTCCCGGGTGGTAGTGGATCGTTAGATCGTAATCCTTTAATAGCTCAAGCCACCGCCTTTGTCGAAGATTTAGCTCCCTTAGGGTGAAAAGGTACTTGAGGCTCTTATGATCTGAGTACACATTACAGTGTGCTCCATACAGGTAGTGCCTCCAAAGCTTGAGCACAAACACTACCGCTGCGAGTTCCGAATTATGCACGGGGTAATTCCGCTCGTACTCCTTGAGCTGCCTTGACGCGTAGGCGATCACCTTCCCCCGCTGCATGAGCACTCCACCCAATCCATTCCGCGATGCGTCGCAATATACTTCATAGTCCTCCCCAGGCTCTGGCAAGGCGAGGATCGGAGCTCGCGTCAACCTGTCCTTGAGCTCCTCGAAGCTTCTTTGACACTTGTCCGACCAGACAAACTTTTCCCCCTTTTTCGTCAATCGGGTCAAGGGGGTGGCTATCTTGGAGAATCCCTCCACAAAGCGCCGGTAATACCCGGCTAATCCTAAGAAGCTCCGAATCTCCGTCACCGTCGTCGGTTGGGGCCAGTCTGTCACCGAATCTATCTTCTTTGGGTCCACCGCGACTCCAGCCGCCGAGATCACGTGCCCCAAGAACCGACCTCTCGGAGCCAAAACTCACACTTTTTGAGTTTGGCGTAGAGTTTCTGTTCCCGTAGGGTCTGGAGGACTGTGCGCAGGTGTTCTTCGTGTTCCTCGTCTCGTACGGGAGTAGATGAGGTATCGTCGATGAAGACCACCACAAAAAGTCCAAGAAGGGTTTGAACACCCTGTTCATCATGTCCATAAACACTGCCCGGGGCATTAGTGAGCCCGAATGGCATTACCGTAACGCGTAATGACCATAGCGAGTACGGAATGCCGTTTTGGGGATGTCCTCCCCCTTGACTCGGACCTGATGATAGACCCGACTGCAGGTCGATCTTTGAGAACACCGTCGCCCCCCGCAACTGGTCAAAGAGGTCGTCAATCCTTGGCAGGGGGTACTTATTCTTGATCGTGGCCTTGTTTATCTCTCGTATGTCGATGCACAACCGGAGACTTCCGTCCTTCTTCTTACAACCAGGACGGGCGCGCCCAGGTGACGTGCTTGGTCTGTTAATACTCTTATCCAAAAGGTCCTCCAACTGTGCCTTGAGTTCCTTCAACTCCGCGAAGGCCATCCTGTACGGTGCCTTGGTGACGGGTTGGTGCCGGGAAGCAGCTCCAATCGGGAAGTCAACCTCTAGTTCCGGTGGCATTCCGGGGAGTCCGTCGGAAATACATCGGAAACTCCCTTACCACTAAGTCTCAAATGTTGGATCGGTTGGCGCTAACCATTAACCCCAAAAGCCTGAGCTTTCAGAGGTGCGCATCCGATTCACTTAACGGCATACACCGCACCACAGATCTCGACCAGACCCAACCCACCTGGATGTTGGGTCTATTGTTGGGCCTCTTGCCGTTAGGTCTATTGCGGACCGCAGCCCACTCAACCTATTGGGCTCACCCAACCCAACTCACTAGTCCCTTGGGCCTATTGTCTCGAGGCAGAAAGTTCGACCTATTTGACCCATAATAAAGGGCCAACACCAAAGACAACTAAGTCTTCGCATCCTTACTGGGCAGGAAGATACAGAGTATTTGCTCCTAAGGGTTCTCCTGGGGGCAAGACCAACATTACTCCTCGTATGGGGTCTTTCCTGCTACTACTTCCCTCGGGTAGTGCGTCCTTTGTCGTGTCGTCGCATAAGACCCTTCATCCGTGTCGCGTCTTCGAAGGATCATTCCCGGGTTCGGGGCAGTAAAAACGGAGCTGTCCCAGTTTGTCACGATAGAAGCAAAGGTCGTGCTTCCGGAATGAATACTTTCCCCCGTGGTGCTCCTCTGTAGATGATGCATGGCCGGTCTCCACTAGAAAATCCCCCTCCTGAGAAGGGCTGGGGTCGTTTCTTATCCCTGCCGTGTCCTGAGCTCTCCCGTCGGGCTTGAGACATCGTAATTCGCGCTCCACCGCAGTGGCTCTATCGTTCACCTCCTGGAAGGTGTGCAAACCCGCCGTTTGCACTACCTTGAAGATGTCGCTCCACAAGGGTTACTAACTGCCCGGCCATCTCTTGTAGCCGTTGTCGAAGAAGCTAGCCACTCCGCCACTGTTCGCACCGTACTTTTTGCCCCTGCGTCCTCCGCTGATACCCATTTCGGGCCATCGTCCGCTTCGTAAACAAAGAAACCTCGTTAGGCCTAAGGTTGTCACCCTAGCACCTAGACTTACATTTACACCTATATCACGTTCCCATTTCCCCGTACTCTCACGTACTACGCACCTACACCTTGGTTATCTCATGTCCATTTGCTTGTGGCACCTTGCACTGTGGATGTAAATCACGTCTACTATGGTTGTGGTTGTATTTTCTCTGATACCATTTAATCTGTCACGCCCCCGGGGGTTTTTGAGTCAATTAAAGCGGAAAGACGTGTCTATTTTTTTTTTTTCTTTTAATAAGGTGACATAGACCTTCAACCCCGGTGCGTGCCAGACCGCCACATACACAAATTCACTCTGTCCACGGACGGAGTCTCCTTTGTATATGCACGGCGTCTCATTTACACATATCATTCAATCACAAATATCATACATCAATCACCAACCAACAACCATACAGTAGACATACACCAAGTTCAGAGTTAAATCATTTAACTAAAGCATGTCATTTAAGCGGCGTCAATATTTGGAAAGGATAAAACCCAGAGTTGTAAAACCCGTGCCCACACGGCACTTCCTTTTGAGAAAACATTTTCGCAACCCTTTATCTTATCATGAAAACATGCCGCGGATGAAAACGCTACTAAGAGTATCGAATATAAAACTACACCTCATCCACAGAGCTAATACATGTTCACAGCTAGAGTAATCCACAAGCAAAACTAAAAATAGCATAAGGAGGAAATGAGTCATAAATACGATAACCAAGAGTCCGACTACGACCCTCACGACGCAGTCCCACCGCCATCCCGGCTAACGCACCTAGGAATACCTGTCACGGAGTGGGTAAAGTCAGTGACAAACAAAGTAGATGTGTAACAATATCAAGGGGGGGAAATCATACGAACACACCGAATACACCGTAACCTTTCGTTAGACACCTGCACATTAATTTAATTTAACCTGGGCACCAATCCCCAGATCACCTGTCGGGGAGACGGAAATCTCCCCTCGTGCACAAACACCTACTTTGATGCTCTTACCCCTTTCGCGGTGCTGGTGCAACACCTCAGCTGGCGCGAAGAGGTCCCCGCTTGCACCGTTACCTTTGCGGGGCACACGGGTCATAAAGACCACTCTTCCGGAAAAGTACACCCATGCGGAGGCCAATCCGCCTGTGTACGTGCAGCATCCGAAACCGGATTGCCAAGATTGGCGTGTAGTGGGCACCGCGACCGCAGCCGCACAATTATTAGATAAACAACATTAATCGAAAGGTTAAACTATCCATCTACTTTGTTAGGTAAATTAACGAGTACTTTTAATGACGATAGATGCACTTACAGCACCGGTTGCACTCATCGCAACCGTACCCACCTTGTTGGAGAGCAAACGGAACACCTATATCCTTCGCGCTCCCCCGCTGCGCACCTGGACCTAAGAAAAGTCCGCACGGACAATAATAGTCACAAACGTGTACTAACATCCCAAAACAAAAGACCCAATTTACCCCTTTTTGACGAAAAAGTCCAACACCGTCCGGTTCGCCGAAACCGGAACCCAAAAACCGCTAACGGAATCTAACAAAACCCAATCTCTCAGTTAGTCGCCAACTCGGCCGTCAACGGTCCAGCAGAGAAGCCCCGACGATGAAAACGATGAGAGAAAGACCCGACGGCGCGCCCCCGACAATTTCGTCGAGGCGCGGAGCGTCGGCGACATCGGCACCCAACATTATAAAAAAATAATGACCAAGTAGGTCCCAAGTGGCCATGACATAAAAGCCACTGAAATAACGATCCCAACGGCGAAAACCGCGCTCAAAACGGTGGAAAAACGGACCCAAACGGAGCCAAACGACTTTGGGCTGTCGGGTGGTGCACGGCTGAGGCGTGGACCGGGTCTACCGCTCGGTGGAGGCGGCAGCATGCGCCGGGTGCACGCAGGAAGCGTGCACCGCGCTTCTCGGGCCGGGCCGGTGCACGATCCGAGCGTGCACCGGGCTCACGGCCGCAGGGGCCTGCGGCGCGAACCGGGTGCACGCTGCGGCGTGCACCGCCCCTAGGCGGGCGGGCCGGCGCACGGATTTCGTGCGCCGGGTCTGCGGCTTCTGCGCCGCGGGGCGTGCACCGGGTGCACGCCCCGGCCCGTGGACCGCGGGCCGAGAATGAATAGTAAACCCTATTCTTTTTCCCGTTTTTGCTCCCGTTCGCGATTTCTTCTCCGTTTTCGCCCCCGTGGGATCCCGGCGACGACCCCGCGAACATGATAACGACGGCGGCGGCCTCCCGTCTAACAACGGCGGCGGCGGCCTCCCGTTAACCCTCTATGTTCCGACGAAGTCGCCCCAAAAATTCTCGAAAAATTCCCGAAAAATTCCCGGTAAATCTAATAACCAAACCAACGACCGACGAACAACCAAAACGTCGATCGGAGGTCCGATAACAAGAAATCGGTTAAAGAAACCATCAATTAGATCCGATAAAAATCATCGGCCACACCCGATCATGAACGAACAAAACGTTGATCGAAAACCCGAAAAAGAAACCGCGATCGATGTACCAATTTAAAGCGACCTTTCAAGAACACGGAAAAACCCCCGATTAATTTAACAACCGGAACGATGATCACTAACCTTAAATTTATCGGAATAAAAGATCCGATCTTGTTTCTCGCGGTGCCGGAGATCCGGATCCGCTCCCCGTAGACGATGGCGTCTCGTTCTCCGATCTCCGGCACGTGAATCGGGGCGATCGGGTTCCTCCGCTTCCCCCTTCTTTTCCTCCGGTTAGGGGTTCCGCCCCTTTTCTTTTTCTCTCCTCACCGGTTGGGGTTTTGGGTACGCACGAAAGAGGCGATTTGAGAGGCGGTATTTTACAATTAGGGTTTTGGGGGAATAAATAATCTGTTATTTATTTATCCCCTTTTTATCTAATTTCAAATATACGCACCGTCAAAATCCATCCGGATATTTTGACTTCAATTAATTAATTCCCCAATTAATTAATCCTCACCGTCGATCCCTAATATTTGATTATTTGATTTCTTTATCTTACGTGCGTAGGTGAACCCGAATTTCCCCGTTTCTATCTCTCACATAAATATCCGACTGACGGGATATTTAATCACCTTTAAATCTGACCACCGGTTATTTAATTACTTGAAATCCTGACCACCGATTATTTAACCACCTTTATTAAATAATCATGGGAAATCAATTCCCAATTGGATTCAAATTACCGGATATTTAAATCTTAATTTTAAATCCTGGTCACCGATTATTTAATCACCTTTGTTAAATAATCATGGGAAATCAATTCCCAATTGGATTCAAATTACCGGATATTTAAATCTTAATTTTAAATCCTGGTCACCGATTATTTAATCACCTTTATTAAATAATCCCGGGGAAAACAAATCCCCGATTTAAATATCGGATTTTATCTCTTATCCAACCCACGAGATAAAATCCCACCAATTTAAATCCCTTAATTAAATATCCGAATTCTATCCCTTATCCTATCCACGAGATAAAATCCCACCAATTTAAATCCCTTAATTAATTCGTACGTAGGAGGATTTAAATTTCCGTTACCGGATAATTAATTAATTAATTAATTAATTAATTATCCCTCCGAGATAACCCACCTTATCCCTAGGGTGCAAGATATTTTGCACGGTTACCGATGCGTGACTAATTACCGCATCGCTAAAGATCCCGTTCCGGGAGATCCCGATATCGGATTTCGAATCCGATCGCACCGTCGGTCATCGTTTTTCGCGCTCTATCGCAGAAAAATACACCCACCTTGTCCCGGCCGACTTAAGAAAATTAAATAAATTTTATTCCGCTTAATGGCCTAAGCGATTCCATGAGTTCGCGAATAGCATCATTATCTCTCGCGCTCAAAACAATGTCATCGACATAGATTTGAGCAACTATGAAATTGTTTTGATAATGCTTCACAAAGAGAGTCCTGTCAGCTCCCCCTCGAGTGTAGCCCTTTTCCAAAAGGTGCTTTGTCAACCTTTCGTACCATGCTCGCGGTGCTTGTTTCAGACCGTAAAGAGCCTTTTTCAGACGAAAAACATGGTTAGGTAGTTTATGATCCACAAAACCTTTCGGTTGAGCCACATAAACTTCCTCATTTAAAAATCCATTTAAAAAGGCGCTCTTAACGTCCATTTGAAATAATTTGATTTTAAAATGACAAGCAATCGCAAACAAGATACGAATGGACTCGAGTCTAGCTACAGGGGCGAAAGTTTCATCAAAGTCTATACCTTCTACTTGAGAGTAGCCTTGAGCAACTAACCTTGCTTTGTTCCTGATGATAGTACCTTCTTCATTTTTCTTGTTCTTGAAGATCCATTTGGTACCTATCACATTGTGTTGCTTCGGAGGCTTCGTTAATTCCCAGACTTTGTTTCGCTCAAATTGATGGAGCTCTTCCTGCATTGCTTTAATCCAGTAGTCATCTTGGAGAGCTTCATCAACATTCTTTGGTTCGATTTGAGATACATAGCATGCAAATCCGCAAACCAATTGTCTCCGTGTTCTAACTCCTTCTTGTGGATCTCCAATGATGTTCGATTCAGGGTGATCCTTGGAGATGCGTAACGTTTGAGGTAAGGAGTAGACGGAGGTACACGAGATGATTCCTGCACATCAGATAAACTTGAAGAACCGTTAGATGCATCATTATTATCGAAAGAATTGTTAGAAGAAGATGCATTAGCAGGTGTATCATCATCAAGAGAGATATCGAGGGTAGATTTTTCAGATTCAAAGTGAAAAGCTTCATCTACCTTAACATTTATCGATTCTACGATCGTCTTAGATTCTAAGTTAAAAACTCGATATGCTCTGCTGTTTGTAGAATAACCTAAGAAAATCCCTTCGTCACTTCGAGAGTCAAATTTTCCAAGATTCTCGCGATCACGTAAAATAAAACACCGACTCCCAAAGATACGAAAATATTTGATGTTAGGTTTTCTACAAAACCATAGTTCATATGGTGTATTCAAAGTCCCCGGGCGCAAATACACTCGATTAATAACATAGACAGCAGTGTTCACCGCTTCAGCCCAAAAATATAAAGGTAGGTTCCGGCTATGAAGCATAACACGTGCCATCTCCTGTACGACCCTGTTTTTGCGCTCGACTACACCATTTTGTTGAGGTGTGTAAGGGTGCGGAGAATTCATGTTTAATGCCATTAGAAGTGCAAAAATCAATGAATTTGGAATTTATGAATTCTCCACCTCTATCACTTCTAACTCGAGTAATCCTTTCATTCTTTTCAATCATAATACGATGGCAGATTTCGAGAAAAGAATCAAAAGTATCAGCTTTTTCTTTTAAAAATGCTACCCAAGTATATCTAGAAAATCATCAACCAATAAGAAAATATACCATTTACCTCCCAAGATGGTTGACGAGTTGGCCCCATTAAGTCCATATGCAAAAGTTCCAAAGGCCGTTTTGTACCTATGTGGTTCAAGTTCTTGTGTGCAGTCCTAGACTGTTTTCCCTTTTGGCAACCGCCACACACAATGTTTTGTTCAAAAGAAAGTTTAGGAACCCCCTTGACCACATCTTTGTTTGAAATTCTAGCAAGTTCCTTAAAGTTTATGTGACCTAGCCTTTCATGCCAAAGTGTTTCATTTTTCAAAGATGCTAGGTTACATTTTTCAGAAATTTAGTAGGAACTACATAACAATTGTTTTCTGATCTAACCCCTTTAAAAAGAAAGCATGGTTCTTGTCAGTTACAGTGCATTTATCAGATGAAAAATTAACTGAATAACCATTATCACAAAGTTGACTTATGCTTATGAGGTTAGTCTTAAGGCCATGAACAAATAACACATTATTCAGAACCGGGCCATCTGGAATAGCTACCGTTCCCTTTCCAACAATTTTGGAAGACCGACCATCTCCGAAAACAACAAGTCCTCCGGAGTTTTTCTCAAAGTTTGAAAACAGTTTTTGTCACCGGTCATATGACGGGAACACCCGCTATCCAGATACCAAGACGAACTATCATATGCATGCAAGGAAACATTAGTAACAAGACAAGGGAAAATTTCACCTTTGCGCACCCAAACCTTTTTGGAATGCGTCGGTAATGGTCGTGAAGTTGATTCTCCTAGGTGAAAGCGTCTTGTTGAAGAATTGCTGCTCCTTGATGATGTCGTCTTGAGCGGTGAACTACCAAGGCTCTTTTCCTTCAATGATTTGCAGTTGATTTTCGAGGAATCACCTTTTGGTAGTCATTGCAAGAGGTGCTTGAGGTGTGCGTTTGGCTCCCATCTTGCAATTTCTCCTTATGTGCCCTGAAATGCCACAACGAAAACATACCTTAGATCTTGACGATCCCGAGGAGGATGAGTAGGCTTGTTGTCGTTGCTTGTCGTGAATTCCGGTGTCGGAGGAGGAGATACCGACTGAGGCACAAATACTGTCCCACTCGAACTTGGAATGTCTCCAGTTTGAGTGTATCCGAGGCCGAACTTATTTGTTTGACCAAGACCAAGAAGTCTGTCCAACTTACTCCTTCCAGAAGAAAATCTCTTTAAGTCATCCTTTAGTTGGCGTATGGTCTTTGTCATTTCCATTTTTCCTGTCGAGCCTCGCCGTAGAGCTTCAAGAAGTAATTCGCTTTGTTCACCATATCCATATGTTCTTCTCGAGAAGCTCATTGGACTCTTGAAGGGAAACATTTGCTTTGACTAAATTATCCCTTTCCACTTCAAGATCGGTTGAGAGAGAAGTTACCCTTTTTACTTCTTCTTCGAGATCCTGCAATCTCCCTCTCAACCCCGGTTTTGCTTTGCCAGTTTCTTTGAATCCCTCAAAAGCTTATGGTAGGCAAGAGCAAAATCTTCACCTTCAGAATCTCGATTCATCGTCCGTTGCAATCTTTTCAACAGGGAGGAGTTGGACAAGGAATCGGATGTACTTGCCATTAAGCACATGAAGGGTGAAGATGTGGACGCGTGGAAAGCTGTCGCGTTGTCTTCTTCATCACTTGAGGATGACTCATTTGACGTGGAGTTGTCATCCCAAGTAACGACTTGCATCGCTTTCTTCTTTGCCGGATTCTTGTTGGGACACTCCGTTGCAATGTGGCCGTAGCCTCGACATTTGAAGCACTGAACTTGTCCCTCTGAACTTTTCTTATCCTTTGAGAAGTTCTCTTGCTTTCTTGACTTGTAGCTTGAAGAACCCTTGCCTTTCTTCGACTTTCCGAAGGATGGAGTTTTGCTTGAATTACCCCTTCGAAAGTTGCGGCGAAACTTCCTTGTCAAGAGAGCGAGCTGCTTCTCAAAGTCCTCCATAGATAGGTTCTCGTCATCGTCCGAGGAGGATGAATCCGCGTCTTCTTCTTTGTTGTTTTCAATGCGTAACCTGAAGACTTAGAAGAGGATGCCTTTCCAGAAGAATAGTTAGTAGGAAATGTCATTTCATAAGTTTGTAAAGCACCAACTAATTCTTCTACACGCATTTCGTCCGGGTGTTTAATTGTTTCAATGGCTGCGACCTTCGGGCGAAATCGTTCAGGAAGAGTTCTTAGAATTTTTCTTACAACTTTAAATTCTGGAATCTTCTCTCCCAAGTTAGCACATGAGTTTACGATGTCTTGCAATCGTGTGTAATAGTCAGTGAAAGATTCATTCTCTGCCATAGAGATAGAGTCAAACTTGCTCGTAAGCATTTGCAGTTTCTGAATCTTCACAAGGTTAGTTCCCTCATGCGTAACTTGAAGAACATCCCAGATTTCTTTCGCAGTCTCACATGCCGAGACGCGAGAGAACTCAGTTTGGGACAAAGCATTAAATAGAGCATTAATTCCTTTGCCATTGTAAGAAGATGAATCTATCTCTTCCTTGGTCCATTTCGACCTAGGTTTTAAGGTGCGAACATCAGAAATATTTCAGTTGGATTAGACCATCCTAATTCAATTGATTGCCACACCCTTTCGTCGATGGAAATTAAAAAGGCTTTCATCCGTACTTTCCAGTACGCATAATTTGTTCCATCAAAGAAAGGGGGTCGATTGATGTTTCCACCTTCAACCATTGTTTACAACCCTATTCCCGCTCTGATACCACTTGTTGGGTTATACTAATATGGATCTAAATAGGGGAAAAAACACCTAGAGGGGGGTGAATAGGTGTAAATAATAAACACTCAAAAAATCGTTGCGCAATAAAACCCAATGCGGAAATAAAAATAACACGCAAGATTTTTACGTGGAAAAACTCCAAACCGGAGTAAAAAACCACGGGACCGATAACACGGCGAAATCCACTAGAATTAACACACGTACAAGGTGATATAACGTACTCACAGACGACTCAACCTTTTACCATACGCTCCTAGTAGATCTTCTCCGCTCGCTCCACGACGCTTCTCGAATCCACGATCCGCGCCCAACGCTGAATCCACAGCGTCCAACGTCGAGTCCACGACGTCCGACCGAATCCACGGTCTTCACCCAGTAGCACGCTTCGAATCCACGAACGTACCTCGCTCCGAATCCACGAGAGCGGTTGCACCTTGAATCCACAAGGCCACGCGAGTCCACGCGCCGATTTTGGGTAAATCGTTGTTTTTTTGGGTGGTGATGATCCGCCGAATACTTAGATTAGAAATAGATCGGAAATACCATCTAAGTATTCATTGATTTGATTCTACTCAAAATCTGAGTATGGAAAACCTAGAATCAAATCAATCAATATAGATGAAGAAACATAGAATTAATCTATTGATTTCCTTTCTTCTCTATATGTGGATCTTTCTCTTTCGGTATATTTTTCTATGTTTTCCGATTAAAATTTTCTTTTTTCCCCAGATAAAAAATGAATCATAGGGTCTATTTATAGGTTAGAAACCATTGGAAGAAGATACGGATCAAAAACAACCGTTTCTGGAAATTTTTACGGACGGCGATCCGGATCGGAGTTACTGTGATCCGGATCGTCGTAAAGAGATTAACGATTCCAGAAATCCAAGGGTTCGGGATCCGGATTGCATTCCTGATCCGGATCGTTCATACAATTTGGAAAACATAACATTCGGGATCCGGATCACAATCTGCTGGATCCGGATTGAACCATTGTATGAACAACACCCTTCGGGATCCGGATTGCTGGCTCTGATCCGGATCCTGAACATGTCCCATGTCCAGTTTTTGATTTTTATGCAATTAAAATTCTTCCAGGTGTTTCTACACTATAAGAAGTATTCGGATCACCAAAAATCTTTAGTTAAACATACCTGATCCTTTTGAATTCTTCTTTCTTGAGATTGAGGTATATGATCCAAAGTTCTTTCATCTTCAATCTTCAAGACTTAACACTTTCCACGAAATACGCCAACTCAAATTCCTTAACAGGTGTCCCTCTGGCTGAGCCAGTTTTGGCAGTCATGGACATCGTCCCTCTGGCTGAGCCAGTTTTGGCAGCTATGGACATACCTACAGCAGTAGGTAGGCGCAGGTTTGACTGGACCGTTTTGGCAGTCAGTTTCGATTGGGTGACTTGAGTCGAGTATCAGTATAGACATATTGATCTTTGGTCCTTTTCCTTGTGCATTTAGATAGAGGCATAGTAGCACTAGATGTTTTACTTTCCAGCTATTCTATACTGCATTTCTTGTTACTTTATGCCTCTTGTAGACTTAGTGGGCAGGCCGTCGGGCTTGTTGGCGGCACCCACTGAGAACTACTGTGGGAGGTAGTTCTCACACCCGTTGTGGTGTCTTTTCCCCAGGGACTTCAGCTCCAGTTCCTGCGGTGCCCGTTGCTGATCCAGCTCCTACAGACCGAGGTAAGGGAATTGCGAGATAGATCCTTTTTCCCTTCAGCAGCAGCGAGAGGTAGAGGTACCCGATGTACTTTTTGGTCGTGTCTTTTGGTTTGAGAGATTATGTAGTGAGGTATCGAGTTGTACTCTTCTGTTTTCTTTTGAGAGACTCCTATATTTGAGTGAGGACTTTATGTATATTATTGTGAGACAGTTTTACTTCTTGTTACTGTTAGTTTTACTTTTACAGCTCTGATACCTGTTAGTTTAGATACTTACTTGCAGGTTAGACGCTACGTCTCTACGGGGCTTCCTGTAGGGGCGGCGGATCTGTTGGCGAGCCCGGGGTACAGTTCCGACCCCGGGGCGTGACAGATTAGAGTGGTATCAGAGCCTAGGATGTAGGTCTTGGAGGACTTAGGAACCCTAGGCTTATGGTTAAACCCTAGGATGACCCACGTGAGAGCCGAGATTTTTAGCGAAAGTCATGATTGGGTTTCTGACTCTCCCGAGTGGATAGGGACGAGTGATAGACATGTCTTCCTTTGGTAGCAACTATGTTGGCTGCAGACAACATAGTACTTCGGAAAGGGGGACATGCCTTTGACTTTCGCTAGATTGGGTCGAGTGTTGTTTTGGTTCTGATTGTTTGCTTTGTCCCTCAGGTGGGGATGCCTCCTCGACGTTCGATGGTGACGCGCTCGCAGCCTTCGTCCTCTGAGCCCGAGCAGGAGGACTCGGGGCGAGGACCTCAGGCTGAGATTCAGGAGCTCCGTGCCCAGATGGCACAGATGGCGGAGGCGACCCGACGCCAGGAGGAGGCGATGGCGCGGCTGATGCTCATGTTGGAGCAGAGAGCACAGCCGACTGTGGCACCCCCTGAGGCTCCGCAGGTGCCGTCTTCCCCTCCTTTGGCACCCCCTGTGGTGCAGCCTGCACCGGCGGTTCCTGCTGAGCCGGTTTCGAGTAGGCCACCGGCCGGGGCGACGGGGTCTTTGACTGCGGCAGAGCAGCGGGAGGTTGTAGATTTGTTGATGAGATTTCGGCAGCTTGATCCGCCCCGCTTTTCGGGTATGAGTGCTGAGCCTTGGGCAGCCGAGACTTGGATTACCACCATGGAGCGCCATTTCGAGAGCTTGTTTGTGGATGAGAGGTTTCGGGTTATTCTGGCTACCCATTTTCTGGAGAGCAACGCCGAGGCGTGGTGGCGGCGTGTGCGACCAGCTGGTCCACCTGGGACGCAGCTTCTTTCCTGGGCCGAGTTTCGGAGCATGTTGCTGGGGGCCTTCTTTCCTGAGAGTGTTCGACAGCGACTGGAGGAGCAATTGAAGAATCTCCGCCAGGGAGATAGGCCGGTGCAAATGTACATCGCA
The DNA here is from genome assembly GCA_029168755.2 of Tillandsia fasciculata. NCBI lineage: Eukaryota > Viridiplantae > Streptophyta > Magnoliopsida > Poales > Bromeliaceae > Tillandsia > Tillandsia fasciculata. Next base: position 12,508,958 of record CM054950.1, read on the forward strand.
GAATTCAACCAGCTTTTGGCATGTGTGCCACATGTGGCCAGGGACGAGAGCCATCGTGTTTATATGTTCGAGAGAGGACTTCGTCGAGACATCTACCAGTTCGTCCGCTCCCGTAGACTGCAGACTGTTGAGGCCTCGATGGAGCAGGCTTTGTACGTGGAGTGTGGAGAGGCCGTGATGGACGAGGTATCTCCGGCCCCTGTAGCGACTTCTGGGGCGAAGCGCCCGGCTTCTGTGGAGGAGGGGCAGTCTAGCAGGCAGGGACCCCCGAGACCTCCGCGTTTCCACTCTCAGGGCCGGGGGCACCAGGGACGCCAGAGATCGGGAGCGTCTCGGCAGACACAGCAGCAGCAGCAGCAGCAGCAGCAGCGTCGACCACCGCGACAGCAGCAGTCATCCCAGCAGACTTCTCGCCAGCAGCGCTCGGATCGGTGCATTATCTGTGGAGGCCCCCATCCGCCGACTCAGTGCCCGCAGAGACAGGGCCGATGTTTTCGCTGCGGGCAGGCCGGCCATATTGCGAGCGCTTGTCCCAGGGCCGGTCATCCAGCTCCTTCATCGCATCAGCACCATCCGTTCCTTACCAGCCAGCCGGTCCTTCTGCAGCCTACAGCAGGCCAGATTTTGCCTCCTCTTCTTCTCAGCAGCCAGAGCGACGTCCCCCGGCACCGAGCGGTCGTGTGTATGCCGCTCAGGTTGTGGACGCTTCAGCAGCAGAGCAGGTCGTCGCAGGTATTATTCTCATCTCAGCAGTCCGTGCTCGGGCTCTTTTCGATACCGGTGCTTCTCATTCATTCATCAGTAGATCATTTGCATCCCTGCATGGTATAGCAGTAGCTCCTTTATCATTTGCATTAGAGGTTCAGATACCGGATCATGTTCTGCATGTTGAGGAGTGTTGTAGAGATTGCCCCGTACAGTTGGGATCCTGGATTCTGCCGGCCGACTTGCTTGTCTTACGACAGCTCCAGGATTTCGATGTTGTGCTTGGTATGGATTGGTTGTCGAGATATTATGCTACCATTGATTGCCGCGAGAGGACTGTTACTCTTCGTGAGCCGGGGCAGGAGGTGTTCGTCTTCCAGGGCTGTCAGAGTTCGTTGTTTGCCCTGACTATTTCTTCGGCGAGGGCCAGGCGGTTGATGTGTAGAGGATGCACTGCATTTCTGGCGACGGTGGTAGAGGTGCCTACGGCGGCACGGGGACTCGAGGATATTCCAGTGGTCCGCGAGTTTCCCGATGTGTTTCCCCCAGAGCTGTCGACCATGCCGCCAGAGAGGGAGATTGAGTTCGTGATTGATGTGGTACCCGGAACCGCACCAATCTCGAAGGCACCTTACAGGATGGCGCCTGCCGAGCTGAGAGAGTTGAAGGCCCAGTTACAGGATCTTTTGGACAGAGGCTTCATTCGGCCCAGTGTTTCGCCGTGGGGAGCGCCTGTTTTGTTCGTGAAGAAGAAGGATGGGACACTTCGTTTATGTGTGGACTACCGGGAATTGAACAAAGTGACCATCCGGAATAAGTATCCTCTGCCGCGGATTGATGACTTGTTTGATCAGCTACAGGGAGCCTCCGTGTTTTCGAAGATTGATCTCCAGTCCGGTTACCACCAGCTGAGGGTGAGGGCCGAGGACATTCCCAAGACGGCGTTCAGATCCCGGTATGGACATTATGAGTTTACGGTTATGCCGTTCGGTTTGACCAATGCCCCAGCTGCATTCATGGATCTGATGAACCGGGTTTTTCAGCCGTACTTGGATCGATTTGTGGTTGTATTCATTGATGACATCCTGATTTACTCCCGGAGCGATGAGGAGCACGAGGAGCACTTGAGGATAGTGCTGCAGCTTCTACGTGATAAGAAGTTGTATGCCAAACTTAAAAAGTGCGAGTTTTGGCTTCGGGAGGTTGCTTTCTTGGGCCACATTGTTTCAGCTGCTGGAGTAGCGGTCGATCCGACGAAGATTGACACAGTTCGGGATTGGCCGAGGCCGACGACGGTTACTGAGGTGCGGAGTTTCTTGGGCCTAGCCGGGTACTATCGTCGGTTCGTGGAGGGCTTTGCGAAGCTCTCTACTCCCCTGACCAGTTTGACGAGGAAGGGGACAAAGTTCGTTTGGACCGAGCAGTGTCAGCAGAGTTTCGAGGAACTGAAGAGAAGATTGATCTCCGCACCAGTTCTTGCACTGCCGGTTATGGGAGAGGGTTTCGTGATCTACAGTGATGCCTCACACAGTGGACTGGGTTGTGTTCTTATGCAGCATGGTAGGGTAATTGCCTATGCTTCACGGCAATTAAAGGATTACGAGAAGAATTACCCTACGCATGATCTTGAGCTTGCAGCTGTTGTTTTTGCACTGAAGCTGTGGCGGCATTACCTCTATGGTGAGCATTGTGAGATTTATACAGATCATAAGAGCTTAAAGTATCTGTTCACCCAAAAGGAGCTGAACCTTAGGCAACGCCGGTGGTTAGAGTTGTTAAAGGATTACGATCTGAGTATCCTTTATCACCCCGGCAAGGCCAATGTGGTGGCAGATGCTTTGAGCAGGAGGTCAGTGCATAGCTTGAGTTTGATGATTACCCAGCAGGCACAGCTGATAGAGCAGATGAGGCGACTTCAGATTGAGGTAGTATCCCCTGGGGTCTCTGCGAGACTTATGACTATGGTCTTGCAGCCCACTCTGCTGGACAGGATCAGGGAGACGCAGAGTGAGGACCCCCACTTGGAGAGGATCAGGGCTCAGATTCAGGTAGATGAGAGAGGGGATTTTTCTGTGGACAGCTCGGGAGTACTACGGTACAGGGACCGAGTTTGTGTGCCATCAGATTTGGAGATTAGAGATCAGATTTTGAGAGAGGCCCATTATACACCTTATACCATCCATCCTGGAGGTACTAAGATGTATAAGGACCTTAAGGCACACTTTTGGTGGTCAGGGATGAAGCGGGATATTGGAAGGTTTGTTGCTCAGTGCTTAACTTGCCAGCAAGTGAAGGCAGAGCATCGTGTTCCTGCTGGCAAGTTGCAAAGCCTTCCAATTCCCGAATGGAAGTGGGACCACATCACCATGGATTTCGTGACTGGGCTGTCGAGATCACAGAGTGGAGCCGACGCAGTTTGGGTGATTGTTGATAGACTTACCAAGTCAGCTCATTTCCTGCCTGTGCAGATGACTTGGTCCTTGGAGCGCTTGGCACAGCTTTATTTGGATGAGATCGTGAGGCTGCACGGAGTACCAGCGTCCATTGTTTCAGATCGAGACCCGAGGTTCGTGTCACGGTTTTGGGGGAGCTTACAGTCAGCCATGGGTACTCAGCTTAGTTTCAGCACGGCATTTCACCCACAGACAGACGACCAGTCAGAGCGCACCATTCAGACGCTTGAGGATATGTTGCGTGCGTGCGTTATGGATTTTGGAGGTGGTTGGCACCGACACTTATCCCTGGTTGAGTTCGCGTACAACAACAGCTTTCAAGCGAGCATTCAGATGGCTCCGTTTGAGGCGTTGTACGGACGCAAGTGTCGGTCGCCCATTTACTGGAGCGATGTGGGTGAGAGGAGGACGCTGGGGCCAGACTTACTGCTGGAGGCAGAAGAGAAGGTCCGAGTTATTCGTCGGCACTTGGAGACGGCCCAGAGTCGCCAGAAGAGTTATGCAGATGTTCGGCGGCGAGACCTTGAGTTCCAGGTTGGTGATCACGTCTTCTTGAAGGTCTCGCCTTCGAAGGGGGTCCGGAGGTTTGGAGTGCGTGGGAAGCTTAGTCCCCGTTTCATTGGACCCTTTGAGGTGCTTGAGAGGGTAGGCCCTGTGGCTTATAGAGTTGCTCTACCTCCCCGCTTGGCTGGTGTTCATGATGTCTTCCATGTTTCGGCCTTGAGGAGATATGTGTTCGATCCGTCTCATGTCATCGACTTCGCATCCTTGGATATCGGCGAGGACTTGGTTTACGAGGAGCGCCCATTGCGGATTCTGGCTCGTGAGGTGAGGGAATTGCGCAACCGGGCAATACCTTATGTGAAGATCCTTTGGAGCAACCATGAGGAGCGAGAGGCTACCTGGGAGCTTGAGACGGCGATGCGAGATGCCTACACTTTTCTGTTCGAGACTTCTGGCTGAGGTACGTTTGTTTTTGCTCTGTTTCGTTTCGAGGACGAAACTTTTTTTTAGTGGGGGAGGATGTAGTGGCCCTAGTTCCCATGCAGTGTTTTTCCGATGGATCCACTGTTAGAACACCTAGTATTGGTGTACCTGGCCCACAGTGCATCAAGTGGGTGCAACTGATGGACCCTGTGTGCTTTTATTTACTGTATTGGCCTTCGGCTGGGTTTGCCGAAATTTTTGGAAAGATTTAGGCCAAACAGAGGTCGTAGATGGATTCAGCGCGGAAAAACGCTTGAAAACGGCTATTTATTTGCTTAATTTGGAGTCCGGATGCCCAAAAACGGACACCCGGAAGTTTTTGGTGGAAAATGGTGCATGGGAGGGGCCGTAGACCGCCGGGATGCCACGTGGCAGGCCCTGATTGGCCGGTCTGTGATGCGCGGTCCACAGAGCAGCGCGGCGGGGTGCACAGACCCGGCGCATGGACACGTGGCACCGCCTGATTGGCGGGCCCAGGGCGCGCGGTCTACCGGGTGGAGCGCGGCGGTGCATGGACCAGGCGGGGGACACGTGGCAGTCACCGGTTGGTCGGTGCACGCGGCGCGGTCCACGGAATTGCTGGGGAAGGCGTGGACCGGGTGCAGGGGACACGTGTCATCCCCTGATTGGCGGGTGCAACGTGCGCGGTGCACCGGGCGCGCGGTAGGTGCCTCGGGGCGCGTGCCCACGTGCGACCCACGTCGCGCTGCCGGCCGGGCAGCGGGTCAACCGGGCGGACACGTGGCGCCCGCTCATTGGCGGGCGCCGCCGCCTTACTGTGCCCGGGGGGCGGACACGTGGCGGGCGGTGAGTGGCCCGCTTCGGTGTTCGCTGTTCGGGCGACACGTGGCAGGCTCAGAGGCGGGTCGGACGGATCGTGGATCCCGTCCGACGGTGTGTATTGGGCCGGGCCGCACTGTGCGCGCCCGAAAATCCTGGGCCGGGCCGCACTGTGCGCGCCCGAAATTTTTCGGGCGCCCGAAAGTTGGGCCCGACCCAACAGCAGCCTGATTTTTTGGGCCTTTTTCTTTGGAGCCTATATATAGGCCACCTTGGGCTGGCTTTTTCACCCTTTTTTCGTGCGAACCAGCTCTTGAGCTCTATATGAAAAATCTTTCTCTCCCTCTTATCTATTCCCTGGAGAAATTTCAGAATTTCTGGAAGCCGTGACGACTGTGTTTCCTACCTCGTAGTGCGGAGCGACGTTCTACAGTTTGAGGCCCACTACCGTCGCATTTTCTTCTGGGAGACCTGCAGAGCTACCCCGACCACATTTTTGGACGATTTTTTCGCCAGCGGTTGCACAAGAGGTATATCTACGTTTTCCGTGTTGATGATTTTTCCCAGAAATGAGCTTTTATGAGGGTTTGGGGTACATTTTTACGCCCCTTTGCTACAGTGTGGAATCTTGACAGCAGCAACTTCGCGAAATTTTATCTTCACTTCTGGATATCGGATTTCGACGATTCAAGAGCCTATCGACATCTACACTTCGCGAGGATCGTCGTGATATTTTTATTGGAATTTCTGGAAATTTATTTTCAGGTGAAATTCGCGTGTGAACAGTAACTGTGTATGCAGATTTTTGGAATGTGATTGTTGTGTGTTAATTGTTTGTAATTGTGAGTTGTTGTTGTACCCAGGACTGTAGGAGCACTTTTTCTGTGCTCCTGGCTCTGTGGATCTGGGAAATTGTCGATTCCTGGACTGTTCATCTGTACCGTCTCGGACAGTTAGCGTGTTCAGGTGGGTGATTCTGCTTTCAATTTCTATGGACTGCACTCTAATTCTGCAACTATAAATGCATGCATGATAGTATGTGAGCTAATAAATCTGTGCAAATTGTATGTTAGTAACCACAGTGGATAATTGCGAAATTTGATGATCTTTTTGGAACTCTTGCAACATATGAACCATTTTAATTGGAAAAAAACTTGACTTAGCACATCTATTATGCATTGTACATCATACTCAGACGACTACAGTTAGATTTAGGCACTAGATCTCCCACTTTGCTTGTTACCCCTGTCACTTTGGGCATAGTAGATTTCCCCTGAGTCGTGGGTTGGGAAGTCTAGTAGCTGTGGATGCATTGTACTCGTGTCTGGGGACCGAGTAGAGTTGGTAGCAGTCTGTAGATTATTTATCATTGAGATAGTGACATGTTGGATCTGGGATCTTTGGGAGATGATCATAGTGACAGTGTGGATTCTCTTTTAGTGAGTGAGTCAGGGATTGGATCATAGCCTGCAGGAGCCATACTCGAGATCGACAGAGATGCGCAGATATTTTGCTCGGTGGGGTCGCTACCCACGAGTGCCACTAGGGAGTTGGGCTTGCTACTTCTATCGCGGCTTGTCGATGTTGGTGTCCCTCTGGCTGAGCCAGTTTTGGCAGTCATGGACATCGTCCCTCTGGCTGAGCCAGTTTTGGCAGCTATGGACATACCTACAGCAGTAGGTAGGCGCAGGTTTGACTGGACCGTTTTGGCAGTCAGTTTGGATTGGGTGACTTGAGTCGAGTATCAGTATAGACATATTGATCTTTGGTCCTTTTCCTTGTGCATTTAGATAGAGGCATAGTAGCAGTAGATGTTTTACTTTCCAGCTATTCTATACTGCATTTCTTGTTACTTTATGCCTCTTGTAGACTTAGTGGGCAGGCCGTCGGGCTTGTTGGCGGCACCCACTGAGAACTACTGTGGGAGGTAGTTCTCACACCCGTTGTGGTGTCTTTTCCCCAGGGACTTCAGCTCCAGTTCCTGCGGTGCCCGTTGCTGATCCAGCTCCTACAGACCGAGGTAAGGGAATCGCGAGATAGATCCTTTTTCCCTTCAGCAGCAGCGAGAGGTAGAGGTACCCGATGTACTTTTTGGTCGTGTCTTTTGGTTTGAGAGATTATGTAGTGAGGTATCGAGTTGTACTCTTCTGTTTTCTTTTGAGAGACTCCTGTATTTGAGTGAGGACTTTATGTATATTATTGTGAGACAGTTTTACTTCTTGTTACTGTTAGTTTTACTTTTACAGCTCTGATACCTGTTAGTTTAGATACTTACTTGCAGGTTAGACGCTACGTCTCTACGGGGCTTCCTGTAGGGGCGGCGGATCTGTTGGCGAGCCCGGGGTACAGTTCCGACCCCGGGGCGTGACATGCTCAGATATAAGAGATATAATAAAAGAGCAATAAAAACAGAGCTGAACTAAAACTAATACATCTCAGACTGAAGCTGGAATAAAATACAATACATCTGTATAAATGATACATCAGTCTTTCCCAGCTCACAAATAATAATACCACCTGCTGGCAAAAGCCAGTCCCAAAAGTGAAAGTACAACCGTCTGAGAAAAACATGGGTACACCAACAGTACAGCTAACACGCTCATCCTGCCTCGAGATCTATCTACTCAGCCGTCCTCTCTCCTCGACCCGCCACTGAAAGCCCAGTAGCACCCGCAGAAGACACTGCAAAACAAGGGGAAAGAAAAAGAGGAAAGAAGAATGGGGGTGAGAACTACTAGTAAACCAGTAGCCTCCCCTAGTGGGTAAAATCTCAACTCTGACACGCCCACTAGGTCTACCAGAGGCAAAAAAAAATAAAGGTGGTATGCCAAAAGGAATAAGACTCCTGATGAAAAGCTACCACTAGTATGCCTCTAAATGCTGAGCTAAGAAAATAGCCAAAGGTATGCATCAGAATATAAATGCCTGTCTGAATAACCCAATCTGACCACCAGTAAACACTGGTACTGCCTGCTCTGCCGCGACGGGTATGCCAGCCTACGCATAACACCGAAGCAAAGGAGTCCCAAGGACTCAAAGTCTGTTAGCCGCGCACTCCGGAGTGGCACTCGTGGGGAGCGACCCACACGAGAAAAAGTACCTTAGTAACATAAGTATCATAATCAGCAGGACTGGATCATGACTCTGATCAAAGTGGGAACACCCATCCACCAAAGAAAGACCCGATCTCAACCTGGTGCAAGATAGACAAACCGTGGGAACTCCATCCACAAGAGACCTGATACCCAATCTGATGCATAAGAAATCTCCGGTCAACCGCCCAATGTCCGCGGTTGCCGCAATACCCTGCCTGTCCCAAAACCCAAGAACCTGACTACACTATCCCATCCACCTGCTCGCGCACGAGCTACGAATATCCTGAGCCTCAAATGAAAGGAGAAAAGAATAACAAGAAGTGTTTCTCCTATGTCAATTCCAGCATGATAGTGTAGCAGAAAAAGGTGGCCTATCTAGGTGACCATACAAGCATGCAAATGTCCCCAAGATGGTATACATAAAATAAAGCAGATATCGATATGTTTTTACCTTGCTAAAGCATGCTGATAAAATATATAAGGATAGGAAATAAGGGATAGCCTGTCTATACTGCATGCCCAAAGCCCCTAATTTAGTAATCAGCCTTCTAATCATAGAAGCTACTCCAACGCCTAGTGGGTAATCAAAAGTAGGGGTTCACAACAACACCCATGATCACAAACATGTCCCACATATGACATCTGGTCCACCGCCTACTATCCGCGGTAGCCATAATACCCAAGAAGCCAAAATCCAGGCCCCGGCTACACTATGCCAATCCCCTGCTCAAACTCGAGCAACAAATAGTCACCTGACTAAAGAATAGGGGGAGAAGAAGGAAATAGGTTTCTTCTAAATCAAATCCCAACATAAAGTGTGGCGATAAGAAATGGCCCTACAAAATGTCCAAATAAGCCAGCCCATGTCCTCATGAGAGATAGGAGAAAATGTGACAAATAGTGGTTCGACCAGTGTATCAATTAATAGCTTCACCTGGGTATAATCATCATGCTAAAATCATAATCCGACCACACCTGTCTATAATCTGCTAATCACCATCATATAAACCATCCCCCTAAGCCTGTCCAAAATATCCTCAAGTGGTACCCTCCCGCAAGACATTTCATAATATCCCAGCATAAAAGTAAATCCCATAAGCATGTATAAGTTCCAATCACTATCACGTTTTCACTATGATGTTATCCATATGATAGGCTCACAATGATTCCTATTAAGCATGCATGTGCAGTAGATGATCATTCAACATGTCCAATAGAGAGGATCTCTCTAATATTCCTAGTGGGGTATCAGAACGAGGGATAAAGCAACCACCCACCTGGAATTGCGCAATCCAAGTCTGTAAAATCCTTCTCGCTGTCCAAAGAGTGTTCTCGCCCAAACAGATAAACCAATCTCTCGCTCCAACAAGTCCAGCAACACCCGTAACTCTCCTGGGCACAATACAAAGTCCACTATTACACATTCATTCCAAAAATTGCTCTCACAATCACATACAACAACAGTCCCAAAGATGCTTAATTTTCACCTACTGAAAATGCCCAGAAAATTCCCAGAAAAATATCACAGCGATCCTCGCGTTGATATCTTCGAAACGGCTGCTTGCACGCCCAAATCTGAGTTCGGTAAGTCAAGATATTAATTCGGCAAGTTAGTACACTCAACACAATCTGTATCAAAAATACTGTGGCACTGAATACAGGTAAACAGGGATTTTCACCTCGAAATAAATCTCTGGAAAATCCAAGAAAAATACGAGCGTGTTCCTCGCGATCTGTAGATGAAAAAGTTGTATAGGTGCGTTTCCGTCTGACGCTCGTGCGCGAAGATATCGCCTCCACAATCCGCTGCTGTCCCAAAATCCCTCACAAAAAAAGGATAACCATTGATACCTCGGAATCTGAGCCAAGGAGTCAAAATCGGAATGCGCAATCAAATGAAAGATGAAGCCCTACCTGTCGTGAAGCCAACGGCTCAAAAATCACAGAAAAAGGAGCTCGGGGTAGGCCAGGGGAGTCATCACACTGCCGCTGCGACGAAGGAGGACACGGAAAGGAAACGTCGCGCCGCACCGGGAAAATAGATATCTCGAAATCCGTGCCGCCTAAAAATCTGAAACTTGGCGGGTGTAATCCTCACTTCATGGAGAAGATTTCTCCTTCTCATCACCCTTCGAGCTGAGAGCTTGAAGGGGTCGAAATCTCCCCTCCAACAGCCCTCGGGTTGAAATAAGGAGCCAAAACCAGAAAAATCATTTCGGGAAATTAACTCTGTGTCCCACAGAACAGGAAACACCGAAAAAGACCAATCACCGCACGCCACGTCGCCGCCGAACAGCGCACAGCAAAAGTGGCCAATGCGGTTGTGCCACGTGGCGCCGACCGCGCCTGCCCTGCGCACGTCGCGCCACCTGCCCACCTGCCCCGCACAGTAACTCCGCCAATAGGAAAATACCACGTGTCCTACCACTGTCAGCTACACCCGGTGCACGAACCTCTGTGCACCGACCCAATGAGGATCTGCCACGTGTCAACCCTGGTGCACCATGGACCATGAGCCATCCGGAATACTCCGTAGACCAACTGCCGTGAGCCGACCTATCGGGTAATGCCACGTGTCCACCGCCTCGGTGCACGCCGGCCACGTGGACCGCCCGCCTGCCCGCGCGCACGCGCGCTGCCCGCGCCCTGCCCGCGCCGCGCGCCGCCGCCGTTCCGCCTGCCCGAGGCCGCGCCGCGGCCCGCCGACGCTGCCCGCCGCCGCCGCCTGCCGCCGGCGATCGCCGGAATTACTGTTCCAGCCGGTGAACAGTAAAAACACTGTAGCAACACCGAAAAATAAGTGAAAATAGCCCATTTTGACCGTTTTCGCGCGCTGAATCCGAATTTGATGTCCGATTCGCCAAATTCCAATCCGATAAATCGCCAGAGGCTCCCGAAAAGGTATTTTTAATCCGAATTTCGCGCTGAGTCCAAATTTGATATCCGATTTGCGCGAAAGCACCTCTAAACATCCGACGGGGTCCCCCGATTACGCACGTGATCCATTTTAAGCCCGGAGTCCATCACTTGTGTCCAAATTGGCGCCCGAACACCGCCGACATGCCCCGTAGGCCTCCAGAAGCTGCCGGTCACACTGTAAAAGCCCTGTAGAATTCCGGATCATCACAGTGGCCAATAGGATAATTGCTGAAATATTTCAGCATTCGGGTGAAACTATCAGTCGACATTTCAACAATGTGATTCGGGGGATTGTGAGGATGAAAGACGATTACATAATACTTCCGTCGACTAATGTTTCGATGCATGCCCGCATTCGGGATAGTGCAAATTTCTATCCGTTCAAGATAAGTGATCTTATATTTTTGTGGTTCAACCTTATGTTACGGCTTTTTGGTGTTGGCATATTTCGTGAGTCAAGTCAGTGAGTTGAGTCGCAGTCTTAAAGGGATCAAATTGTCAATCAGCAATCAAAGACTTAGAGAAGATTCAACAAGAGCTCAAGGTGACACTCAGTGTCTTGAGTCTTGAAGATTGAAGATGAAGAATTGTGGATCAGTTACATCAATCTCAAGAAGAAAGTATTCAAAAGGATCAGGTATGTTTAACTAAATAATTTTGGTGATCCGAATACTTTCTTATAGTGTAGAAACACTTGGATGAATTTTTAATTGCATAAAAATCAAAAACTGGACATGGGACATGTTCAGGATCCGGATCAGATGATCCAATCCGGATCCCGAAGGGTATTAGTTCATGTGCAAATCCAATCCGGATCCAAGCCTATTCTGATCCGGATCCCGAACATTGGATGTTGCTGAAATTCATGAACGATCCGGATCGGGCCTTGCGATCCGGATCCCGAACCCTTGGATTTCTGGAATCGTCAATCTCGTTACGACGATCCGGATCGCAGTAATCCCGATCCGGATCGCCGTCCTGAAAATTTCCAGATAAGGTATGTTTTTGATTCTTATCTCTTTCCAAAGGTTTCTAAACTATAAATAGACATTTAGGGTTTCTCAAAAACGTGGGGAGCACGGCCGATCAATTTATAAAACACTTGAGAGCAACCCTAGAGGCTAGGTTTTTATCGTTCTTCTTTATAGCCTCTTTTAGGTCAATTCGATGGTTCTTTCAAGAACATATCTTTTGTCGAATTGATCTAATCTTTGCTTAGAGATTTTTTCCCATGGATCTTCATTGATAATCTAAGCAAAGGATCACCATCGAAGCCAATATTCTTACCGGCTGAGTTTGCGTCGTGGATTCGACGTGGCACCGTGGATTCGGTGTGTTGAAGGCGTTTCGTGGATTCGAAACGTGTGCTCGTGGATTCGAGTGGCGTTCGTGGATTCGAACGTGTGCAGTGGACGTGCAAACGGTGGAGCGCAAGGTCCGAAGAAGTTGAAGGAGGGGTTAAATCCGTGGAGACGGTAATCACCTTGTTATTCTTCTTTTCTTAGTGGATTGTTATTGCGTGGATATCCAACCGGTCAGCGCAAGGTCCGAAGAAGCTGAAGGAGGGGTTGAGTCCGTGGAGTCGGTAATCACCTTGTTATTCTTCTATTCTTAGTGGATTGTTATTGCGTGTTGGTCCCGTGGTTTTTCTCCTGGATTGGAGTTTCCACGTAAATCTCGGTGTGTTGATTTTTATTTTCCGCATTGTTTTTTATTTTTGCACTGAGATTGGTTTTTATAATATTACACCTATTCACCCCCCTCTAGGTGTTTGATAGTACCTATTTAGATCCTTGTGGATCCTAAATAACTCTACAATTGGTATCAGAGCGGGTTTTAGGTTTATCTATCATGATGGGTGAAAGTGGTAATATTTTTAGACCTCCTCTTTTTGATGGGACCAATTATGCATATTGGAAAATGCGGATGAGAGCTTTTCTCATCTCTATTGATGAGCGGGTATGGCAAACCGTTGAATACGGTTGGGTGCATCCGGTTGAGGAAGTAGGAAATTCTACTACCCCAAAACCTCGCTCTAGATGGTCTAAAGAGGAAATCGAAAGATCTTCTTACAATGGGAAAGGTATGAACGCTTTATTTAATTCTCTTTCCTCGACTGAGTTTACAAGAATTTCCGCGTGTGAAACCGCGAAGGAAATTTGGGATATTCTCAAAATTACACATGAGGGTACTAATCTTGTAAAAATTCAAAAGCTCCAGATGCTTACAAGTCAATTTGACTCTATTCATATGGAAGAGCATGAATTGTTTACAGATTATTACACTAGACTTCAAGATGTAATTAATACATGTGCTAATTTAGGAGAAAAGATCCCGGAGTCGAAAATTGTAAGAAAGATACTTCGGACTCTTCCGGAACGGTTTAGGGCAAAGGTTACCGCCATTGAAACCGTTAGTCATCCGGATGAGATGAGTGTAGAGGAATTAGTAGGTGCTTTACAAACTTATGAGATGACTTTTCCTACTAATCAAAATTCTTCCAAGTCTTCTTCTAAGCTTACAGGTATTGCATTCAAATCAACAAAGGAAGAAGATGACGAATCGAGTTCCGACGATGAAATCTCTTTTGCCGATTTTGAAGAACAACTGGCGCGGATCACAAAGAAATTTCGTCGGAAATTTTGGAAGAATCGAACCGATGGATCTTCATCCACGAAACCATCTAAAGGATCATCGGGTTCTAAATCCTCTAAACTCAAAGGCGTTGCAAAACCTTCTAAAGAAAAAGAAAAAGATGATTTCGAAGGGGAAATCCGATGCTATCGATGCAAAGGCTACGGCCATATTTCAACGGATTGTCCTTCTAAGAAATCATACAAAAAGAAGGCTTTGCAAGCAAAAACTTGGGACGATTCTAGTTTCGATGAATCGACCTCAAGTGAAGAGGAAAAAGAAAAAATTGTTGCTTTTCATGCCTCTCAAATTCCCTCTTCTAATTTGTGCTTATCATCTTTAGTCACTGACTCTATTCCTTTGATTTTGCATGAAACATCAACATCCGGAGGAGAGTCATCAAGTGAGGGGGAGTCGGACGAAGAAGAACTCGTTGAGGCATACCAACAACTTCTTGCGGAATCAAAGAAGATGGCCAAACTTAACAAGAAGTTGAGGAAGCAACGACTTGAAGTTCAAGACGAGAATCAAGCTTTAAAGATCAAACTTCATGATCTCGAGGAGGAACATGGACGGTTATTGGATAACAATAAAATCCTCCAAGAAAAGCTAAACCAATCGGAGATGAACGCAAAATCATATATGGACAAGATTGGTTTTCTAGAAAAGCAGTTTGAGGAGATTCATGTCACCAACCAAGCTTTGACCAAGCAAGTTCATGAACTTAAATCCGACATACAAAGGCTTTCAACCGGTTCCAAGAAACTTAATTGTATGTCCGGATTAGGTCAAGCAAGCAAGGTTGGTTTGGGATTTAAAAAGGACCAAACTGTGCATGCTTCAAGTTCCACAATGAAATTGAAAGGAAGAACATGTCACCTATGTGGACTTGAAGGACATTTGGTGAAGGTTTGCCCGAAAAAGAGAAAGAAAAATCTTCGGCAACTTCATCTACGGAGCGGACTCAACGGAATCAAAAGACACATCAAGTCAAAGGAGTTCACTCAACCCACCAAAGGTCCGAGCCACAACATCAATCATTCAAGTGGATTATTGCGAGGCAAAGACCTAAGGTGGATCAACAGTCAAAGCTACCAACCCCCGGGCACAATGAATCAAGACAACCCAAGATCCGACGATTTTGGATTCGGAAAGGTGATATCTTTCCTTGTCTTAAGTTCTAAATAGCTTATGACTGTATGTAATGCTTTGATTGGTTTTCCCTTCATATTTTTCTTAATCTTTGCATTACATGGTTTTCAATGCTCTTTGTTTTATATTTTTTTTTTTTGAACAAAAGGGTTTTAACGAACAAGTGCATTGAATAAAAAGGGCTTCACGTTCATTCACTCCAATTTAATTTTATATGGATTATCAACTTTACTCCATAATCATAATCTTGAAGATACTTCATTATAGGAGTTTTTGATATTATAAGCATCAAATTTTAGAAATCATGTGTGATCTTTAGATGCTTAATCTATCTCGGTTGTGTGAATTCATTGTGATAAACGTGAGACAACCGATAGACTGAAATTTGGGATTTAATTCTTTCACGTAAGAGATTGCCTTCTTACAAGGGTAAATAAATGAATTATAAAAGATGTGGAAAGAGTTACATCCGAAAGGAGTGTGAAAACTACCACCACATGTTGGAAAGAGCTACCACATGTTATGGATGTCTGGAAAATATTTTATGAGAATTTTTAGTTGAAGCATTCGGAGATTTAAATTCAAAGTTCTTATTTTGAACAATCTCCTGGTTGGTATAAGGTGGGATAGTTAAAAAGATGCTCAAAGAGCCACCCTTAGGTACTTTAGTGTTATCTCAAATTTGAAAGGGTAGAATTCAAGATTGATGTCATTTGGAAAATCTCCGTAAGTCATCTTTGTAAATCCGTTACATCTTGATAGAGTTTGGATCTCAAGATTATTTTTGATGACTTGTGTTTGATGAATATAACATGAAAAACGGTTTATAATGTTTTACCTTTATTTTTCATGATTTTGGAGTAAATCTTTTTAATTTTTATAATTAATTGGATTGAATGACATCTATGTGAATTCATTGTTTTTCAAAGCACTTAAATGGATTTCTTGATGGAATACAAATCGGTATTTGAAAAGTTTCCAAAATCTGGATTTGTTTCAAGAAATTATTTGATTTTTGCTTTCTGGTACCGGTACGCAATCTGCATTTTTGGTATATACCGGAACTGAGCTTTTATCTCTCTTTCTCTATGAACTAATTTCCTTTTGTCTAGTATGTTCACTGTTTGACAATTTGTGACAAAAAGGGGGAGAAGAGAAATGACGGAGATGAGATCATCAAGAGAGGACAAACGAAAATGGAAAATGGGGGAGAACGAAAATGATGATCGTATCACAAAGGGGGAGAATAGAGATGCTCAAGAACATGGAGAACATGGAGAACATGTTAGAGATGCTCAAGATAGGGGGAGACAAAGAAAAAAATTGAAAGAGCCGAAAAACAAAAGAACCAAAAGGACGAATCAAATGTAGGATTTTACTTTCTAACGACTAACGTTTGATTTTGTTTGGAGTTTTGTTTTGCAGGAATTACATCACTTTAAGACTCCAAGTCCTAAGTCATAGAGTATGTTCTAGGACTGTTTGGTTCAAATGTAATTTTGTATTTATTGGATCTTTCACGCAAAGAAAATCAATGTTTTGGTGATGACATTGAATTTCGATTTTTTGGTTTAAGATGAGTGACTTGAGCGTTTTATGTATTTTTGGGTTTTGTCACGAAATTGCCAAAGGGGGAGATTGTTACGGCTTTTTGGTGTTGGCATATTTCGTGAGTCAAGTCAGTGAGTTGAGTCGGAGTCTTAAAGGGATCAAATTGTCAATCAGCAATCAAAGACTTAGAGAAGATTCAACAAGAGCTCAAGTTGACACTCAGTGTCTTGAGTCTTGAAGATTGAAGATGAAGAATTGTGGATCAGTTACATCAATCTCAAGAAGAAAGTATTCAAAAGGATCAGGTATGTTTAACTAAATAATTTTGGTGATCCGAATACTTTCTTATAGTGTAGAAACACTTGGATGAATTTTTAATTGCATAAAAATCAAAAACTGGACATGGGACATGTTCAGGATCCGGATCAGATGATCCAATCCGGATCCCGAAGGGTATTAGTTCATGTGCAAATCCAATCCGGATCCAAGCCTATTCTGATCCGGATCCCGAACATTGGATGTTGCTGAAATTCATGAACGATCCGGATCGGGCCTTGCGATCCGGATCCCGAACCCTTGGATTTCTGGAATCGTCAATCTCGTTACGACGATCCGGATCGCAGTAATCCCGATCCGGATCGCCGTCCTGAAAATTTCCAGATAAGGTATGTTTTTGATTCTTATCTCTTTCCAAAGGTTTCTAAACTATAAATAGACATTTAGGGTTTCTCAAAAACGTGGGGAGCACGGCCGATCAATTTATAAAACACTTGAGAGCAACCCTAGAGGCTAGGTTTTTATCGTTCTTCTTTATAGCCTCTTTTAGGTCAATTCGATGGTTCTTTCAAGAACATATCTTTTGTCGAATTGATCTAATCTTTGCTTAGAGATTTTTTTCCCATGGATCTTCATTGATAATCTAAGCAAAGGATCACCATCAAAGCCAATATTCTTACCGGCTGAGTTTGCGTCGTGGATTCGACGTGGCACCGTGGATTCGCTGTGTTGAAGGCGTTTCGTGGATTCGAAACGTGTGCTCGTGGATTCGAGTGGCGTTCGTGGATTCGAACGTGTGCAGTGGACGTGCAAACGTTGGAGCGCAAGGTCCGAAGAAGTTGAAGGAGGGGTTAAATCCGTGGAGACGGTAATCACCTTGTTATTCTTCTTTTCTTAGTGGATTGTTATTGCGTGGATATCCAACCGGTCAGCGCAAGGTCCGAAGAAGCTGAAGGAGGGGTTGAGTCCGTGGAGTCGGTAATGTGATGACCTGGATCTCCGCAGAGCTGTTGCGGTGCTTTGGGGCGGCCACTGGAGGCCTACGTGGGGTGCTGGAGGTGTTCGGGGCACGATTGGACACAAGTGTTAGACTTCGGGCTTAAAATAGATCACGCGGGTGATCAGGGGACCCCCCTCGGATGTTTAGAAGTGCCCTCGCGCAAATCGGATATTAAGATTGGGCTCGGCGCGAAATTTGGACCAAGAATACCTTCCGGGGGCTTTCGGCAAATTTTAGAGTGAGAATTTGGCGAAACGGACGTCAAAATCGGATTCAGCGCGCGAAAACGCTTCAGATGGAGTATTCACTTCAATTTTTGGGCTCGGGTTACTGTTCACCGCCGGAACAGTAACTCCGGCGATCGCCGGCGGCGGCCGGCGGCGGCGGGCCCTCGGGCAGGCGGCGCGCGGCCGCGGGCAGCCGCTGAGGGCGCGGGCAGGCGCGGCGGGGGGCGCGGGCAGGCGGCCGGTCCACCGCGCGGGCGTGCACCAAGGCGGTGCCACGTGGCAGGACAGGATTGGGTGGCTCACTGCGCGCGGTTCGGTGTGTTCGGGCGGCCGGTGCAGGGAGTCGAGCGGCGGTGCATGGAATCGGGCTGGATCCACGTGTCGGCGTGTGGTTGGCGCGGTGCAGGGTTCGGTCCACGGAGTTCCTCGAGCTGGTGCATGGACCCGGTGCAGGGACACGTGGCGCGCGGCTAGTGGCTGGCTCACGGGACTCGGCGCAGGGGACCGCGTCTGGCGGCCGGTCAGGCTGCGCCTGCCCGCGCGCCTGACCGCACAGTGCCAGGACGCGCGTCGCCCTGTGATTCGCGGTCGCGCTGCGGGTTTGACCGCGCGGTCGGGACGCGCGGCGACTGCTGGCGCGCCCCGCACAGCTGTGCGCTGTGCGGATGCGCGCCGATCCCCTGTGGGGGACACGCGGCGCCATTCCATCGGTTCCGCTCGGTCGGACCGGGAGCATCCGACCGGCCCTGGCGGATCCGGGCCCAAGCCGCAGCCCGAAACCCGTTAAGCCTGGTTTTCTGGTTTTTCTAAGTCCGAAGGCATTTGAAGCTCCATTTTCTCCCTTCCTGTGCATTTCCAGCCAGAGCTCCTCTCTGAGACATTTCTTCCTCTTCGAGTCCTCTATCTACTGTAGCTTCCCCGAGTATTGTAGAAGCTCGGATCCCGAGGTTTGCAAATTTTCCGGCGCGGCGCGACGATTGTTCTACGGTTTCCAGATTCGTCGCTTCTCGGTGTTCAAGCTCCCCTGGTTCACCCCGACATCGTATTTTCACGATTTTTGCGCCATCGGATTCTAGACAGGTAGGGCTTCAATTCATCCTCTAATGGGTTTCTCCTGGTTCTGAGGTTTTGATGATGATTTTGAGGCTTCCTTCTGACCCTTTTTCCGTCACGGAGTTTTTGGACAGCACCAACTTGTTTTGGCGATAACTTTGCGCTCGAGCATCGAAACGGGGCGATTCAAAAGGGGATTTGCATCTACACATCACGAGGAGTCTACTGGAATTTTCTTGGAATTTCGTGGATTTTCCCTGAGGGTGAGGAATCTCTTTTTACAGATATTTTTACTGCTGTTTTGGGCTGGAGTTATTGTTGAGATAGTCCTCTTGTCGATTTTCGTTCTCAGCACAGAAAAATCGTGGGAAAACGTGCAAGTACTCATTTCGACCGTATCGTCGCGTAGATCGTGATAGTATTTTTCTGGAGATTTATTGAGCACGTTTCGCAGGTAAAATTTATGGAACAGTGAATCTGATTTTAGGGGACAGAATTTCGGATTGAAACTTGAATAGTAAATTGTGGGTATTCTTTGGGATCTTTGGTACAGCATCGCGGAGGTTTTTGGAGATCGAGCGCGGACTTCGCCGTCGGACCTTGGATTTAGCGCTCGAGGTGGGTACCGTTGTTTAACCTCCTACTTATGATGTCCCCACTAGGCCTATTTGAGTTGCTTGCATTACATTGCTAATTGAACCGGTACAAAGTAAATAATTGGCAGAGTAATTGGGAATTGGACTATATTGCTTGTACACATTGGGACCTCTTATGTTGATGAGATAAATGGACATGGGATTACTTGGCAAATGGAAATTTAATTAGTGGCATACCTTATCTTGTGGAAAGATCATAATATTTAAACCCTGTTTTTAAATAAAGGACTTTGCATGCTTGATTGGACATTTAGTTAGGCCACCTTTTTCTGCTACACTATCATGCTGGAATTGACTTAGGAGAAACCATGCTTTTCCTTCTTTATTTATTTGGGGGATAGTGCGCTCGGGTTCGAGCAGGGGCTGGGATAGTGTAGTCAGACAGTTGTGGGCTTTGGGACAGACAGGCTGTGAGGATAGGGCATTGCGGCAACCGCGGATCTTTGGCGGTTGACCGGACAGTGGTCATTGCATCAGATTGGGATAGAGGCTCTGGGGCTGTCTTTTAGTGGATGGGGTTTCCCACTATTGGTTTGTCTTGCATCGAGTTGAGATCGGGTCTTCTTTTAGTGGATGGGTTTTCCCACTTTGATCAGAGTCATGATCCAGTCCTGCTGTTTTGGTACTTGTTACCCAGGTGTTATTTTGGTACTTGTTACCCAGGCATTATACTCGTGTGGGTCGCTCCCCTCGAGTGCCACTCCGGAGTGTGCGTTTTACAGGTTTCGAGTCCTCGGGACTCTCATCCCCTATCGGTGTTATGTGGGGCCAGCATACCGATTGGGCAGGCACAGCAGGCAGTACCAGTGTTTACTGGTGTATCGATTGGGTCTAGGCAGACAGGCATTTACTTTCTGATGCATATATTTAGCTATATTCCTAGCTGGCATTTTAGAGGCATGTAGTGGTAGCTTTACCCATCATCAGCAGTTTTGTTTCAGCTTACCACCTTTGTTCATTCTTCCGCCTCTTATAGTCCTGGTGGGCACATTTGAGTTGAGGTTTACCCACTAGGAGGAGGCTACTGTTTTATAGTAGTTCTCACTCCCCACTGCATTTCTTTTGTTCTCCCCCTTTGTTTTGCAGAGTCGTCTGCGGGAGTTGCGGGACCCTCCTCAGCGGATCGAGGTGAGTGGATCGCGGATTAGATAGCGGTCTACCCAGGCACCAGTTATGTTACTAGATGTACCCCAGATACTCTCAGATACTCTACTTTTCATTTCATTTTGGGTCCGGCTGCGTCCGGCTGGTTGTATTTGATTAGTGAGCTGGGAGAGACATATGTATTATTGAGAGTTTATTTCTGCACTTTACTTTTCAGCTTTATCTGAGATGTATTAGTTCTAGTTTAGCTCTGTTTATGCTCTTTTATTATATCTTTATATTTGAGCAGGTTACCAGCGCTTCGTATACACGGAAAATTCCGTGTATACGGCGGATCTGTAGACGAGCCCGGGTTCTGGTTTACACCCGGGGCGTGACAGATTAAGTTGGTATCAGAGCTTAGGGATAGGTCAGTTGGGACTTAGGAAACCCTAGGCTTTTGGCAGACCTTAGGAAGGCAGGACGTGAGTGACGTGACATTATGCGAAAGTCGGCAATTTGGTCATGTGCTTTTGTGACTCTTCCAGGGAGGGAAGAGGGATTGGCATACCCTATTTTTGTGGGACAGTTATGTTGGCTGCAGACAACATAAAGTTACAAAAATAGGAGGATGCCTTTGACTTTCGCTAGATTGGGTCGAGTGCGGTTTCGTTATTGATCTGTGGTTCTCTGTGTGACAGGATGCCTCCCCGACGTCGGATTCCTACCCGGGGTGCCCCTACACCCCCTGTTGAGCGAGGACAGGCTGGATCTTCTGAGATTGCTGAGCTGAGGGCCATGGTAGCCCAATTGGCGGAGAGCAGCCGCCGGCAGGAGCAGCGGATTGAGCAGCTACTGGCGCGGAGAGGGGCGCCGCCTCCGACAGTGTCAGAGACCCCGGCACCACCTGTGGAACCACTTGTGCCGACGGCGCCATCTTGGAGTAGCGGGGCTCAGGGCGTGGCCCAGCCTTTGACCCCGGCGGAGGAGCAGGACTTCGCGGATAAACTGGTTAAGTTCTGTAAGCGCGGGCCGCCCAGGTTCTCGGGGCGGGATATGCAGCCGTGGGAGGTTGGGACATGGTTAGCAGCGATGGAGAAGATTTTTCGGGATTTCTTCATCGACCCGAGGTACAGAGTTTACATGGCGGTACATTGCCTAGATGGAGATGCAGACCTCTGGTGGCATCGGGTGGAGCCACGGGAGTTTCAGATTTCTCGACAGTTACCCTGGTCCGAGTTTCGGCGTATGATTGTGGATACCTATTTTTCGACCAGCGTGAGGAGGAAGCTGGAGGACGATTTGAAAAACATTCAGCAGGGCGACCGGTCCGTTCAGGATTACCATCAGGAGTTCATGCGACTGTTTGACTGTGTGCCCTATGTCGCCCGGGATGGACCACACCAGGTCGAGTTATTCGAGGCAGGCCTCCGCAGCGAGCTCTATATCCTTGTGCATGCACAGCGACACCAGACTCTTCGGGAGGCCGTTGAGCACGCCTCTTGGGTGGAGAGAGGCAACGCAGAGGTGGCAAGGCGAGGCGGGATGGTCGTGCTGAGTTCTGCGAGGAAACGACCGGCACCCGAGGATGAGGGACAGACTGGTTCATGGAGACCGCCACGGCCTCAGTCACCTAGCCGTGGGCGTATGGAGCAGCGAGAGCTTAGCGGATCCCAGTGGCCATCGCAGCAGCAGCAGCGGGCGAGGCAGCCCCGGTCTTCAGTCGGGTGTGTTTTCTGCAAGGGCCAGCACCCCTCTGATACTTGTGATTTGCGGCATGGTCGTTGTTTTCGGTGTGGACAGCCAGGCCACATTCGAGCTACGTGCCCCCTTCCGACTTCAGCGGCACCCTCATCTGCATCGGCTCCTCTTTCGCCTCAGCAGCAGTGGTCGACTCAGTGGCCTTATGCTCCAGCAAGCAGGTCACCACCTTTTTACCCTGCGGATCAGCAGTTGCCGGACCGGGGCGGTCCGGTCTACGCTACTCAGGTGGAGGATTTTGCGGCAGCCGACTTTGTGGGGGCAGGTATGGTTTTACTGTATTTACCGGCATTGTTTGTGCATTGTACTGCATTTGGGCATCCTAGTCATTTGTTAGGAGTGCATGTACTTCCTTGCATTGGGTTAAGGGTAGGACGGTTACCGGGTGTTCGGGAGGTCGTATTCCCGATCCTTAGCACGTAGGGACGTGTTGTGGGTCCTGCCCGGTGCGGTTGAGTCCTTGGTTTTACCTGTAGGCCTGGTGGTCTTGTGGGGCTTGGTTTGGCACTTAGGATGGTTAGGCTGGCTCGGTTGTTTACCTTTCGCGGCAGCTGATTATGCTGCAAGGACGGTTCTTATGAGAGCCAGGCCTGGAGGCGTTGGTGTACCTGGGTTGTTTGAGGGTATCTTCGCTTCTTTAGTTTTGACCTTGTGGGCGAGGCGGATGTCTCGTAGTGGGTGAGTAGCTTGTTTGCTGGTGTGTTTGAGGGATCTGCGGCGGCATCGGGACTTGGTGATACCCCCTTTCTTTTTGGTTGTGAGTTCCTAGCTGTTCTCCTATCGGAGTTGTTTGGCATGACACCCGTTTGGGGGTTGAGGACCCAACTCCAGGATTTGATGTGTTGGATTTGTGTCAGGCCAAGTGTGGCACCTTCGGGGGCGCCGGTGCTATTCGAGTGTGGAAGGTTGGTTCACTTCGGCGTTGGGAGGACTCGTAAGAATTTGATGAGTGATCGTCGTGAGCTAGCACCCATCTGTCCAGCTTGGGGGATTTGATTTACTAGCTGCAAGGATATTGGATCTTCGCGAAGATGGATTTGCGATCTGGTTCTCTCGACAGCTCCTGGCTGAGTGTTGACTGCTTCTACATCCCGACTGTTTTGTTTTGGAAATCTGAGGTTCTGAGACCAGTTGGGAGACTTATATCGGATACTTTGGGAGTACAGAGGTATTTGGATCGAGCTTTGGTGTCGACGGACTGGTGATTGGATTTCCCGAGGCCCTGGTAGGGGCAGATGCTTGTACCGGTGCCGACTACTTGATGGCCGAGCGGTTAGCCCAGCTGTACCTTGTTGAGGTGGCGTGGTCCTCTGGATGTGTTCTCCTTTGTTTCATCCTGGTTAGAGACCCAAGGTTGCTTAGTGCCTCTGGTTGAAGTATTTGGGTAGTTTGGGAGCTGGAGTGGTGGATGATTGGATATTTACCCCCCCTGTTGGTTGAGATTCCGTGTTGAGGAATGACTTTAGTTTCGAGGACGAAACTTTCTTTTAGTGGGGGAGGATGTGATGACCTGGATCTCCGCAGAGCTGTTGCGGTGCTTTGGGGCGGCCACTGGAGGCCTACGTGGGGTGCTGGAGGTGTTCGGGGCACGATTGGACACAAGTGTTAGACTTCGGGCTTAAAATAGATCACGCGGGTGATCAGGGGACCCCCTCGGATGTTTAGAAGTGCCCTCGCGCAAATCGGATATTAAGATTGGGCTCGGCGCGAAATTTGGACCAAGAATACCTTCCGGGGGCTTTCGGCAAATTTTAGAGTGAGAATTTGGCGAAACGGACGTCAAAATCGGATTCAGCGCGCGAAAACGCTTCAGATGGAGTATTCACTTCAATTTTTGGGCTCGGGTTACTGTTCACCGCCGGAACAGTAACTCCGGCGATCGCCGGCGGCGGCCGGCGGCGGCGGGCGGCGGCGGAAGGCGGCGGAGGGCCCTCGGGCAGGCGGCGCGCGGCCGCGGGCAGCCGCTGAGGGCGCGGGCAGCGCGGCGGGGGGCGCGGGCAGGCGGCCGGTCCACCGCGCGGGCGTGCACCAAGGCGGTGCCACGTGGCAGGACAGGATTGGGTGGCTCACTGCGCGCGGTTCGGTGTGTTCGGGCGGCCGGTGCAGGGAGTCGAGCGGCGGTGCATGGAATCGGGCTGGATCCACGTGTCGGCGTGTGGTTGGCGCGGTGCAGGGTTCCGGTCCACGGAGTTCCTCGAGCTGGTGCATGGACCCGGTGCAGGGACACGTGGCGCGCGGCTAGTGGCTGGCTCACGGGACTCGGCGCAGGGGACCGCGTCTGGCGGCCGGTCAGGCTGCGCCTGCCCGCGCGCCTGACCGCACAGTGCCAGGACGCGCGTCGCCCTGTGATTCGCGGTCGCGCTGCGGGTTTGACCGCGCGGTCGGGACGCGCGGCGACTGCTGGCGCGCCCCGCACAGCTGTGCGCTGTGCGGATGCGCGCCGATCCCCTGTGGGGGACACGCGGCGCCATTCCATCGGTTCCGCTCGGTCGGACCGGGAGCATCCGACCGGCCCTGGCGGATCCGGGCCCAAGCCGCAGCCCGAAACCCGTTAAGCCTGGTTTTCTGGTTTTTCTAAGTCCGAAGGCATTTGAAGCTCCATTTTCTCCCTTCCTGTGCATTTCCAGCCAGAGCTCCTCTCTGAGACATTTCTTCCTCTTCGAGTCCTCTAGCTACTGTAGCTTCCCCGAGAATTGTAGAAGCTCGGATCCCAAGGTTTGCAAATTTTCCGGCGCGGCGCGACGATTGTTCTACGGTTTCCAGATTCGTCGCTTCTCGGTGTTCAAGCTCCCCTGGTTCACCCCGACATCGTATTTTCACGATTTTTGCGCCATAGGATTCTAGACAGGTAGGGCTTCAATTCATCCTCTAATGGGTTTCTCCTGGTTCTGAGGTTTTGATGATGATTTTGAGGCTTCCTTCTGACCCTTTTTCCGTCACGGAGTTTTTGGACAGCACCAACTTGTTTTGGCGATAACTTTGCGCTCGAGCATCGAAACGGGGCGATTCAAAAGGGGATTTGCATCTACACATCACGAGGAGTCTACTGGAATTTTCTTGGAATTTCGTGGATTTTCCCTGAGGGTGAGGAATCTCTTTTTACAGATATTTTTTACTGCTGTTTTGGGCTGGAGTTATTGTTGAGATAGTCCTCTTGTCGATTTTCGTTCTCAGCACAGAAAAATCGTGGGAAAACGTGCAAGTACTCATTTCGACCGTATCGTCGCGTAGATCGTGATAGTATTTTTCTGGAGATTTATTGAGCACGTTTCGCAGGTAAAATTTATGGAACAGTGAATCTGATTTTAGGGGACAGAATTTCGGATTGAAACTTGAATAGTAAATTGTGGGTATTCTTTGGGATCTTTGGTACAGCATCGCGGAGGTTTTTGGAGATCGAGCGCGGACTTCGCCGTCGGACCTTGGATTTAGCGCTCGAGGTGGGTACCGTTGTTTAACCTCCTACTTATGATGTCCCCACTAGGCCTATTTGAGTTGCTTGCATTACATTGCTAATTGAACCGGTACAAGTAAATAATTGGCAGAGTAATTGGGAATTGGACTATATTGCTTGTACACATTGGGACCTCTTATGTTGATGAGATAAATGGACATGGGATTACTTGGCAAATGGAAATTTAATTAGTGGCATACCTTATCTGTGGAAAGATCATAATATTTAAACCCTGTTTTTAAATAAAGGACTTTGCATGCTTGATTGGACATTTAGTTAGGCCACCTTTTTCTGCTACACTATCATGCTGGAATTGACTTAGGAGAAACCATGCTTTTCCTTCTTTATTTATGTTGGGGTAGTGCGCTCGGGTTCGAGCAGGGGCTGGGATAGTGTAGTCAGACAGTTGTGGGCTTTGGGACAGACAGGCTGTGAGGATAGGGCATGGCGGCAACCGCGGATCTTTGGCGGTTGACCGGACAGTGGTCATTGCATCAGATTGGGATAGAGGCTCTGGGGCTGTCTTTTAGTGGATGGGGTTTCCCACTATTGGTTTGTCTTGCATCGAGTTGAGATCGGGTCTTCTTTTAGTGGATGGGTTTTCCCACTTTGATCAGAGTCATGATCCAGTCCTGCTGTTTTGGTACTTGTTACCCAGGTGTTATTTTGGTACTTGTTACCCAGGCATTATACTCGTGTGGGTCGCTCCCCTCGAGTGCCACTCCGGAGTGTGCGTTTTACAGGTTTCGAGTCCTCGGGACTCTCATTCCCCTATCGGCGTTATGTGGGGCCAGCATACCGATTGGGCAGGCACAGCAGGCAGTACCAGTGTTTACTGGTGTATCGATTGGGTCTAGGCAGACAGGCATTTACTTTCTGATGCATATATTTAGCTATATTCCTAGCTGGCATTTTAGAGGCATGTAGTGGTAGCTTTACCCATCATCAGCAGTTTTGTTTCAGCTTACCACCTTTGTTCATTCTTCCGCCTCTTATAGTCCTGGTGGGCACATTTGAGTTGAGGTTTACCCACTAGGAGGAGGCTACTGTTTTATAGTAGTTCTCACTCCCCACTGCATTTCTTTTGTTCTCCCCCTTTGTTTTGCAGAGTCGTCTGCGGGAGTTGCGGGACCCTCCTCAGCGGATCGAGGTGAGTGGATCGCGGATTAGATAGCGGTCTACCCAGGCACCAGTTATGTTACTAGATGTACCCCAGATACTCTCAGATACTCTACTTTTCATTTCATTTTGGGTCCGGCTGCGTCCGGCTGGTTGTATTTGATTTGTGAGCTGGGAGAGACATATGTATTATTGAGAGTTTATTTCTGCACTTTACTTTTCAGCTTTATCTGAGATGTACTAGTTCTAGTTTAGCTCTGTTTATGCTCCTTTATTATATCTTTTATATTTGAGCTGGTTACCAGCGCTTCGTATACACGGAAAATTCCGTGTATACGGCGGATCTGTTGACGAGCCCGGGTTCTGGTTTACACCCGGGGCGTGACAGGTAATCACCTTGTTATTCTTCTATTCTTAGTGGATTGTTATTGCGTGTTGGTCCCGTGGTTTTTCTCCTGGATTGGAGTTTCCACGTAAATCTCGGTGTGTTGATTTTTATTTTCCGCATTGTTTTTTTATTTTTGCACTGAGATTGGGTTTTAAAATATTACACCTATTCACCCCCCTCTAGTGTTTGATAGTACCTATTTAGATCCTTGTGGATCCTAAATAACTCTACACCTTATATGTGTCATTTCGATGATTTAATATAGTATATCTTCTGTTTGATGTTTGCTGGCAGAATGCAATTGGTGCGATTGATATGACGCATATTCCGGTGGTTGTCAGCAAGAGCAAACAACCAAGATTTCGGTGCCGCAAAGGTTTCACTTCTCAAAATATGATGGCTGCAATATCCTTTGACCATCAATTCCTATTTGTCTGCACAAGTTGGGAGGGATCAGCAGCTGATATGTGAGTACTCCGTTGGGCTTGCGAAACTGGAGGTTTCACAGTGCCTGAAGGTATTTATGAACTTTCATTTGTCGTAGATTATTTTTTTCATTGTGAATGTAAAGATTGACTTGATATTATTGTGCATATTTCGTAAAATCTATAAGAAAATATTATTTAGTAAATTCAGGCTATGCAAATACTGATAGATTTCTTGCACCATATCGAGGGGAGCGTTACCACCTTAGCCAATTTGATGCAAACACACATGGCCGCACTCATCGAAGTCCGCGCGACCTGTATAATTATCGACATGCTCAATTAAGAAATATGGTGGAGAAAATATTTGGTATATTGAAGAAGCGATTTAAGATTTTGAATGTTGCAACACCGTTTCCATATAAAGTCTAATGTCTTATAGTAATGGCATGTTGCGTGCTACACAATTTCATCCGTCGACACCAAGGTAATGATCGGTTTTTTAATGAAGAGTTAGATGAACAACCTATAAAAGTTGAAGAGGACGACACGGGTATTTATGTTGGTACAACAGAATCACGCAGAGGCGACGAACTACGCACAATTATAACTGACCAGTTATGAAGTAGTAGAAGTTAGATGTATTATATGTGATTGTATGCAAGCTATGTGGTTGTAAATGACTGTATTATATGCGATTGTATGTAATTAATGTGGTTGTAAAGGACTGTATTATATATGATTGTACGTAAGTAATGTGATTATATGTAAGAACAGTTGATTTGCATGTTTTATGATATTACTATACTTTTTCATGTTTTTCCCTATGCTTGGCTGGATATTTATAATTGATGGTAATTATAATATTAGTATATATCAGTTTCTATTCACGTTCAGAATGTTGATGATTTGTATGTCGGGTTGTTTATAATTGATGGTGAAATTTTTGTTTGTGATTGGTACTAGATACATGATGTTATTTTTTTTAAAAAAAAAAAGTACATAATTATATATTACGTGGAAAATATATATTATTTAACTCGCAACTGAAATATTCTATCTGTAATAGTGACGTATGTAAATCGGATTACATATGCAGTATTATTTATAATATAATAACTAATAGTTTTAAAAAGATGATGGATTACTATTTATAATATATTTCACAAATATACTATCATTTATTAGCATTTATAAATATTTAATAACTAATTTTTAATACAACTTCAAAAAAAATTATTGAATTTTTAAATTGCTATAGGTATGATTAATAAAAAAGAAAAATTAATTTATATTTAAAACTCAAAAAGGCAAAATGGTAAAGTCAAACTTTAATCCCCTCTATTCATCTTATACCGCTATAACTTACCAAATATAATTTTTCTTATCCCCGGTACAACTCTTATACTCAACCAAATATAAAATTACTTTAGTTCCTGTTTGTGCCTGAACTTATACCTATCCCTGGAATAATCAGTTCTCACTTATACCCGAACCAAACGCATTATGGATTAATTTCATACGGTTTTTTATAAACATATCAAATAATAGATATATTCCTATAAAGTTTAACTTTTTATATTTATTTCGTTAAAAATTCTAAATTGTTCATATATGTCTTTCTGGTTTGTTACCGTTAGCTTACTGTTTATTTGTTAATAGAATATAAATGAAATATCAATTTTGTTCTTGTAAATATGTCTTTTCAAAAATCTTAACTTTTAAAAAATATATCTTTGGTTAAATATAATATCTAAAAAATAAAAAAATAAATTTATTATTCGATATATTTATAAAAATTTGTGTGAAATTAACCCTACGTCTAATATATAGGAGTAGGCCCCGACTATTATGTTACTTTTATTATTATTTGAAGAACGTTGATATGACTTGATAACTTTTGATTCAAAAAAAATAATTTTTGTACTTTCCAAATAGAATTTATATTTTACATCTCATTCATTTAAGGATGAATAAATTTTACTAGTCACTTTAAAATAACTAGTGGAGAAAATTTTATTTTTGAATGAATCCGATATATATTATACATCTTATTTGGAATGTATAGATAGTATTACTCTCTTTGGAACATATGGGTAGCATTGTTCTAATGATGTATAATAAAGTTTGTTTGTAAAGAGAGTATAGATATATCAAACGAAAAAAAAAAAAAAAAAAAAAAAAAAAAAAAAAAAAAAAAATCCAAATTTTAATTTTAAAAATGAAAGTTTATCATATGAATGATTAATATTTTTCGATGATTAATCAGGAGTCTCATAATTGTTCGTTATCGCTTAATTTTTATGTGGGTTGAAACATAATGTTTCTTGTAGTTCGAGAGCCTGCTTAATTAGAAAATTATATTGAAAATTTTCTTAAATTTAGTAGTAATTTTGTATTTAGCTCTTCTTAAACTCTTCTTGTATTCAAATAAAATCATTCTGCAACTAGTGGATATTGTTTAATTAAGGGTAAATTGCACATTTGGTCCTCAAAATTTGAGGTTGGTGACATTTTGACCCTTAAACTCTAATTTTTTATAATTTTATACTCGAATTTTTATTAGAATGATTGTAATCAAATCCTATAACCCAATTTAGCTGATTAAATATTAATATATTGTTAATATAGAAATGATGCAGCAGTGTTGTAAACTTGTAATTGATGGTACACCCAAAATTAAGACATCATATTATTTTTACCTCAATGATAAATTAATATTTAATTAACTAAATTAATTTGTGGGATTTGACTGAAATAATTTTAAAAGTTCGACAAATTAAAGTTTAAGAAGTAAGCATGCAATTTATCTTTTAATTAATAACTAGTGTAGGGACCGGCGCCGCGCAATTTATCTGATAAAAAATTTTTAGTAAAAATTTATATATTAAATAAAGAAATATAAACGTAAAGAAGAAATAGAAGAATATAACTATATTTGATTAAATTTAATAATATGAAAATATATTAAGAACTTAATAGAATTACAACTCAACGAAAAATAATAAAAGAATCGAAAAGAAAGAAAGAATTATAGCAGAAAAATATTTATCACACAAATATTTTAAAAAAAAAATATTTGAAATATTATGATAAAAAAATAACAAATAATAAAATGCATACTGAAGAGGTTCAAATTCATATACCAAAAATTAAAGTGAAGCCAAATTATGAATATCGTAGGTGGGTGTATCGAACCAAAATAAAATATAAGATTGACATTTTGATAAACTGATTTAGTTTTTCCTAATTTTTTTAATTCGTGAAACTAGAAAGTCTTCGAAATCTGGCATTTTGTATCAATTTATGTTATTTTTTTCAAAATTTTTAGGCGAGTTATTGAAAAAGTTTCATTACATGTATAATATTTAGAGCTTATACAAAGAAAGATAACTTTCCAAAGAAGAGAAAGAGAAGAAGAAATATAACAGTCGAAGGAAAAAAAAAAATGCGTGGTTTGATTCAAACAAAGAAAAGAAGATAAAGAGGCGGTGGTTCGATTCAAGCAAATAAATGAAAACGAAGAGACGGTGGTTCAGCTCAAGCAAAAAAATGGAAACAAAGCAGTTGGGCCGGTTTGGTTCAAATAAAAAATATATATATATATATATAGTCCATAAATGTAATCCGATTCGGTTCAAGTAAAAAATAAGAATTGAACAGGTGCGATCAGATTCAGTTCAAATAAAGAAAGAGAAAAATATATAGAGGACTTGAGTCGATTCGACGTATAACCCGATTCAGTTCAACTAAAAAAAAAGAAATATATGTGCATGACTTTAGCCGGTTCGGCGTGTATCTCAGTTCGGCTCAATCAAATAAAAAAAAAAAACACACAGTAGGGAGTTCGGTTCAAACAAAAAATATATATATATACGGAGAACTTGAGTCGGTTCAACGGAAATATATATACGGAAATATGTGGAGGACTTGAGTAGTGACAAAAAATAAATAAGTAAATAAATAAATAAATAAATAAATAGAGGGGATAATATATATAGATATAGATAGGAATAATAGAATAACTGGGCTGGGTCATTGGACTGAAACAAGGAGCATAGATAAGTTATTGGGTTGGATTATGTTATTAGGCCCATTTTTTATTAAGCATAGGTTACTGTAGAAAGAGTCAGGGTAATTTAAGAGAAATTTAAATGTCAGTTATTTTTAGATCCTTTAATTCAAGAAGAAATATATATATTTTAACCCAAAAAAAAAAAAAAAAAAAAAAAAAAAAAAAAAAAAGGTGAAAGAATATTCCTTCTCTTTTTAGATATACAACAAATAGATTTTTTTTAAAAAAAAAAAAAGAAATTAAAAATTTTATTACATCGTATTGTATTATTTGAACACTCATTTGTCTTTTTAAGTGGAAGCAAAATGGCTATGCAATTTGCAAATAAAATTTGGGAAAATTATTAAAAAAAAAAAAAATAAAAAGCCGTCTCAGTTATCCTGTCAATTACTCCTCTGCACCTTATTCCTATTGAAAACAAGTCCAACAATTTGAAATAATTGTTAAAAAGGGCTGTAAAATTTTGTAAAAACAAATTAGCAGATGAGGTTAGTTATATTTAATATAGTAGAATTATACAAATTAAAATAAAATTGTTGGATAAATTATCAATTTTGATAGTACCTTTTTATCTAATTAATTTTCTATTTTTGGAGTTGCAAATTAAATGAAATAGATGGTGAGATTAAATAGAAAAGGGTGATTATACCAACTTGTTTTAGTAAAGTTTTACAACTTAATTCGCTTATTATCCCAAAATATCCACTGGACTTAGAGATGCTCGAAAAGGCATTAACATTTACACTTGTCTACAGTAAAAGTTAAAGGTAGAAACTTTAATTTAGTTTTTGCATTTATGGTCAGAAACTCATTATAGTTACCTGCCATTACTAAGTTGAGGATCATGAGATGTTAAATCCAAAACACTATAAAACACATAATAAAGGATAATTTGAAACAGATAATTAATTAAGTCACACAGTGAGTGATACTTGTAGTACTAGCTTTGTACTTGGACATACCGAACAAGCATCATTAAGCTGGAGAAGCAAAATTGTTCCACATAATAAACAGATTAAAAAGAGATGGATTTAAAGAGCTTTTCATGCATTTGTGATAAACATTCGACAGGAAATTTGCACTCACACAAATCAGAACAACTTTTTTAAGTATCAAAGTGGCCGCAGAATACAAAATCTAATGGCTACAGTCTGGAACCAAAATCTTACATAATTATTAGTACTAACTGGAAAGAGCTGCATACATACACTGAAGTCGATAGAGGCAGAGAGGTTAATTTATACATTTGGTGTTTCAATCAATAGACAGCGAACATCCACAAAAGATGGCACTAGCATTTGTTACAGCAGAAATGAATTACCTCAAAAAAAAACAGAGTTGATCGATCAAAGGCTAATAACCAAGTTGAGGAGGATAGGAACTAGCCAAAATCTGGTTGCTGCAGTCACTTCAGAAAAAGGAAATAAGAAGAAGATGGTAAATTGTGATTTGGAAAGCAGGTGGATGATACAAGTGAGCAATTTTTAAAGAATCTTGACGGATATCGTGACTGACAAAGAACAAATAAAATATAGAGCAAGTCAAAATATCATACCCCATTATGGCCAAGTAAAATACAGGTGAAATTTCTTAGGGGAGTATCACCATTTTTTTTCTCAAACTAGATCCAACAGCTAGGTGGGAACAACTTTGTCGAAGACGAACATCATACCATTCATGAATGTAATCGAGCAATAACTAAAACAATAGGGTGGAGTTAAGTACTATTTTAGTCTAAAATTGTAGTCTATAAAATCCATGGGTCTGGTCTATCTAAATAGTGCTTTGTGCCTGATTAGGTGGAAATATAACTTTGCATTGCATACTTCATATCAGACACTGTACATATTATGTTATAACCAATGATACAGAAGCAATTTTCACATTGAAAAATAATAAGACCATCGCAGACCATATATTTTCTCGTTATTCTAGCTTAAGGCTGATGATACATTGGAAATGATTCTGTTGGTACATGAGTCCGGCTACTATACTTGTATGTTACCACATATAGCTTATTACCACATAAAGCTCATAGTTAATTTGTATAGTTTATTAGTTTCCATATTCATTGTAATTGTATATTTCCATATTCATTATATTTCTTTAATTAGATTGTACGGCTGTAAAAGGAAAGAGATGAGCATTGTATATGTGCCTATAAATTGAATAAGAAGAAAAGAAGAGACGATCATCTTTTTCAATCAATATTCTATCATGGTATCAGAGCCCTGGTTTTAGAAGTTTTTTTGGTTTGTTTGGATTGTTTTGCTACTCTCTTTGGATCAGAGATTCTGAAACAAACAGTGAGCCGCAGCGAAGTGGTGGCAGATCTGTCACGGGTGCAGTACCTTTACGTTTTGGAATTTGGCGTGGAAAGGTAGCTCACGATTTCGGTAAAATTTTAGCTTTCTTTGGTGATTTTTTTTCTTGGTGCGAACTATTCTTACTTCTTTGCAATGGCGAGTAGCACTTCTGAATTTTGTGTTAAGTTTACCGGAAAAAATTATACCGCATGGGAGTTTCAATTTCAATTGTTTGTCACTGGAAATGAGTTATGGGGACATATTGATGGCACTGTTCCAGCTCCTACGGATGCCACACAATTGTCTCAATGGAAAGTCAAAGATGCTAGGGTGATGTCTTGGATTATTGGGTCATGTGATTCTCAAATTATTCTTAATTTACGTCCATATAAAACTGCTAAAGACATGTGGGCATATTTAAAAAGAGTTTACAATCAAACACATTCTGCAAGAAGGTTTCAATTGGAGTGCGAGATTGCAAATTACACTCAGGGAGGATTATCTATTCAAGATTATTTTTCCGGTTTTCAACAATTATGGACTGAATTTTCTGATATTGTTTGTGTTACCGTGTCGAAAGATTCTCTCCATGATGTAATGGCTGTTTATGAGGTTAGCAAGCGCGATCAATTTTTGATGAAATTGCGATCAGATTTTGAGAACGTTCGTTCTAATCTGATGAGTCGTCATCCTCCTCCTTCATTGGATATATGTTTTGGTGAATTACTTCGTGAAGAACAACGTCTTTTTACCCAAGCCACTCTGGAACAAGAAAGGTTGACTACAACACCTATGGCATTTGTGGCTCAAGGAAAAGGCAAAGGCAGGGATATGAGTAAAGTTCAGTGCTTTAGTTGCAAGAATTATGGTCACATTGCTGCAAATTGTGCTAAGAAATTTTGCAATTACTGCAAAAAGCCTGGACATATCATCAAAGAATGTTCAATTCGGCCCCAAAATCGTCAGACTGCATTTCAAGCTTCTACTACTAATCCTTTTACAGGTCAAATTCCAGCTGGAACCTCAACAGCAGTCAATCACAATGCTGAGCAAACAGTCCTCACTCCTGAAATGGTGCAACAAATGATTATTTCGGCCTTTTCAGCTCTAGGACTTCACGGTAATGGTAATTCTCCATCTAAATCTTGGCTTATTGATTCTGCCGCATCAAATCATATGACTGGCTCGGTGGCTTTGCTTAAAAATGTCCGCGCATATCGTGGTTCAGAACATGTCCGGGTTGCTAATGGACACACCTTACCTATTACTGCTGTAGGAGATATTACTCCAACTCTCAACAATGCTTTTGTATCACCTGGACTCTCTAATAATCTTCTATCAGTTGGACAATTAGTAGAAAATAACTATGATGTACATTTTTCTCGTGGTGGTTGTTATGTGCAGGATCAGGTGTCGGGGACGGTGATTGCGAAGGGGCCTAAAGTAGGACGACTGTTTCCACTCCAACTTTCCATTCCTAATCATGTTGCTTTGACTTCTTCTACTATTATCAATAAAAGTGAAAGGTGGCATAAACGTTTGGGACACCCCAATTCTGATATTTTGTCTTATTTATTGACTTCTGGTTTATTGGGCAATAAAGATAAATTTTGTTCTTCTCGTGCTTCCTTTGATTGTTCTACTTGTAAGTTAGGAAAAAGTAAACTGCTTCCATTTCCTATTGCTGGTAGTCATGCGAAAAATTGTTTTGATATTATTCATACTGATGTGTGGGGAATTGCACCTGTTATTTCTCATGGTCAGTATAAATATTTTGTAACATTTATTGATGACTATAGTCGGTTTACTTGGATTTATTTTCTCCGTTCTAAATCTGAAGTTTTTTTAACTTTTAAATCCTTCCTAGTGTATGTCGAAACTCAATTTTCTGCTACTGTTAAGATTCTTCGATCTGATTCTGGTGGAGAATACATGACTAATGCATTTCATGATTTTCTGAATCAAAAAGGCATTTTGTCACAGCGTTCATGTCCATATACGCCTCAACAAAATGGTGTGGCCGAACGAAAGAACCGTCATCTCTTAGAGGTGGCTCGGACATTATTACTCGAATCTTCTGTTCCGCCTATTTTTTGGGTAGAAGCATTATCTACAGCAGTTTATCTTATTAATCGACTACCTTCTCGAACTCTTGATCTTGACTCTCCTTATTTTCGTCTTCATCATCAGCATCCTCCCTATCGACATTTGCATACTTTTGGTTGTGTGTGTTTTGTTCATTTGCCTCCTCATGAACGCCATAAGCTTTCTGCTCAATCTGTGAAATGTGCTTTTTTGGGATATAGTACTAATCATAAGGGGTTTGTTTGCTATGATCCTTCTTTAAAGAGGCTTCGTGTTTCTCGAAATGTTGTTTTCTTTGAAAGTCAACATTTCTTTCCAACTCATGTTAGCTCATCCCCTGAAGTCGCTATTCTTCCTACTTTTGATGACACGTCTTCTTCTATTGACCGGTTCAAACCTGGAGTTGTCTACACTCGACGTCGTGCACTGCAGCCCCTTCCCGAGCCAGATCCGCCATCTGCTCCTGCCCCACCTTTACCGAGGCGATCTACCCGAGTTTCTCGTCCTCCTCCTCGGTATGACTCTTATCATACATCATTTTCTGCTGCTTTGTCCTCCATTTCGGTTCCATCTTCTTACTCAGAAGCAGTGAAGCATGAGTGTTGGCAGCGGGCAATGCAGGAGGAATTTCGTGCTCTTCAGGATAATCAGACTTGGGACATTGTTAAATGTCCACCTCATGTTAAGCCCATTGGTTGTAAATGGGTTTATTCAATAAAGCTTCGCTCTGATGGATCCCTCGATCGCTATAAAGCAAGATTGGTTGCCTTAGGCAACCGACAAGAGTATGGGATAAACTATCATGAAACATTTGCTCCTGTAGCCAAAATGACTACGGTCCGTACAGTTCTTGCTATTGCCGCCTCACAGGGCTGGCCGCTTCAACAGTTGGATGTCAAAAATGCTTTTCTCCATGGTGATCTCAATGAAGATATATACATGACACCTCCTCCTGGTTTGTTTTCCTCTTCTACTATGGAAGTTTGCAAATTGAATCGTTCATTATATGGCTTAAAACAAGCTCCTCGAGCGTGGTTTGAGAAGTTTCGCTCTATTTTGCTTCAGTTTAAGCTTGTCCAAAGCCAATATGACTCTTCATTGTTTCTTCGAAAATCAACTACTGGAGTTGTTCTTCTTTTGGTGTATGTTGATGATATTGTTATCACTGGGACAGATTCTTTATTGATTACTCAGCTTAAGCAATATCTTCAAAAATCTTTTCATATGAAGGATCTTGGTCATCTTACATATTTCTTAGGTTTGGAAGTTCAAACTGATTCTTCGGGCATATTCTTACATCAACATAAATATATTCAGGATTTGATTGCTTTGGCTGGTCTTCAAGATTCTTCCTCTGTTGATACACCTCTAGAAATGAATGTTAAGTATTATGCTGATGAGGGAGAGCTACTTTCTGATCCTTTGTTGTATCGCCAATTAGTGGGTAGCCTCAACTACCTGACTATTACTCGGCCTGATATCTCCTTTGCTGTACAGCAAGTTAGTCAATTTATGCACTCTCCACGGCATCTACACTTGGCAGCTGTTCGTCGCATCATTCGATATCTCCATGGCTCTCCTTGTCGAGGTTTATTTTTTCCTGCTAAATCTCCTGTGCATCTTATTGCTTTTAGTGATGCTGATTGGGCGGGATGTCCCAATACACGTCGCTCTGTCACTGGTTGGTGCATGTTTCTTGGGGACTCTTTGATCTCATGGAAGAGTAAGAAACAAGACCGTGTGTCTAAATCTTCCACGGAGTCTGAATATCGCGCTATGTCTGCTGCATGCTCTGAGATTACTTGGCTTCGAGGTTTGTTGACTGAGCTTGGGTTTCCACAGCATGATCCTACTCCACTTCATGCCGATAACACAAGTGCTATTCAAATTGCCACTAATCCAGTATACCATGAGCGCACTAAGCATATTGAAGTAGACTGTCATTATATTCGTGAAGCTGTGGATACTCGTGTCATTTCTCTTCCACATGTTTCCACATTCTTACAATTAGCCGATGTGTTTACCAAGTCTCTCAGTCGCCAACGCCATCAATTTCTTATTGGCAAATTGATGCTTCTTGATCACTCAGCATCAATTTGAGGGGGGATGTTACCACATATAGCTTATTACCACATAAAGCTCATAGTTAATTTGTATAGTTTATTAGTTTCCATATTCATTGTAATTGTATATTTCCATATTCATTATATTTCTTTAATTAGATTGTACGACTGTAAAAGGAAAGAGATGAGCATTGTATATGTGCCTATAAATTGAATAAGAAGAAAAGAAGAGACGATCATCTTTTTCAATCAATATTCTATCATTGTACGAGTACCAAGCAATTAGTGTTTGTAAATTTTCTACCGTTAGATCTATTTTTTTGACTAATTTCATTTTTTAGATCATTCTATTCCACCAACTAATCACTTAATCTATAAGACCCACTATCATCCTAACCACACATCTTTTCATCCAAGCACTAAAAACCTACGAGCGTCAATAACTTATACTTTTAAAAGCATTGGAGTTCAATTCTCTCTCTCTCTCTCTCTCTCTCTCTCTCTCTCTCTCTCTCTCTCTCTCTCTATATATATATATATATATATATATATATATATATATATATATATATATGCGTAGGGCAACTGTACTCTTATGAGTATAGATCTCTTTGTACTCATAACTTTTTCGCCCTTGGATAAAGGTATGTGCGGTTATGATGATAGTAGGCTCCCTAGGATTTAGTGGGTTGTTGGTGAAATAGTATAAACCCTAGAAGACAACTATAATCCTAACCGCACATTCCTTCATCCAAGGATCGAAAACTTATGAATACGAAAGTGTCTATACTCATAAGAGTATAGTAGCCGGACTCACATATATATATATATATATATATATATATATATATATATATATATATATATATATATATATATATATATATATAGAGAGAGAGAGAGAGAGAGAGAGAGAGAGAGAGAGTAGAATAATTCTACAAGTAAGCAAAGTCATTTACTTCCTCATCATATCCTGCAATGGAGAATCTGAATCGATGATCAGAACAGTTAAACATGATCTAAGATATTTGAACTTCCTAGTTTGCAAATTTCATAATTTTTTAATATTATTTGCTTAGTCTTCATCCCATTCAAAAATTGACATTTTTTTAATGGCTAATATAAGATAAATTTGACACCAAGTGATCAATAGACAAAATAATATCGTAAAATTATGAAATTCGGTGTATAGGAAGTTCAAATAGGCTAGATTATGTTTAATGGAGCCAATCGACAATTTGGATGTCCTGTTGCTAGAAACGACGTGCCAGTCGTCTTTACGCTACAATAACAAGAAAATGCAATGAGCAAGAAGAACAATCACTAGCAGCACGAATAGCATGAAATGCTGAAAAGACATCCTCAGAATGAGAAATGTAAGTTCATCCTCAATCACTAGCAATACAAAGTTGTTACTTCATACAAGTTTCAAAAATAGTCATCCTACTTACACAAACAGAAAAAAAAAAAAAAAAAAAAATCCTAACAAAACTCAAATATTATTTTCCTCATCTAAATAAGGAATAAGGATATAAATATCAGACCTTTAGCTTTCCAAAGTTGCACCAAACCTTCACCATCCACGTTGCCAATCACACAGTAGAGTCACCACTTCAAAAGCTAACCAAAGTAAAAGTTATAGACAGTAACTTCTTTCTCTACTATTTACAAGCATCATCTCCCAAGCAATTAAACAAATCTTGCAAAGCCCGATTATTTTCTCCAGAAGCATTTTTATAAGAAGCATTAGCAAACTCTGCAACCAACTTTCATAAAGCACTTTCCCGTTGAAGCGAAAAGATAAAAGAAGGGCCACAAAATCCTTATTCACAACCATTTAGCATGTACAGGCCAAGATATAGTGAAAACCACCGAAGGGCCCACAAATGCCTTCTTATGAGCTCTCCCGGAACAACTGAGAGCGAGAAAATGCTGCTGGGTTCGAGTGCAAGACCTGAGCATTATCTGAAGTCTGGCCTTTGCTTTCGGCCTTAGATTGGAAAGGCTTAAATATACCCTTATTGTTAGGTTTAATTCCAAGAGTAGCCCAAATCGAACTCTTCGCTGCCTCATCTGGGTCGTCGATTCTGAGGGTTTTTGGAACCCATAATGATTTTTCCATTTTCTCCTCACCTTGCAAGCTAGAGTCTCTCGAATGCTTTCCTAGGGTCGGAGATCCATTTCCTGAACAATTACTATTGCTTGCGGAGGATGAAGGTGAAACACCACCATTGGATCCAACCCACGGCATGGGCCATGGCCCATTGGGCCAACCAGATAGGATGGCCCAAAAAGAAGCTGGCACCAGAGGGAAAGGGATGGCGGGCGCACAGAAACCGGGGGGAGCCATCACTGGAGGAGGAGGGGCCCAGGGAATTGGGCTTGGATTGCCATTCTCTGGCCCGCAAGCAACATTGGTATATCCTGGACTCCAAGGGTAGATAAAAGGAGGTCCAAGGTAACACTGAGGGAGAGTAAATCCATTACAGTAGCCCTGCATGCCATTTTGTTCATTGTGAACTGCACTTTTAGGAAGTCCATTTTCAGCTATATTTGGAGCTGTCACAGAGGAAACACACGACGGCTCCTCCCGGTTTTCATCAGTATTATTATTCTTCCCGTGTTCTCCGATATTAAGAACAGATGTTATGGACTCACAGAGTGGCATTTCGGGCCCGAACTGTAGTACAGTTCCGTTACCTTTAACAGGCCTCACAGGGACAGCAGGACCGCATTGAATAGTCTGCTGATGGACCAAATCAGACCCATCAGATGGCACCATTATGTGACGGTAATGAGAAGAAGAGTGCTTGTTCTTACGCCTCCCTGCACCCACAGGGACGTTCCGCATGGTTCCACCAGCCGTCCAATACCTCTGGCAATTCTTGCAGAAGTGTCGGGGTTGGTTGACATTGTAGTTGTTGTAGTAACAGAACTTGGTATCCATACTGTTGCAACGAGGGCAAGGGAGAACCTTATCAGGCTTCTTAAGTTCCTTCTCTTGTCCCGGATCATCACTTTCAGTCTTAACTTGCCCCTTCGAATTTTCTGCAGATTTACTGTCTTCGGAGTTTGCTTGGCGGCCATCTTCATTAACGTTGCTCAGACCAGAAGAGTTGTCAGGCTCGGTGTGGTTTACCACCTCTGGTCCATCTCGTTTCACATCGTTGATTTCTGTGTTTTCTACTCCTTTGCTGGTAACCTGAAACGAGTATCAAGATCGTTTAGTTTTGGATGAAAGACAATATAGCATATTTCACAAATCTGCACTGTTAAAGGTATGTGCATAAATCTAGCTCCACAGAAAAAATTGTTTTAAGAAAAAGTAATAGCTTCTTAAAGGGCTTCTGTGGCCAGGATGGAGATTCTTTAGATGTAAAGGTCAAGTAAATCAGTCCGGAGAAGCATTAACAACTTTTCTACCAGAGTCACCAACAGCTTCCGACTGCAACTAGAAGCAAAAGATTCAACTTAAAGCATCTCCTCTTGGGGCTCAGAAGCTTACTCTAGATTCACACACAGCTAAAGCTCCAGTTTTATCTGTCAAATGCCTAGCTTCTACTACTACAATGGAAAAGCTATTCTAAGATAGAGGTCAAAAGGCAATAAGAAAAAAAGACAGCATATTTCAGCATATTTTTAGTCCCTGGTCAAAAAGTTGTTGCTGTATTAAATGTTTAACAACAATAACAGCATAAGCTTTGTACCTTTTTATGGTATTTAATGGTATTCCTGTTAAACATGGACTAATAAATAAAGAAGATAAGCACCATCAAAAGGATTGTGTAAACCACAAAAAAAAGACCAAAAAGAATTTTAAGGGTGCGTCCAATATGCTTTCCCTGTAAGCAACAGTAGCTTTGAAAGAGATCGTTTTTAAACAAACAAAGTTGTTAAGCATGGTTAATCAACCAGTGTGTTCAACAATCTCAACATAATAGAAGGTACACAATAGCAGAATATAGTAATTCAACCAAGTTTTCAACTGAAAATGGTTAACACAGTAATTGAATCACCATTTCTCCACAGGTAATAGGAAAGAGAATATGGGTATTAGCACGGATAAGGCGAATTATAGTTTGACTTTTATTTTGGGGGTTGAAAGGTCTTATCAGAGGCCCCTATTAATTTCAAAGACAATATTTGGTTAACAAAACTTCCTATAAATAAATCTCTACAATTCTCGAAGACGCCTTTGCAATGAATTGGGTGTTATTAGTTCTACAATAGAAGAATACGGAAAATGTTTCCCAGACATCATAATCTCTCCTAACAGATCTAAACATTGCATATCAAAGATCCCTACAAAGATAAGGCCCACAGCATATATATCATGAAATTTTATTTCTAGTCTAACATTTAAGGGAAAAAAACTACATTTTACTTAGTAAAATACCAAATTCATGATTAAGTCTGAGGAGTAGAGATATCAAAACACTAATAAGTACCAAAATAATTAAAAAACAACAACAATAACAATCCAAACACACTAACCAAGATTAAGAGGATGCTGTTCCCAAATTAGGGTTTAGGGCTTTCCACACTAAAGATGACCCCAGTAAAAGCTAAATAATTAAAAAGATTTAAACTCTCTAGTTAATTAAATGCCACTAATCAAACCCCAGCAACTATAGTATTATAGAAAGTAGCATATATAGAAGCATATTCCCAGAGTCCCAGAGTCCCAAAATCTGCAAAACGAATTATAATCTACCCGATACTAACCCAAATAGCAAAATTAGGAGCCTAAAAAAAGGTGAAAAAACTGATGAAAAAAATTATCAAAAGCATATTAATTTCATCCTCCAAATCACCAACATCGCAAATAAGATTAAGCTTTCATATCCTTAACCCTAAGACATAAGCATAATCTATCAGAATCGATGACAAAACCCTAATTAGCTCCTCAAATCGGATCACTTGATCACACCTACGACGCTATCCACATCAAACAAGAGATCAAGCTCCACAAAACAGGATTGGGGCAACCGATCCCTATCTCAGAGCTATTCCCAGCAAAAACCAAAACCAGAGAAGCGGGGAGGGGGTTTCGGTTCTCCTCACCTTCTCTACTTCCGGCGACTCCTCCGGCGGCGCCTGCTGGTCGGATGCTTCCACCGCCGCCGCCGGAGTTGGCTTAGGCGGCGGCGCTGGTGGTATTGCCGCGATGGTGTGGCCGAAGAGCTTGATCGCGGGGTCCCGGAGCTCAGCCATGGCTCCGCCGCACGATCGCGTTTCCCAAACCCCAGGGGAAACCATATCGCACATGTCCCCTTTGTGTGTGTGTGTGTGTGTGTGTGTGTGAGAGAGAGAGAGAGAGAGAGAGAGAGAGGGGGGGGGGGTTGTGAAATACGAGAGAGAGAGAGAAGTAGAGGATGAAATAGGGGTGGATGTGTAAATATATATAACTACAAGGGGGAAATGGGAAAAGAGTGGGGTGACTGGGAGATGCCGGTGGAGGGTGACGGGGACGACAGGTGGCGTCCGAGTCAGCGCGGGGGAAGGATTCTGAGCCACGAGTTTTCGTGGCTGGGAATCGACGTGGTGACGTCAGCGTGGGCAAAAAAAACATAAAAAATTTATCTTTTATTTATTTTCCTTTTGTTATTTTATATTTTTAAATTAATATTTAAAGTGTTTTTGTATAAAAAGTATGTATTTAGAAAAAAAATTTATACAGTTACAAAGTGATTTATTATATGATCAGTAAGAAATTGACTTTACAAATTTATCTCTAAAAATTTAATTAAAATAAATAAAAATAATTAAGGATTGAATAGTAATTTAAGATCTAATTGTATGTTGTTATAACTGTACTATAATTTTATAAATTACATATAATTTGATGTATTTAAATAAAATTATTATAATTGAAATCGATATAATTAAAATTTCACAAGAAAATTTTACCATATATATAGTAGTTGAAGCTACATTTAAAATAATCATCTCAGATGAATTAACTTTAAACAAGAAATAATCTCACCTTCTTTAATTATTTTTTAAACTAAAAAAAATATTCCACTTTGAAGATCCATAATATCATCACCCTAAATATAAAAATTAAAGAGATAATTTTTATAAAAATAATTTCCAGCTGCAAATAGTTAAAACAAATTATTTGAGAAGTGCAGTTGCTTTAAATATATTTAATTAAAATACATAGAGAGAGAGTTATAATTGCTATATTTTTTAACTATATATATCTTAAATTTTACTATATTTATAATTATAGTGCACAAAATATTCTTTTAAAATGATAAAAATAATTAAAAATTAAGTAAAATATTAAAAGACTCTCATGTAATTAATTCATTTTAATAAAATCATATTAAGGGTCAGTTCGATAAAAAAGGCTTATTTAATCCTAATAAAAACCTGTCAAATAAAAAAATTATATATAATGTACTCAATAAAATAAAAAAAAATAAAATATATATATTTTATTTTATTTTTTTTATGGTACTGATTGCATCTAACTTTTTTCCTTTAATTTTCTTTTTTTAAAAAGGGCAAAAAAATCACCGGCTACAACCGGTGACCCAAGAACCACCACGGCTCCACGTCACGCTTTAAATTCCGCGACATTGTGGGGCCCACCTCAAAAGGCAAGGAGAAAAAGGCCCCCTTCGCGCCACCGGAGCCGTTAACTTTGCTCTCCTTT
Organism: Tillandsia fasciculata; assembly: GCA_029168755.2. Lineage (NCBI taxonomy): Eukaryota > Viridiplantae > Streptophyta > Magnoliopsida > Poales > Bromeliaceae > Tillandsia > Tillandsia fasciculata. The sequence goes on from CM054950.1 coordinate 12,553,869, forward strand.
TTCACGAATTTGTTTTCTGGCCACAGTCCACCACTTATCTCTCTCAATTTAACTTTTTTAAAAAAAAAATTATATATGCCCTCTCCATTCACTCTAATCTCAACAATGCTACTCTAACGTGGACTATACCATTAATACTATCCACTCAACTCATTAGTACTATTAAATTTTTGATCCTCAATAAAAAAAAAATATACGATTAAAATAATAATAATTTTTTTAAAATTTAATAAGTAGTTAATAAAATAATAATATTTAAGAAGTAATAATTATTGAAATGATCTAACGGCATAAAATTTGATAGCACCAAATAGTTGTTGTTATCGATAGTATAATAATAGACGGACTCATCAAGAGTTATACTAAAATAATATTGGTCTCCATTGCTACCGATTTATTTTTGATGATTAAGCTTCTAAATCGATAATCGACATTGTTGAATATAATCTAAGTCACTAAAAGTATTTAAATTTTAAATTTTATTTTTTTTTAATATTATTGATCTAATAATTAAAGGGTTGTAAAATTTATAATCTTAATGATAAATATGAGACGTTTGCTCGTTTAATGGTGTAAAAAATTTTAAATTAATTAAACATTGGTTAGAAATTTTTTAAAATTATTTAAAACAAGATCTATATATAGTCTTGATCTCGATTACAAAAATTCTATTGTAATTTTTTAAAAAATATTTATTTTTAGTCATTCATTTTTGTATTCACTAGATACATAAGAGAACAATATCAAAAAATATAAAATTTAATTTTTAGATACTTCAAGTCGTTTATCGATCGTTAATTCAGAAACTCCATCATCAAAAACAAATCAATAGTAATAATATATATATATATATATATATATATATATATATATATATATATATATATATATATATATATATATATATATATATATAGTAGATCTTATATATTTTCAAAAGAACAAACTCAAATATGTTTGTGAATTTTTTACTATTAAACTTGTATTGAGATTTATGTAATTGTACTTTCTCTTCCTCTCTCTTTAATTGACTTTATAATAACACAAATCCTAATAAAAATTTAATTGTAAAAAATTCACAAGTATAGTTGGACTTGTACTTTTAAAAATATATAAAATCTTATATATATATATATATATATATATATATATATATATATATATATATATATATATATATATATATATATAGTAGAGCTTATATACTTTCAAAAGTACAAGCTCATCCATACTTGTAATTATTTTACCATTAGATTTGTATTGGGCTCCGTGTTATTGTAAAACCATTTAAGAAGAGAGAGAAAGAATGTACAATTGTATAAAGAATGTACAATTGTATAAATCCCAATACATATCCAATAGTAAAAAATTCACAAGTATGAATAAACTTATATTTTTGAAAGCATATAAGCTCTCTCTCTCTCTCTCTTCTCTCTCTCTCTATATATATATATATATATATATATATATATATATATATATAGCGTAGGGCTACTATACTTTTATGAGTATTGTGACGCCCCCAATAGTCCCATATCGGATGTGAATGGAATTGTGATTAGGTTTATATGAGACATGGACACTAGTAATAATTGCTAGTCTTAAACATTTTGGGCTGTGGTTTGGGTCTAACAAGTTATTATTGATAGTGGGTCGGATCGTTACATTTGGTATCGGAGCCAATAACCAGCCGGAAGTGTGTGATGAGTCTCGGCAAAACCTGAGTCTAGATGACTGGGTGGAGTCTGTGACACCCTCAATAGTCCCACATCGGATGTGGATGGAATTGTGATTGGGTTGGAATTGTGATTGGGTTTATGTGAGACATGGACACTAGTAATAATAACTAGGCTTAAGCATTTTGGACTGTGGTTTGGTCTAACGAGTTATTATTGCTAGTGGGTCGGATTATTACAAATATAAATCCTTTTGTACTTATAACTTTCCTCCTTTGGATGAAGGGATGTGCGGTTAGGATGATAGTGGTCCCCTTAGGGTTTATTGGGTTGTTGGTGAAATAATATAAATCTTAAGAACTACTAAAATTCTAACCGCACATTACTTCATTCAATAGTCGAAAATTTATGAGTAGGAAAGAATTTTACTCATAAGAGTATAGTAACTAGCTAGGCTGAAATACTATCGATAGCACAAAGCCATTGGTGCTACCAATTTTTTATCCCTTGGATTAAGAGATGTGTGGTTAGGATGATAATAGTCCCATAGGATTTAGTAGGTGGTTGGTTGAATAATATAAATTTTAGGGGACCACTATAATCGCAACCGCACATCCTTTCATCCAATGGCTGAAAGTTTGGTAGCAGCAATTGCTTGGCGCTATCGATAGTATTCCAGCCGGACTCTATATATGTATATAGTACCACTTATATATTTTTAAAAGAGCAATGCTATCTGTACACCACATTTGGGGTGTACATCTTACACCATGCCCATTCAAGAGTAAAAAATCAATAATAAAAAATTCACAAGCATGAATGAATTTGTTCTTTTAAAGGCATATAAGTTCTACTCTCTCTATCTCTCTCTCTCTCTCTCTTTATATATATATATATATTAGAACTAGTGTGCTCCGTAAGCCGTTTTTTATGATAGAATTTTAGAATTGACGATCAATTCTGGTAGACTTGATCTAACATATTTGAAGTATCTAGAAAATAAATTTTATCGTTTTTTGTTATTATTTACTAAGTCATCAAAAAGGTTCAAAATTAATAATTTTTAATAGTTGATGTGCATTATTTATATGTTTAATGGTGTAGAAATTTTTAAAACATATAAAATTTTGATAGAAATTTTTTTATACTATCTACAACCCGATCAATATCTCTAATCAAAAATTTTAATATTCCATCATAATTTTTTATAAGATTTTTATTTTTAGTCGTCCATTTTTAATCCTTTCGATCACTAGATCAAATTTTATAACGAAAAATTATAAAATTTATTTTTTAGATATTGCAAATATACAACTAGATCAAGTCTAATAGAGCTGATCATCAATTTAATTAGTTCTCGATCAAGTCAAATATACACTATCATCCTAACCACATTCTTTAATTCAAGAACAAAAAATCTATAAGTACTAATAACTTGATATTTTTAAAAATATAAAAGCACAATTATATATATATATATATAGAGAGAGAGAGAGAGAGAGAGAGAGAGAGAGAGAATTATTTTACTCCTAGTGGATTTAGAGCCAAACAAATTAAATGTAAATAAAAAAATCATTAAATATTTTTTCTAAAATAAGAATTAAAAAATAATATAAAGATTATAAATTTAGCAAGAAAATTATTTAAAAAAATTATAAGATAAGCGATAAAATGATTAAATGGATACTAAACAGGAGTTTTATAAATAACATGTACCATAATATTCTTCTTCATAAATATAATTAAAGGTAAAATTATCATTTTAATAACTTAACTATATTTTAGCAGTGTAAAATTATTATTTTAATAACTTAGATAGCATTTCACGGAAAACTGAGTGTCGATATAGACAATGATGTTAAATTTGCATATTTTGAGAAGTATAATTTAAATTATGAAAAAATATTTATAAAATTTTAAAACTTTATAGAGGTACAAATAAAATTATTCTTAAAAAATATTTTTGGTTCACATCGGAGCGAACGAGCACCGACAACGGAAAAAGCCATTTAATTATTTGATTATAATTATTTAATTTGATACAAAAATTAAAAGAATTATAGCAAATTAGTTAATTTCGGTTTATCAAAATTTAAATTCTAATCATTAAAAATTAAAAAGAAAAATTTTAGGATAAAATATAGGAGACCGGTCCATCGTGGACCACGGTCTACGAAATAATCACTCCTGTTTTTAAACCCGCGAGACCAGAAAAAAAAAAAACAAAACCAAAAAAACAAGTGGACCCCACCATTCGAATTCGCCAACCAATCAGCGCCGAGCACTCACGTGCTCGTCGGTCCCACCGATCTCAACCGTCAATTTATAAGGCGACACGTGGCTCCATCGCAACAATTTACTGGTGGGAAAAGGTACGCGCCAATAGAAACGCGGGGCGTAGGATAAGGAGGAAAATTAATCCATGTGTGTAGGATAAGGAGGAAAATTAATATGGGTTTTGCTAAGTGTACACCCCCATAAGGGGGTGTACATCCTACACCCTATTTTATTCTGGGGTAAAATTTTTTTACTGATTATTTTAATGTAATCAGTAAAATTCACTCCACCCCAAAATAGAATAGAATATAAAATGTTACATCACTCATGTGGTGTACACTTATATATACCCAATTAATATTTATATCTTATATTACATCCATTTAGAATATATATTTAATATGTTTTTAAAATATTTATTTATAAATAAATAATTTTTATATATTTTATTTAAAATATATATTTTATATTTTATTTATTTTAAAATATAATAAATTATATTTATCATTTTAAAATAACGAATGAATGAGTACTTATTTTAAAATAAACATAAAATATACGGACCAAAAAGTAAACAAAGAAAAAGCATACCTTTTGCACTTTTTCTTTTCACTCCAATACAAAATCATAAATTACTCTTTAATATATTTAGTACTTTTATTATATTAGTACGAAAATAATAATAATTATTATAATTATAATAGAAGAAGTTGCATTGAAATATCAAAACTTACAGCTTAATTTTCTTTAAATTAATAATGAAAAATAATACCTAAATATATATAATTGTTACACTTTTAAAAAAAATTACTGTTTCAAATAGTAGATAAATATTTTAATAATTCCAAATTGATTGACAGAAATTTTGATTCAAACATTTAATTTGTGATAATTAAAAGCATCGTTGTATTCCTTTTCTATAATTTAATATTTTTATTTATATTTTTTTTATCAACACGGTTTTTAAAATATGTGATAGTCTATAAATCGTGTCTTTGTTTATTTTGAAATAAATTTAGCAGAAAAATATATAATAATTAGATTTTAAATTCGAAATTTCGAGTATCAACCACCAAATCTTTTATCATATATATTAGAAAGAGTTAATCAATAATTTGTTATTGTCAAACTTAATTACTTACTTACCTAATTAATTAATTATTCAATTAAATTGGGATGGGAAATATAATATAACTAAATACTATAAATCCATTAAATAATGATAAGTACATTGGCTTTGATGGTGTCATCTTTCTATTGAACTCAATATAATTAGTGGACCCCAAAAAATTGGGACTCAATGGTCACGGTCGGGCGCGTACGATCGCTTATCCCTTCAATTTTAACTATTTTGTTTTTTTGGTATTTCGACCTGGGTTTTCCAAATCCTAACTACATCCGGAGCTCTTAATCTGCTGCCACGTGTTAATTTTATCTTTTTTTTTTTTTAAATATGCTAGAGTAAAATTTCATAATTTTTGGATAAAACTATGATGTACACATGATAGGATAGCCGAGCTATTCGAAATGAACATTTTTAAAGAGTTCCCTACTGAGGTGTTATTGGAAAGCTCCTCACCGAAGTTTTTTTTTTTTTTTTTTTTTTTTCTGACTATAAAATTGAGAATTTAAGCTTCTGCATGAGTTTAAATGTAAAATTTGTGTTTCTGAACTTTGAGTTTATATTGGTACGTACTTGCTGGATGAAAGAATTCTACGTGTGAAATTTTCAGAATTTGAAATAGTTCTATATAAAAATATATAATAGAATTAAAATTCTTAATACTACTATAGATAGTATTATTGGGCGGTACTATAATAGTTCTAAAATATGTGACCCATAACCAATTGGGGCACTACAGTTGGTATCCATAACCAATTATCAGTCGGAAATGTAGGATAAGTTTTAGATGAATTAGAAGTATACAGTGAGCAGAGCACAGCTCTCCAGCTAATGATCGTTGTGGGTGGAGCACAGATTTTCTGGATAGTGATCGTTGTGGATGGAGTGCGACTCCTCACGAGGTTAGTTAAGGATAGCGTGGCAAATCTCACATCCCCGATGCTTGTAATGTTTGAACACGATGAGCACATCGGGACTTAAAGAGAAGAATGTGACATCTTCGAAATTTTAAATAGTTCTACATAAAAAAATATAATATGATTAACTTCTTAATCCGACTATTACATTTTGAATGATGCCTAGACTCAAAATATATATTAAGAGTGTTAAGCATGTTAAAATTAGAATAGTTTTAGATTGAATAACACCCTAAATAATTGGTATGTCACAATACACTGCCCTACGATAATAAAACTATCGAAAAAGTCACACCCAAGTAAAAAATCTGAGGCGTTCTTTAGTTATCTAGTCCTTTAACAATTTCTTGCAAGTGAGCTGTTTCACCTGTTGTTTAAAAAAAAAAAAAAAAAAAATTATAAAATATTTAAATTTATAAAATTTAATTTTTTTTTTATTTTATTTTATAAATTTTAATCCTTCCTATTCTTCTTATTCCTATTTAATTTACCAAACATAAATTTTTTTATTCTCGATATAATTCTTATAATACTGAACCAAATACAAAATTATTTTAATTACTGCTTGTATCTGAACTTATATCTATCTCAGAAATAATTAATTTTTGTTTATACCAGAACCAAACTTAATCTTAAAGTGTAAGCAATGGGAAGATTTTTTTTCACTAAAGTACAAAATTTATATATAAAGTTTAGTGGATACAAGTATGCAAACCCACGTGAAAAAGAGGCCCACCGACGATAACTCGATGATGCGTACGTGGGGTTGCGATTGATGACGCGGCCACATATTAAGATGTATCTCTCAAAAGACAATTTCCCACCACAACTTTAAGATCTCACTAAACCAAAAACAACGGTCCCAAAATTTGTTGAGATATATCTCATGACACTCAAAACCCTACCGACCACACAAAGCACATATCCATGTAGAATCCAAGTTCTTATGGTTGTGGTTAATTTACATGTAGTTGTGGAGAATTGAAGTGGGAAGGAACCCAATTAATTAAAAATAAATAATAATAATAATAATAATAATAATAATAAAATTATATGGATTATTATTATTTTTTTTTTTTTTTTTTTTGATATAATTGTAACTTAGTTTCTGTACTTTATATTTAAATTATTTTCACTGCATGTCAAGTTTTTATGTATAAATTATCTATGTAAACGTTAAGAAAAATTTTAATTTTTATTCTATTTGAGTTTAACTAAAATAACTTTAAGTATTTTAAAATTGACTATTTAATAATAAAAGAGAAGAAGATAATTTTAATATTAGAATAATACAAGACAGTAGTACTATGAATATATTTTAGTCTCAAAATAATAATAATAATAATAATAATAATGAAGGAATGAATGGCTACAAAGTGAGCAAAGGAAGGGCAGGGAGAGATGCAAGGAGAGTCCTCCTCCTAAAAATTTCCACCAATTGTGGGACTCATTGATGTCTCATCCACCTACTTCTTTACACATATCAAGAAGAGAAGTGCTTTTTGGGGCAGCTAGCAAAAGCTATGGCCCAACATTGGAAGGGTGGGCATGAGGGGAGCCACATGTTTTGTCCATCTCTTGCTACTTTACCTTTTTAATTGAAGTGGGCTGGCTTTGTGTGCTTGGAAAAATAATAATAATAATAATAATAATAATAATAATAATAATAATAAGGTGCAAATTGGAGTTGGATCTATCTAGAGGAATTTGAGTGTACTTTTGAATTTAAGAAGATGAGGGAGCATAGCTACATTGGCTAATAGGAAAAAGAGTTTGACATCAATTGTTTTTGGTGTAACCGTATAAACGATACAGAATTTGATAGTTGATATTTTAGATTTTAAATTCAAAACATAGTTATTTTATATTTTCAACTAAATTTATTATTTTAAAAAAAAATAAACAAGATCTATAGCATACAATCTCTCTCTCTCTCTCTCTTTCTCAAAAAAAAAAAAAAAAAAAAAAAAAAAAAAAAAAAAAAAAAAAGCTTTAGAAATAAAGAGGGGGTTTGACTTGGATTCTAGCTAGAGCTAGGACATTGAACAAAGTACACTTGATCAAGTACTTAGACCCAACATTCATAATTGATGAGGTTGAGTTTGGTCCTTTTGTAAAGTTGGCTTCTTTTGGTAAAACTAAGGGATTGTCATATAAAGGAAGGAATTTTTTATTTTTTATTATTATTTTTTTTTAAAAAAAAGAGAGAGAGAGAGAGAGAGAGAGGGGAGAGAGAGAGAGAGAGAGAGAGTTTAGTAAATTATAAATTAAGTTATTGGGTAAAAAGGAAATGTTGAGACAGAGAGGGATATAAAGATGATATACTTTTTTATTTTTCAGAGAGCTCTACCAAAAATTACATTAAACAAATCATTGTGATTTGTGTGCCCATGTTTTTTTTTTAGAAAGAAATAAATAAAATATTGAATAAATTACACTTTTGATTTTCAAACTTACAGAAGCAGTGTGACTTTGGTTCTTAAAATTTAATTTATTTTAATTTTTGGTTTGAATTTTTTATACTATTACAATCAAAAAATCATGCAATTTAATTACTGCAACAGTTTAGAAAATTTTAGTTAAAAATTATAATAAATTAAAATTTAAAAACTAAAAGTATAATTTATATTAAAATATTTTATATCGCACTTTTTAACACTGTGTAGTATATTTTGATGATAATAAAATGTTTGGTATTGATGTAATGTCCCATATTTTTTTTTTGTTACGAAGAAAAGCTAGAAAAATAAAAGCTAGCTCAATTTAATCTCTTGATGATGCGGAGGATCATTTTGGTCCGTAAAAATCGATATTCAGAGCCAAATTCGACCAAACACTCATAAGGCCGAACCAAAAAACTTAAAATTTGAAATAATTTTTTCTGTTTATAATATTTCAAAGTATATTATATTATAAAATTCTAAAACTTTAAAATACAAATTCAAATATCCTATCAAATATTTAAATATATTATAAAATATAAAATTTGTTCATTCAGTTGGATTTTCATTTCATATTTCTATTTTTATTACCGAAATCATATCAGTCTACTATCAAATAAATTCATTCCGTGAAGATTTCGAATTGAAGTAAAATTTCAAGTATACAAACCTATTGACATCCCTAGATCAGCTACATCTAATCTGCACCGGATGCTCGCGATAGTTGTTCATAGATCAAGCATGCATTCCTTCTGGATTCAACTTTGTAGGATCGTTGGCGCTAATCATTAATCCCAAAAGCTCGAGCTGTTAGAAATACGCAACCAATTCACTTAAAGCGTACAGACACAGCGCCCACGGGTCTCGACCGGACTCAACCCACCTGGACGTTAGGTCTATTGTTGGGCCTCTTGCCGTTAGGTCTATTGTGTACCGCAGCCCCATTCAACTTATTGGGCTCACCCAACTCAACTTATTAGTCTCCTGGATCTATTATCACGGGCAGAAAATTTGACCTATTTTTAACCCATAAATAAATAGCCAACAAACTTTCAATTCAGTCATTTGAACCGGAATGAAAATAGAGCAAATTAGAGAATTCCCATTCCACTTGAGAATCAGAATCGAAATAAAATTCTCGCTTGTATATCAAACATTCACAAATAGAATTATCCATTATGATTTCGATTCTTGATGAAAAAAAATAAATAAATAAATAACAGCCAAATATGCCTCCAGCCCAAATATTTTTGGTTATTTTTAATGTTAAACCGGACCTAGAATAGGTCCAGTCCAGTCCAATCCGAATAAAACATGATTTTTCTGCAAGTACAATCACCTGAAGACCTTATTCAAATATCAGAATAAATTACCAAATAACTGTTTATTATTCCGATTTTTCAAGTATGATCGCAAGTAGTAATGAATTAAAATTTTAATTTTTTTATAATTAAATTATTCATAATTTAATAGAATAATATATTTTATCTATAATATAATTTATCTTATTCTTAAAAAAATATCTCATTCAAAATATTTGATCAATTCTTCGGAGTAAATCAAAAGAATATACAGAAAAAAAATATTCATGCATCCAAATATAATTTAGATAGTTTATTCCGTGCTTGAGTCGACCTAATCAAAATAAGAAATTATTCCAAATAATTTTTAAAAAATTTATAATTTGGCAAATAATCCTACTGAAAATATATTTGGTAAAATAACCTTTTTTTTAACAACTCAGTGCGAGGTGAATTTTTTTTTAAAATACAGTAAATCATTCACCGCCTTCAAAAGACAATAAATAATTCACGATATTTATACAATCCTACTAAAGCGGTGAATCATTCACCAATTTTTTTTAAGGCAGTGAACGATTTACTGTTTTTAATAAATTTAGGTCGTTACAATTCACTAACTAATATAAGATGATTGTTAATAAAATCGTGCCTAATCCGTGCCTACATTCCTATTTTATGCGAACTCCTTCTTCCCTCTTATATTAATTAGTAAATAATAATAATTTAAATTTTTCAAAAACAGTGAGTCGTCACCGTCTTCAAGAAGACGATAAACGATTCACCGTTTTAGTAAAAATTTATTAAAACGATGAATAATTCGCCATCTTGCATTTTTAAATAAATTCTCATCCGACACTGAGTTGTCAAAAAAAAATTTATATTTTACAAAAATATAATTTTAGTAAAATTATTTTTTTAATTATAAAATTTTTAAAAGTTATCTAGAAAAAAAAAGTCCAGCTAAAGTGTTTTACTTCACTTTTTATTATTCGCATGCCAAACTATCTTTTACTTTTTCAGTATTTGGTTTCACAAGAGAATTTTGTCCGATCCTATTTGCAGCTAATTCTCAACTCTCCGAGCAATAATGGATTGAGTCACCCACAGTTGGGATGCAAATGGATCCGAGTTGGTGGGGCTCCCGCTAGATTGGTGGAGCTCCCGTTTCGATTCCCTCCGAATGAAATAGTAGGTAGGAAGTAAAAATATAAAACATATCGAATTCATCTCGATCTACCAAGAAAATCGAATAAAAAGCAAAAATCTCTTTACTTCCATTGATCCGTTTCGATCAGCAAAAAATTCACTCATGTCCTGATCTGCTCCAAATGGAGCGATAAATAAGAGTTTTCGAATCGGTCATAAAAAAAAAAAAAAAAAAAAAGCTGGAGATGAAGGCCGGACCCCTCATGCCTTCGGATCTGTTTAGTTTGTATTCCTACATAGCCGCTTTCTTCTGCGTAGTCTCGCTACTTTATATTATTAGCATTAGTAAATATAACGAATTTGAGTAATTAATCGAGTCATCAAACAATGGAAAGTAGTGTTAAATTCCGCGCCAGTAAAATAAATCTAAGTTTGGGATAATTACTCACTGGATGTCCGAATCTTTTGAATGGTTATACAAAATCTTTTGAAAATGGTTATGTACAAATAAAATCCTTATTATTATTGTTAAATAAAAAAAATAAAAAGAAAATATATCTGTTAAGAGAATTGGGCCTCTAAGAGACCCAATTGGGCCTTTTTTCTTTGTGGGTGCCCTTTCTGGACGAAGAGACCCTCTCCCAGCCGTCTTTGTTTAGGAGGTATGATATGCACCCAAATAAGGGGTGTACCGCCAAATTGTGAGAAGGACTCTTTTGTAATTTCACCTTATTCTTTGGTCCAGTCGTAAAAACGGTTCGAAGAGACCCTCTCCCACTCTCATTTTCCGCGGAAACCCTAACCCAAAAACCCTTTTAATCATCGCCCCCGTTCTCTCTCCCGCACCTCTCCTCCCTCTCGATCATATAGGCATCAGGGTAAGAAGAATCTCTAAACAATCTGTATTGTTCCTCTCTATTTCTCTCCAATTCCCGATTTTGCCTCGATTTATTCATAATTTGATCGTAATTTCTCGATTTTTAGCGGCTAATTTTGATCTAGGATGGGAGCGAAGGCGAAGAAGGCTTTGAAGAAGAATCTGAAGAAAGCTTCTGCTCAGCTCACGCTTTCTCGTCGCAAGAACGAATCTTCCGTCGATTTCTTGGTATTTTTCAAATTTTCTTTGTTTTCCCCCTCATTTTTAGGTTTTATTGCACTCTTTTATGCCTATTTATGCATGTTATTTGGTAAAAAAAATGTACAGGGGCTTTATCAACTCTAGGGCATTGTGAATTGAGCCCTCAACTATGATTTATGGTTTTTTTATCAATTAAATTAGGGATTTTGCTAAATTTAGAAGCGATTATGTTAAATATAATTGTTTGCAACATTTTTCCACCTGATAGAACCACAGATTTTTTGTTAACTGTTGATATGAAATTGATAGCTAACAGAATTGTTAATTTAAACAAATCCCCAATTCAATGTTGGAAAAAAGAAACTTTTAAAGCAATTCAATCAAACGAAACAATAGTTCAGCGTTTGATTTTAGAGTGGCTTTGTAGTTGAAGGGGTCTCCGTGGACTTTCGCCTTATTATTATCACAATACACTGCCCTACGATAATAAAACTATCGAAAAAGTCACACCCAAGTAAAAAATCTGAGGCGTTCTTTAGTTATCTAGTCCTTTAACAATTTCTTGCAAGTGAGCTGTTTCACCTGTTGTTTAAAAAAAAAAAAAAAAATTATAAAATATTTAAATTTATAAAATTTAATTTTTTTTTATTTTATTTTATAAATTTTAATCCTTCCTATTCTTCTTATTCCTATTTAATTTACCAAACATAAATTTTTTTATTCTCGATATAATTCTTATAATACTGAACCAAATACAAAATTATTTTAATTACTGCTTGTATCTGAACTTATATCTATCTCAGAAATAATTAATTTTTGTTTATACCCGAACCAAACTTAATTTTAAAGTGTAAGCAATGGGAAGATTTTTTTTCACTAAAGTACAAAATTTATATATAAAGTTTAGTGGATACAAGTATGCAAACCCACGTGAAAAAGAGGCCCACCGACGATAACTCGATGATGCGTACGTGGGGTTGCGATTGATGACGCGGCCACATATTAAGATGTATCTCTCAAAAGACAATTTCCCACCACAACTTTAAGATCTCACTAAACCAAAAACAACGGTCCCAAAATTTGTTGAGATATATCTCATGACACTCAAAACCCTACCGACCACACAAAGCACATATCCATGTAGAATCCAAGTTCTTATGGTTGTGGTTAATTTACAAGTAGTTGTGGAGAATTGAAGTGGGAAGGAACCCAATTAATTAAAAATAAATAATAATAATAATAATAATAATAATAAAATTATATGGATTATTATTATTGTTTTTTTTTTTTTTTTTTTTTGATATAATTGTAACTTAGTTTCTGTACTTTATATTTAAATTATTTTCACTGCATGTCAAGTTTTTATGTATAAATTATCTATGTAAACGTTAAGAAAAATTTTAATTTTTATTCTATTTGAGTTTAACTAAAATAACTTTAAGTATTTTAAAATTGACTATTTAATAATAAAAGAGAAGAAGATAATTTTAATATTAGAATAATACAAGACAGTAGTACTATGAATATATTTTAGTCTTAAAAAAAAAAAATAATAATAATAATAATAATAATGAAGGAATGAATGGCTACAAAGTGAGCAAAGGAAGGGCAGGGAGAGATGCAAGGAGAGTCCTCCTCCTAAAAATTTCCACCAATTGTGGGACTCATTGATGTCTCATCCACCTACTTCTTTACACATATCAAGAAGAGAAGTGCTTTTTGGGGCAGCTAGCAAAAGCTATGGCCCAACATTGGAAGGGTGGGCATGAGGGGAGCCACATGTTTTGTCCATCTCTTGCTACTTTACCTTTTTAATTGAAGTGGGCTGGCTTTGTGTGCTTGGAAAAATAATAATAATAATAATAATAATAATAATAATAATAATAAGAAGGTGCAAATTGGAGTTGGATCTATCTAGAGGAATTTGAGTGTACTTTTGAATTTAAGAAGATGAGGGAGCATAGCTACATTGGCTAATAGGAAAAAGAGTTTGACATCAATTGGTTTTGGTGTAACCATATAAACGATACAGAATTTGATAGTTGATATTTTAGATTTTAAATTCAAAGCATAGTTGTTTTATATTTTCAACTAAATTTATTATTTTAAAAAAATAAACAAGATCTATAGCATACAATCTCTCTCTCTCTCTCTCTCTCTCTCTCTCTCTCTGTCAAAAAAAAAAAAAAAAAAAAAAAAAAAGCTTTAGAAATAAAGAGGGGTTTGACTTGGATTCTAGCTAGAGCTAGGACATTGAACAAAGTACACTTGATCAAGTACTTAGACCCAACATTCATAATTGATGAGGTTGAGTTTGGTCCTTTTGTAAAGTTGGCTTCTTTTGGTAAAACTAAGGGATTGTCATATAAAGGAAGGAATTTTTTATTTTTTATTCTTTTTTTTAAAAAGAGAGAGAGAGAGAGAGAGAGAGAGAGAGAGAGAGAGAGAGAGAGAGGGGAGAGAGAGAGAGAGAGAGTTTAGTAAATTATAAATTAAGTTATTGGGTAAAAAGGAAAAGTTGAGACAGAGAGGGATATAAAGATGATATACTTTTTTATTTTTCAGAGAGCTCTACCAAAAATTACATTAAACAAATCATTGTGATTTGTGTGCCCATGTTTTTTTTAGAAAGAAATAAATAAAATATTGAATAAATTACACTTTTGATTTTTAAACTTACAGAAGCAGTGAGACTTTGGTTCTTAAAATTTAATTTATTTTAATTTTTAGTTTGAATTTTTTATACTATTACAATCAAATCATGCAATTTAATTACTGCAACAGTTTAGAAAATTTTAGTTAAAAATTATAATAAATTAAAATTTAAAAACTAAAAGTATAATTTATATTAAAATATTTTATATCGCACTTTTTAACACTGTGTAGTATATTTTGATGATAATAAAATGTTTGGTATTGATGTAATGTCCCATATTTTTTTTTGTTACGAAGAAAAGCTAGAAAAATAAAAGCTAGCTCAATTTAATCTCTTGATGATGCGGAGGATCATTTTGGTCCGTAAAAATCGATATTCAGAGCCAAATTCGACCAAACACTCATAAGGCCGAACCAAAAAACTTAAAATTTGAAATAATTTTTTCTGTTTATAATATTTCAAAGTATATTATATTATAAAATTCTAAAACTTTAAAATACAAATTCAAATATCCTATCAAATATTTAAATATATTATAAAATATAAAATTTGTTCATTCAGTTGGATTTTCATTTCATATTTCTATTTTTATTACCGAAATCATATGTTCATTCAGTTGGATTTTCATTTCATATTTCTATTTTTATTACCGAAATCATATCAGTCTACTATCAAATAAATTCATTCCGTGAAGATTTCGAATTGAAGTAAAATTTCAAGTATACAAACCTATTGACATCCCTAGATCAGCTACATCTAATCTGCACCGGATGCTCGCGATAGTTGTTCATAGATCAAGCATGCATTCCTTCTGGATTCAACTTTGTAGGATCGTTGGCGCTAATCATTAATCCCAAAAGCTCGAGCTGTTAGAAATACGCAACCAATTCACTTAAAGCGTACAGACACAGCGCCCACGGGTCTCGACCGGACTCAACCCACCTGGACGTTAGGTCTATTGTTGGGCCTCTTGCCGTTAGGTCTATTGTGTACCGCAGCCCCATTCAACTTATTGGGCTCACCCAACTCAACTTATTAGTCTCCTGGATCTATTGTCACGGGCAGAAAGTTGGACCTATTTTTAACCCATAAATAAATAGCCAACAAACTTTCAGTTCAGTCATTTAAACCGGAATCGGAATGAAAATAGAAAAAATTAGAGAATTCCCATTCCACTTGAGAATCAGAATCGAAATAAAATTCTCGCTTGTATATCAAACATTCACAAATAGAATTATCCATTATCATTTCGATTCTTGATTAAAAAAAAAAAAAAAAAAAAAACAGCCAAATATGCCTCCAGCCCAAATATTTTTGGTTATTTTTAATGTTAAACCGGACCTAGAATAGGTCCAGTCCAGTCCAATCCGAATAAAACATGATTTTTCTGCAAGTACAATCACCTGAAGACCTTATTCAAATATCAGAATAAATTACCAAATAACTGTTTATTATTCCGATTTTTCAAGTATGATCGCAAGTAGTAATGAATTAAAATTTTAATTTTTTTATAATTAAATTATTCATAATTTAATAGAATAATATATTTTATCTATAATATAATTTATCTTATTCTTAAAAAAATATCTCATTCAAAATATTTGATCAATTCTTCGGAGTAAATCAAAAGAATATACAGAAAAAAAATATTCATGCATCCAAATATAATTTAGATAGTTTATTCCGTGCTTGAGTCGACCTAATCAAAATAAGAAATTATTCCAAATAATTTTTAAAAAATTTATAATTTGGCAAATAATCCTACTGAAAATATATTTGGTAAAATAACTTTTTTTTTGCCAACTCAGTGAGAGGTGAATTTTTTTAAAAAATACAGTAAATCATTCACCGCCTTCAAAAGACAATAAATAATTCACGATATTTATAAAATCCTACTAAAGCGGTAAATCGTTCACCATTTTTTTTTAAGGCAGTAAACGATTTACCGTTTTTAATAAATTTAGGTCGTTATAATTCACTAACTAATATAAGATGATTGTTAATAAAATCGTGTTTAATTTGTGCCTATATTTCTATTTTGTGCGAACTCATTCTTTCCTCTTATATTAGTTAGCAAATAATAATAATTTAAATTTTTCAAAAACAGTGAGTCGTCACCGTTTTCAAAAAGACGGTAAACGATTCACCGTTTTAATAAAAATTTATTAAAACAATGAATAATTCGTCATCTTGTATTTTTAAATAAATTCTCATCCGACACTGAGTTGTTAAAAAAAAATCTATATTTTACAAAAATATAATTTTAGTAAAATTATTTTTTTAATTATAAAATTTTTAAAAGTTATCTAGAAAAAAAAAAAAGTCCAGCTAAAGTGTTTTACTTCACTTTTTATTATTCACATGCCAAACTATCTTTTACTTTTTCAATATTTGGTTTCACAAGAGAATTTTGTCAGATCCTATTTGCAGCTAATTCTCAACTCTCCCAGCAATAATGGATTGAGTCACCCACAGTTGGGATGCAAATGGATGCAAATGGATCCGAGTTGGTGGGGCTCCCGCTAGATTGGTGGAGCTCCCGTTTCGATTCCCTCCGAATGAAATAGTAGGTAGGAAGTAAAAATATAAAACATATCGAATTCATCTCGATCTACCAAGAAAATTGAATAAAAAGCAAAAATCTCTTTACTTCCATTGATCCGTTCCGATCAGCAAAAAATTCACTCATGTCCTGATCTGCTCCAAATGGAGCGATAAATAAGAGTTTTCGAATCGGTCATAAAAAAAAAAAAAAAAAAAGCTGGAGATGAAGGCCGGACCCCTCATGCCTTCGGATCTGTTTAGTTTGTATTCCTACATAGCCGCTCCCTTCTGCGTAGTCTCGCTACTTTATATTATTAGCATTAGTAAATATAACGAATTTGAGTAATTAATCGAGTCATCAAACAATGGAAAGTAGTGTTAAATTCCGCGCCAGTAAAATAAATCTAAGTTTGGGATAATTACTCACTGGATGTCCGAATCTTTTGAATGGTTATACAAAATCTTTTGAAAATGGTTATGTACAAATAAAATCCTTATTATTATTGTTAAATAAAAAAAATAAAAAGAAAATATATCTGTTAAGAGAATTGGGCCTCTAAGAGACCCAATTGGGCCTTTTTTCTTTGTGGGTGCCCTTTCTGGACGAAGAGACCCTCTCCCAGCCGTCTTTGTTTAGGAGGTATGATATGCACCCAAATAAGGGGTGTACCGCCAAATTGTGAGAAGGACTCTTTTGTAATTTCACCTTATTCTTTGGTCCAGTCGTAAAAACGGTTCGAAGAGACCCTCTCCCACTCTCATTTTCCGCGGAAACCCTAACCCAAAAACCCTTTTAATCATCGCCCCCGTTCTCTCTCCCGCACCTCTCCTCCCTCTCGATCATATAGGCATCAGGGTAAGAAGAATCTCTAAACAATCTGTATTGTTCCTCTCTATTTCTCTCCAATTCCCGATTTTGCCTCGATTTATTCATAATTTGATCGTAATTTCTCGATTTTTAGCGGCTAATTTTGATCTAGGATGGGAGCGAAGGCGAAGAAGGCTTTGAAGAAGAATCTGAAGAAAGCTTCTGCTCAGCTCACGCTTTCTCGTCGCAAGAACGAATCTTCCGTCGATTTCTTGGTATTTTTCAAATTTTCTTTGTTTTCCCCCTCATTTTTAGGTTTTATTGCACTCTTTTATGCCTATTTATGCATGTTATTTGGTAAAAAAAATGTACAGGGGCTTTATCAACTCTAGGGCATTGTGAATTGAGCCCTCAACTATGATTTATGGTTTTTTTATCAATTAAATTAGGGATTTTGCTAAATTTAGAAGCGATTATGTTAAATATAATTGTTTGCAACATTTTTCCACCTGATAGAACCACAGATTTTTTGTTAACTGTTGATATGAAATTGATAGCTAACAGAATTGTTAATTTAAACAAATCCCCAATTCAATGTTGGAAAAAAGAAACTTTTAAAGCAATTCAATCAAACGAAACAATAGTTCAGCGTTTGATTTTAGAGTGGCTTTGTAGTTGAAGGGGTCTCCGTGGACTTTCGCCTTATTATTATTTTTAGCTTTTTCGGATAAAAAATTGTTCTTTTTGGTATAATTGTAGTCTTTAGAAGGGGGTCCGGGAGGGAAATAGTGGAAAAGGAGGAGCCGAAGAAAGATACTGCGACGGTTTTGTACATCGGGCACATTCCTCATGGGTTTTATGAGGAACAGATGGAAGGTGAATTGCTTTTTCGTGCTGTTATTTGAGATTTCGAACTTTCTTGTGATTGTTGTAGATTGAGTACTTTAGAAGTTCATTTTGTTTTAATACAGGATTCTTTAAGCAGTTTGGGAAAATTAAGAGATTGAGACTTGCTCGAAACAGGAAGGTATGTATCTTTTTGAATTGCTTTTTTATTTATTTGCGTTTTATTTTATTTTCACTGGTGATAGAAAAGCTATTGTTTTGGGAATGCTTACAAGAATTTTGCTTATCACAAGAACTATATATCTTGTAAATCACACATAGTAGTAGCTTTGCTTTGTTTCATAATTTTGTGTTTAAAACTTTAAGCTGAGTTCTCTATGTAACGACCCGGCCCACTAGCAATAATAACTCGTTGGGCCCAAATCACAGTCCAAAATGTTTAAGCCTAGTTATTATTATTAGTATTCATTGTCTCTTATATATCTAATCACAATCACATTTTCATCCGATGTGGGACTATTGGGGTGTCACTGATTCCTCTCGTTTAGGCCTGACGTTCTCGTCAACCCAATCAGACGCACAACCCAAGATCACCAGGTGATGTAAGACTTGTCTCGCTAGCTCTGTCATCTAGAACCAGACTCAGTCGAGACTCGTCACACACTTCCGGCTGGTAATTGGTTTTGATACCAAATGTAACGATCCGGCCCACTAGTAATAATAACTCGTTGGACCCAAACCACCGGCCCAAAATGCCTAAGCCCAGTTATTATTATTAGTGTCCATTGTCTCTTATATATCCAATCACAATTCCATTCCAATCTGATGTGGGACTATTGGGGTGTCACACTCTAGCCATTTGATATGTTCCTTTTTGATTATTTTGAATGTTCAAACTCTCTCTCTCCCTCTCTATCCTTTTTTTCCCTTTGTATGTGGATCTCCTTTTCACTGTAAACTAAGTTTAAATTTTTTTGCGAAAAATTAAATGTTCGAAATCAATCTAAATCACCAAACTTGGTGAGCTACTCATCTTGGAGTTGACCTATATAAGAAGCTAAATGTATTGTAAGAACGATCATTTGGAGACGATTTGTGTGCTGAAGGTAGGTGAAGAAATTGAAAATAGGTGATGGGAATACAATAGATAGGCAAAGCATTTAATAACAGTCAATTCTCGCCTATCAAATGATAATATGCTTTTTAAGTTGCTAAGAAGTGTTTGAACTTTACATATTTCGTAGTTTTTTTTGTTTCTGTTGTTTGCTTTTGGGAATACAAAAGCCACTCTGGATTACCACTAAGGGAGGCTGGTAATGATGTTTATCTCTCTTAGCTTTTATGTCCTTATCTTTAAATGGATTGCTTTTTTGGTGCTATTACAGATGATTGGATTATCATTTGTTTGTGGTTAATAGCTTGCATATTGTTACAATATGATCCTTTTTGTATCATATATTTTCCTCTATTTGTTCTAAACGTTGTGTGGTTTTTTAGACAGGAAAATCTAAGCACTACGGATTTATTGAATTTGAAAACCCTGAGGTAAATTAAGAATCACAACATTATGTTGGATAAACTTGTTGCCTATGTTTTACTAAATGCTGCCTTTTGCATGATAACTTGTTCAGGTAGCCAAGGTCGTGGCTGAGGAGATGAATAATTACTTACTGTTTGAGCACACCCTTCAAATTCATCCTGTTCCACTAGAGCGTGTTCATCCAAAGTTGTAAGTAAAAAAACCTTTATAATATGATTAGATTTCTCCTCATATGACCTTAATTTTCACTTACCGGTCATCTCGACATTGTAGAACCTACGCAATGTCATTAGCTGGGTTTTCTCCTTGCCATCAATAATTTGCCTTAACTTTTTAGATCATCAGAATATGAAATTGTATACGATTGTGCATCAATGTACGCACCATCGTGCCTTTGGTGAAAATTGGGTAGCAATGGAATATATGTCCTATGATGATGATGTTGATGTTTTTCCTTCGCCCCTCCCCCCCCCCCCTCTTGGGCTTAGGTGGAGAGGAGTAAGTAGGAGATTTATACCATTGAATTGGAAGGAAATTTCACGGAAGCAGCATAACAAGGTAAACCAATCTTTATGATTCTCGAAGCAGTTATTCAGCGATCGACTCTAATAGACCAGCTTCGGTAATATGACTATGTATTTAAAATATTGCTGCAGGAAAGAACAGCGGGAGAGCACCAAAAGATGGTTCGAGGAATTCTAAAGCGAGATGAGAAGCGGCGCAAACGAATTAAAGATGCTGGAATTGATTATGAATGCCCAGAACTTGTAAGTGAATATCTCTTTCTCCTTAATCATGAGGTTATTTGGTTCTTTTTTTAGTTTAATTTTGGATTCGTCCTCCAGAAGTAAAATATAAAGCATTATAGCGCTTGTGTTTAAACATGTAAGGGTAAAATGTATGTACAGTACAGTCCCTATACTGTCCTGATAATGCGACTTGATCCCTGAAATTTTCACTTATACATTTTTCTTGCAACAAATGTTGCACTTCCACTGTTGACTGTTGGAAAAAATCTGACATCCGTGTCAGATTTTGCTGCAAAATGACCTTTTTAACCCTGTTGTAACGAAGTTACTTTACAAGAAAAGGGATAAAACGACTACTTTACTAGAGGAATAAGATTCTTTTGCCGGTCGAGGTTGGGATAGAAAGATACAATCAGGGGCTAAAGAGTTCAAACAAAAGCGCATAGGGACCAATTCTAATCCATACAAATTGCCCCAAATGTAATCCACTTGCCAGATTTACTGCCTGTTTGGCCTGGCCTTCGGATTAGCTTCTCTGGAAGCATCAACCATGTACTGGAGTCTGGAGATCAGCTGTAGTCTGGAGCTAAAATAAGCTTCGTGGCTCCCAATAAAAACGCTCCTACCTGCAGCGCTTCTACTCGTGCTGTTTCGACGGGAGAGTGTTAGTCAGACAGCTCCAGCTGGGCCATGCATTACAAGGGATTAGGCTGTGTGTTTTCTTTTACACTAAAGTTGGATGATTTATCAGAGTTATTACATTACTGTAAAACAATCAATAATATATTGCTTACACATTTCTTTTCTCTCTCTTTTTTTTGTTTTTGTTTTTGTTTTTGTTTTTTGCTTTCAACTTTTTCCTTCCCGTCGACGGCGACAGGTGGGTCTCCAACCTGCGGCAAAGAAAATCAAGTTCGACGACGACGACGAAGAAGAAGAAGACTAGTTAGTTAGCATCAGAGTAATCAAGTTATATCTCTCTTTTGTAGCGATGACGGAACAGATTTGATCCAATCCTACTTCTAAGTTGCAGTGTTGTAAGAATGGGGTTTAGGGTTTATGCTGAAAATGAAAGCATAATGAAGGAATGAATCCCCCCATCATTTTTGTTTGTTTTTATCCTTTTTAACTCCAACTCAGGATGATTATAGCTTGCTTATTTCTAGAGAATTTAATCTTTCTTTTGGAGACTCAAAAAAGTATATTTCCTAGTGGTGCTATTGTGTATTCTTTCAAATTGGTTCCTTAATGCTTTTTTTTTTTTTTCCCTGCTTGTTTAAACAATTTGATTTCTTCTTTGATTAATTAGCTTGTATGGTTATGCTTTCAAATATTGGATGGTTTTTTAATCACAAAGTTTTATTTGGATAGAACTATTTATTTATTTATTTATTTATTTATTTATTTTTATTTTTTTAATTTTGATAAAAGTATTTTCAATTAGCTTTTTTGCTAGAACAACGAGCCAAAGCTTCAAATAGAAGAATTCTTTTGGAGCAAGGATGCCCCCATTATCAAATTTTTGCCTCAACTCGTTTTCTGTGGCTACTCCTAGATCCTAATTCGTCCAGCCAAATAATAATTTTTTTTTTTTATAAATTATAATATTATTGAGTTATATATAATTAATAATATCGACCATCAAAATTAAAAATATCAATTAAAATTACCAATAAAATTTAAAAACTTCAAATACATACATATTAAATAATATAAATAAATAAAAGACTACTATGAGTTACAGCACTAATTTATTTGTATTTTTTTTTTATATAAATATATTATATTTTTAGAGATATTTTTTAAAGTTATAAATAATTTTCGGGACGGAGCAGGTAAAAATTTTTTCCATTATGCCCTGCATCCGCTTTTTAATTAGCTTTTCAAGTATTGGAGACTGTTTGAAACGAGATGGATGGTTTTTTATTCTCAAAGTTATGCTAGAATAGAATTATTTATTTTTTTTTTTAAAAAAATTAATTAATTTTGATAAAAGTATTTTCAATTTGCTTTAAATAATTAAAAAAAATTAATTAATTTTGATAAAAGTTTTTTTAATTTGCTTTAAATAAAAGAATTGTTTCGGCATGCTGTTGGACTCGACCGACTCGTACGGGCAACAACCAAAACCGATAGCTTTGCCTAAGGGCTCGTCGGATATATTAAATTTAAATCTGAACACGCATCCAAACCCGACCCGCTAATATTGAGCCTGTGTGCTTGTGGCGGAATTAGATCGGATCCGGATCGTCTGTCAAGGAACGGATTAGATCGATCGATCTCTCTAAGCGGTGGGCCAAATTTCCACCGTCCATTTCGCCTTAGCTCGAAAACGAGGGTTTAACGGTGGGTTTTTCTCCCTCACCCCCGAGTCCAGAGAGCCGCTTCGAGAGGAAGCATAAGAAGAAGAAGAAGAAGAAGAAGAAGGGGAGAGAGAGAGAGAGAGAGAGAGAGAGAGAGACAGCTCGCGATCGTCGTCCTAAACAATCCGTATTGTTCCTCTCTATTTCTCTCCAATTCCCGATTTTGCCTCGATTTGTTCATAATTTGCTCGTAATTTCTCTATTTTTAGCGGCTAATTTTGATCTAGGATGGGAGCGAAGGCGAAGAAGGCTTTGAAGAAGAATCTGAAGAAAGCTTCTGCTCAGCTCACGCTTTCTCGTCGCAAGAACGAATCTTCCGTCGATTTCTTGGTATTTTTCAAATTTTCTTTGTTTTCCCCCTCATTTTTAGGTTTTATTGCACTCTTTTATGCCTATTTATGCATGTTATTTGGTAAAAAAAATGTACAGGGGCTTTATCAACTCTAGGGCATTGTGAATTGAGCCCTCAACTATGATTTATGGTTTTTTTATCAATTAAATTAGGGATTTTGCTAAATTTAGAAGCGATTATGTTAAATATAATTGTTTGCAACATTTTTCCACCTGATAGAACCACAGATTTTTTGTTAACTGTTGATATGAAATTGATAGCTAACAGAATTGTTAATTTAAACAAATCCCCAATTCAATGTTGGAAAAAAGAAACTTTTAAAGCAATTCAATCAAACGAAACAATAGTTCAGCGTTTGATTTTAGAGTGGCTTTGTAGTTGAAGGGGTCTCCGTGGACTTTCGCCTTATTATTATTTTTAGCTTTTTCGGATAAAAAATTGTTCTTTTTGGTATAATTGTAGTCTTTAGAAGGGGGTCCGGGAAGGGAAATAGTGGAAAAGGAGGAGCCGAAGAAAGATACTGCGACGGTTTTGTACATCGGGCACATTCCTCATGGGTTTTATGAGGAACAGATGGAAGGTGAATTGCTTTTTCGTGCTGTTATTTGAGATTTCGAACTTTCTTGTGATTGTTGTAGATTGAGTACTTTAGAAGTTCATTTTGTTTTAATACAGGATTCTTTAAGCAGTTTGGGAAAATTAAGAGATTGAGACTTGCTCGAAACAGGAAGGTATGTATCTTTTTGAATTGCTTTTTTATTTATTTGCGTTTTATTTTATTTTCACTGGTGATAGAAAAGCTATTGTTTTGGGAATGCTTACAAGAATTTTGCTTATCACAAGAACTATATATCTTGTAAATCACACATAGTAGTAGCTTTGCTTTGTTTCATAATTTTGTGTTTAAAACTTTAAGCTGAGTTCTCTATGTAACGACCCGGCCCACTAGCAATAATAACTCGTTGGGCCCAAATCACAGTCCAAAATGTTTAAGCCTAGTTATTATTATTAGTATTCATTGTCTCTTATATATCTAATCACAATCACATTTTCATCCGATGTGGGACTATTGGGGTGTCACTGATTCCTCTCGTTTAGGCCTGACGTTCTCGTCAACCCAATCAGACGCACAACCCAAGATCACCAGGTGATGTAAGACTTGTCTCGCTAGCTCTGTCATCTAGAACCAGACTCAGTCGAGACTCGTCACACACTTCCGGCTGGTAATTGGTTTTGATACCAAATGTAACGATCCGGCCCACTAGTAATAATAACTCGTTGGACCCAAACCACCGGCCCAAAATGCCTAAGCCCAGTTATTATTATTAGTGTCCATTGTCTCTTATATACCCAATCACAATTCCATTCCAATCTGATGTGGGACTATTGGGGTGTCACACTCTAGCCATTTGATATGTTCCTTTTTGATTATTTTGAATGTTCAAACTCTCTCTCTCCCTCTCTATCCTTTTTTTCCCTTTGTATGTGGATCTCCTTTTCACTGTAAACTAAGTTTAAATTTTTTTGCGAAAAAGTAAATGTTCGAAATCAATCTAAATCACCAAACTTGGTGAGCTACTCATCTTGGAGTTGACCTATATAAGAAGCTAAATGTATTGTAAGAACGATCATTTGGAGACGATTTGTGTGCTGAAGGTAGGTGAAGAAATTGAAAACAGGTGATGGGAATACAATAGATAGGCAAAGCATTTAATAACAGTCAATTCTCGCCTATCAAATGATAATATGCTTTTTAAGTTGCTAAGAAGTGTTTGAACTTTACATATTTCGTAGTTTTTTTTGTTTCTGTTGTTTGCTTTTGGGAATACAAAAGCCACTCTGGATTACCACTAAGGGAGGCTGGTAATGATGTTTATCTCTCTTAGCTTTTATGTCCTTATCTTTAAATGGATTGCTTTTTGGTGCTATTACAGATGATTGGATTATCATTTGTTTGTGGTTAATAGCTTGCATATTGTTACAATATGATCCTTTTTGTATCATATATTTTCCTCTATTTGTTCTAAACGTTGTGTGGTTTTTTAGACAGGAAAATCTAAGCACTACGGATTTATTGAATTTGAAAACCCTGAGGTAAATTAAGAATCACAACATTATGTTGGATAAACTTGTTGCCTATGTTTTACTAAATGCTGCCTTTTGCATGATAACTTGTTCAGGTAGCCAAGGTCGTGGCTGAGGAGATGAATAATTACTTACTGTTTGAGCACACCCTTCAAATTCATCCTGTTCCACTAGAGCGTGTTCATCCAAAGTTGTAAGTAAAAAAACCTTTATAATATGATTAGATTTCTCCTCATATGACCTTAATTTTCACTTACCGGTCATCTCGACATTGTAGAACCTACGCAATGTCATTAGCTGGGTTTTCTCCTTGCCATCAATAATTTGCCTGAACTTTTTAGATCATCAGAATATGAAATTGTATACGATTGTGCATCAATGTACGCACCATCGTGCCTTTGGTGAAAATTGGGTAGCAATGGAATATGTCCTATGATGATGATGATGATGTTGATGTTTTTCCTTCGCCCCTCCCCCCCCCCTCTTGGGCTTAGGTGGAGAGGAGTAAGTAGGAGATTTATACCATTGAATTGGAAGGAAATTTCACGGAAGCAGCATAACAAGGTAAACCAATCTTTATGATTCTCGAAGCAGTTATTCAGCGATCGACTCTAATAGACCAGCTTCGGTAATATGACTATGTATTTAAAATATTGCTGCAGGAAAGAACAGCGGGAGAGCACCAAAAGATGGTTCGAGGAATTCTAAAGCGAGATGAGAAGCGGCGCAAACGAATTAAAGATGCTGGAATTGATTATGAATGCCCAGAACTTGTAAGTGAATATCTCTTTCTCCTTAATGATGAGGTTATTTGGTTCTTTTTTTAGTTTAATTTTAGATTCGTCCTCCAGAAGTAAAATATAAAGCATTATAGCGCTTGTGTTTAAAAATGTAAGGGTAAAATGTATGTACAGTACAGTCCCTATACTGTCCTGATAATGCGACTTGATCCCTGAAATTTTCACTTATACATTTTACTTGCAACAAATGTTGCACTTCCACTGTTGACTGTTGGAAAAAATCTGACATCCGTGTCAGATTTTGCTGCAAAATGACCTTTTTAATCCTGTTGTAACGAAGTTACTTAACAAGAAAAGGGATAAAACGACTACTTTACCAGAGGAATAAGATTCTTTTGCCGGTCGAGGTTGGGATAGAAAGATACAATCAGGGGCTAAAGAGTTCAAACAAAAGCGCATAGGGACCAATTCTAATCCATACAAATTGCCCCAAATGTAATCCACTTGCCAGATTTACTGCCTGTTTGGCCTGGCCTTCGGATTAGCTTCTCTGGAAGCATCAACCATGTACTGGAGTCTGGAGATCTGCTGTAGTCTGGAGCTAAAATAAGCTTCGTGGCTCCCAATAAAAAAGCTCCTACCTGCAGCGCTTCTACTCGTGCTGTTTCGACGGGAGAGTGTTAGTCAGACAGCTCCAGCTGGGCCATGCATTACAAGGGATTAGGCTGTGTGTTTTCTTTTACACTAAAGTTGGATGATTTATCAGAGTTATTACATTACTGTAAAACAATCAATAATATATTGCTTACACATTTCTTTTCTCTCTTTTTTTTTTTTTTTTTTTTTGCTTTCAACTTTATCGTTCCCGTCGACGGCGACAGGTGGGTCTCCAACCTGCGGCAAAGAAAATCAAGTTCGACGACGACGACGAAGAAGAAGAAGACTAGTTAGTTAGCATCAGAGTAATCAAGTTATATCTCTCTTTTGTAGCGATGACGGAACAGATTTGATCCAATCCTACTTCTAAGTTGCAGTGTTGTAAGAATGGGGTGGGGGTTTATGCTGAAAATGAAAGCATAATGAAGGAATGAATCCCCCCATCATTTTTGTTTGTTTTTATCCTTTTTAACTCCAACTCAGGATGATTATAGCTTGCTTATTTCTAGAGAATTTAATCTTTCTTTTGGAGACTCAAAAAAGTATATTTCCTAGTGGTGCTATTGTGTATTCTTCCAAATTGGTTCCTTAATGCTTTTTTTTTTTTTTTCCCTGCTTGTTTAAACAATTGGATTTCTTCTTTGATTAATTAGCTTGTATGGTTATGCTTTCAAATATTGGATGGTTTTTTAATCACAAAGTTTTATTTGGATAGAACTATTTATTTATTTATTTATTTTTATTTTTGTAATTTTGATAAAAGTATTTTCCATTAGCTTTTTTGCTAGAACAACGAGCCAAAGCTTCAAATAGAAGAATTCTTTCGGAGCAAGGATGCCCCGACTATCAAATTTCTGCCTCAACTCGCTTTTAATAATTTTTTTTTTATATAAATTATAATATTATTAAGTTATATATAATTAAAAATATCAATTAAAATTACCAATAAAATTTAAAAACTTCAAATACATACATATTAAATAAATAAATAAATAAAAGACTACTAGAGTTACAACACTAATTTATTTGTATTTTTTTTTTATATAAATATATTATATTTTTAGAGATATTTTTTGAAGTTACAAATAATTTTTGGGACGAATTCGGAGCGGATAAATATTTTTTCCATTACGCCCTGCATCCGCTTTTTAATTAGCTTTTCAAGTATTGGAGACTGTTTGAAACGAGATGGATAGTTTTTTTATTCTCAAAGGTACCGTTTGGTAACAGGATAAGCTAGAACTAGCTATTCTGGAGATAGGTATAAAGTACGGAATAAGAGCGAAAAAGCGTTTGGTTCGGTTCTAGGGATAAGAGATTTTGTGTTTGGTATGAGAATGGGGAATAAGAAGAATAAAGAGGTTGTGATGATGAGAGTGTATTGGGAAGGAAAAGAGAGAGAGGAGAGAGAGAGATTTGTGATGATGAGAGTGTATTGGGAAGGAAAAAAGAGAAAGGAGAGAGAGGGATTTGTGATGATGAGAGTGTATTGGGAAGAGAGAAAGGATGGGAGGAGGGGTAGTTTGGTAAAAAAAAAAAAAATTATAAAATAATAGGTAAGAACTGTTGTTCCAGCTTATTCTGCTTGTACTAGAACTACTATACCGAATAATTCTTGGTGCGTTTGGTAGAATAAGGAGGATAAACCTCGTATTTTCTGTTCTAGCCTAGCTTTATTCTCAAAGTTATGCTAGAATAGAATTATTTATTTATTTTTTTTAAAATTAATTAATTTTGATAAAAGTATTTTCAATTTGCTTTAAATAAAAGAATTGTTTCGGCATGCTGTTGAACTTTAAATCTGTTAAATGAGTCGAGCCAAATCCGACCGACTCGTACGGGCAACAACCAAAACCGATAACTTTGCCTAAGGGCTCGTCGCATATTTATACCAATACATTAAGGGGGAAGCCTAAACGGAATGGAGGCTTCCCCGCGTTTGCCGCCTGAGGCGTTACGTCGCGCCTTCTTTTCCGTATGCTTGAGTAGACAACTCAGCTCTGACGCCTACAGATCTTTTCTTCCTCTGCTCAACTCCCTCTATCTCACCAACTCCCTCTATCTCACCTCACCAACTCCCTCTATTTCTCCCTCTCCTATGAGGCGATCCCAGATCTCGAAAGCCTCAAATGTGGTGGACCAGTTGCCCTCTACAACAGCTTAAACAGCATGTTGCGGAACCACTCCGCTTCCGTACCCTTCTCCCCGCTCCCTCTCTGCTCTGAGGGGGGTTTCGCACCTGCCTCCTACCCACTCCCCGGCTCCCACCCACTCCGCGGCATGGCGACTCCTCAGACCGCAAAGTTGCCGCCGCGGCAGGTTTCGCACCTGCCTCCCACCCACTCCCCGGCATGGAAAGGTCTGCTCAGTCCTCTCTCCCACCCACTCCGCGGCATGGCGTCTCCTTAGACCGCGGAGTTGCCGCCGCGGCATGTCCACTCCCGCCATACCCGATCAGACCCGATCGCGTGACTCTCTCTCCCTCTCTCTCTCTCTCTCCGGCTATATATATAGGGTGCGTTTGGAATCGGGTTAAGCTGGAATTGGCTAAACCGGGGATAAGTATAAAGTACGGAACTAGAGCGAAAACGCGTTTGGGATGGTTCAGGGATAAGAGAATTTGTGTTTGGTTTAATAATGAGGAATAGGAGGAATAAAAAGGATAAGTGGGGTAAATTACCTTTTTGCCCTCAAGAGTTAATATGTGATAAAAGTTGTTAAAATTTAATTAGTTTTTTTTAATTAATGGATTAATGGTTTAAAAAAATAAAAATAAAAATATAATTATAATTAAATTATATTATTTAAAAATAATATTTATTTTAATATTTTATTTTCTCAAATTAAAATTTAAATTTAAAATATAAAATTTCAATATTTTAATTTTAAGATTTAAAATTTTATAATATTTATTTTAAATAATAAATTTTTAACATAAAATTTTTTTAAAATTTAGAAAAATCGTATATTTGCTAAATATTTATAAATTTTTGCCCTTAAGCTTTATTATGTGATTAAAATTTTGTAAAATCGTTTTTCTCATTTTAATTAATGGATTAATGGTTTAAAAAAATAGAAATAAAATTATAATCATAATTAAATTATATTATTTAAAAATAATATTTATTTTAATATTTTATTTTCTCAAATTAAAATTTAAATTTAAAATATAAATTTCAACATTTTAATTTTAAGATTTAAAATTTTATAATATTTATTTTAAATAATAAATTTTTAACATAAAATTTTTTTAAAATTTGGAAAAATCGTATATTTGCTAAATATTTATAAATTTTTGCCCTCAAGCTTTATTATGTGATTAAAATTTACTAAAATCGTTTTTCTCGTTTTAATTAATGGATTAATGGTTTAAAAAAATAGAAATAAAATTATAATCATAATTAAATTATATTATTTAAAAATAATATTTAATTTAATATTTTATTTTTTCAAATTAAATTTAAAATTTCAAACATAAAATTTCAACATTTAAATTTTAAAATTTAAAATTTTTTAATATTAATGTGTGATGATGAGAGTGTATTGGGAAGAGAGAAAGGAGGTGGGATGAAGGAAAAGAGAGAGAGGAGAGAGAGGGATTTGTGATGATGAGAGTGTATTGGGAAGAGAGAAAGGAGGGGAGAGGAGAGAGAGAGAGGAGAGAGTTTTTATTAAAATAATATGTTGGGAGGAGATAAAGTAGGGGAGAAGGGTAATATGGTAAAAATTTTAATATTAAAATAATAGGATGGGATTTGTTATACCAGCTATTCTCCTTGTTCTGGGTTAAGCAATACCAGATGGTTCCCGGAGCGTTTGGGAGAATAAGGGGGATAAACCCGCTATTCCCGGTTCTGTACCAATACCAAACGGCCCCATACTGTTTCAATGTGGTGGGTTTAATCTTGCAAGCGTGGAATATTGCATCTAAAAAGAAATTTGCATCTTCTGATTCCTTGCTATCTTATTTTGAATTGAATCTTGCAAACGTGGAATATTTGCATCTACATTTGAAGGTATTTGAAGGTAATTCCCATTTTTTTCTATTCCCATTTGAAGGTATTTGAAGGTAATTCCCATTTTTTTCTATTCCCATATATTCTGATACAAATATATTTCGTTGGAAAATGTATTAGCAACTGCTTCTCTGATTTATACTGGTCCTCCTAGGGCATTGTGTTTGCTAAATTTTGATTTGCTTCCATTCCGTTTAGGCTTCCCCCGTTAATGTATTGGTATTGGTATTGGTATGGTATAGATATAGATTTTGTTTTCCCTATGCTTCTCTGGGATTCTCAATACTGCTGGTGCAGGCATGGATGTCGTCACGATCTCCTTTAAGGATTTGCTATCAAATATAGCCCAAAAATTGGGTATCCCAGCGCCAAAGTATGGGCTTACGGTTGACACGTCTGCGCGACTTATCGCTTATGTTGATGTGGAGATCGAGAGGAACGACTCCGTAGTCGAGACCATTCGTTCATGGGGTTCGCCTGCCTGTGCTGCTGGACCATCTGAGGAAGAGGCAGCACGCAAATGTGTTAGTACTCTTCGTAGTGAACTTGGCTTCAGTATTCAGGATACAAATTTTGACGATGCTAAGTTTTACAAAAATTTGTACACTCATCTCTCCGAACAATATAGTGCACTGATCTCGAAGTATACTACTCTCAAGTGGGACTACAAAATGCTCAAGAACTGTTATAACAAGGCTACTGAAGAAAGAGACCGTTTTTTAACTGAGCGTTTTGAGATACATGAAAGTTTGGAGAAGGTGTATGAGATAATTACTGGATCTACCATGGTTATTGACACCCCTCAGGCGTGTGCTGCACAGGGTGCTTCTCATGTGTCCGAATAGTTGTTCTATGCAGACTATCTCCTTTTGATTGGCCAGGGTTTGGCTTTCGAGATCTGGTCTGCCCTTTTTGTTTTGCCTTTTGTTTACTGCATATCTTTAACTGTGCGATGTTTAATGGCTGCCGGCATGGGTCAGCTCACATTCCATCCTTTTTTGTCTTCATCCGTGCTATGTTATGTATAAAGTCGTGTATATGGCACAGTGTGCTTTCCCCGCCAGCATGTTTAATGGCTATATATATATGTATAAAGTTTTACCAGTTGTATTATTGTTCTCACTCTCTAATTTTTCTTACTATTGTTACTTACGTTTTTCCTTCTTCTCAGGTGGGAACACTCCAATTTCATGTAAGGATAGATGGATCTTTCTATTGCGTGACTCACCTTCCTTTATTTCCTTTGGTTTGCTGCAATTTGGACTTCCCTGCATTTGCTTACTTATTTTATTCCATGTTTTTCCCCTATTCTTTTTTCATAATTACACTAAGTTCTCTCCTATGCTGTGTTTATACTTGAATGATTTAATGATCTACATTGCTATGATTGATATTATAATCATAAAGCCGGCTGTACTTTGCCAAAGACGGGGAAATAAAGTTTACTCTCTTTGAATTAGGCATGGATGGTTTCTTTAATCATGCAACTACGGTAATAAATGCTTCTCTTCTTCTTCTCTCCTTCTTTTTTTTTTTTTTTTTTTTATAAGGCGATGATGATGCATTGGCAAAAAAAAAAAAGCTAAGAAATGGTCTACTAATTGGCCTTAAAAAATTGGACAAACGTTTGTACTGGAATATTGCACGTGCATTATCTGGATGGTCTACAATGTATGCAACCATTTTGTGCGTAGCCGACGGGCGTGCATTATCTGGATGGCCTACAATGTACGCAACCATTTGTGCGTTGCCGATATACTCCGTACTAATCTGAGCCTTATACTATTTTTTAACCCCCCCCCCCCCCCCCCCCCCCCCCCCCTCTCCTTTGTTTCTGTATATTTATTCTTGGTTTTCTGCTTTGGTTTTCTTTGATTTTTCTGCCTTGGTTTTCTGCCTTGAAAAAACTGTATTGATCATTTAAGATGCTGTCATCTTAGATGCAAATTTGAGTTGCACTGCATGTTCAATTTGAGTCAAACTGTTGGTTTTATTTGATTTTTCTGCCTTGGTTTTCTGCCCTGAAAAAACTGTATTGATTATTTAAGATGCTGTCATCTTAGATGCAAATTTGAGTTGCACTGCATGTTCAATTTGAGTCAAACTGTTGGAGTTAACATTTTACTACCTTCTGTTTTTCTGTGTATCCTTTTTGGTTTTTCCTCTCTGTTCAACATGTAACCGTGTAAGTAGTTAGTTATGGGACCCTTTGTCATTGATTCTTCATATCGGGTTAGATCGGTGGCCATTAAGTCATGAAACAATTGTTCATGCAGGTCTTAGTGGTTCTTATGATGTAAGACAATTATATTCATAGTATATGCACTTGAGGTCTCTAATTTAACTCATTTCTGTGCTCCGGTACGTCGTCCAGCGTGCCCTTAATCCGTCGAACCATCTAATTTGTTTTCCATTATATTTGTTGCAAGGTTCGAAACTAAGACAAATAGAGAACATGGTGATCTTATCTGGTGATCATCTGTGCAGGATGGGCTACATCGACTTTGTGCAGGTTTGATTCAACTTTTGTAACATATAAGCTCATAATTGTATCTATTTTTTGTATGTATTTTCATCCTATTTTTTTGACAGCTAATTCGATATGAAACATTATGCAGCCTGCTGGGGACATTGCGTTACACCGCCAATAGTGAAGCTGAATGATTTGTATTCATTATCTTCTTAAACCACACAAACTTACGAACCAAATAAACAACTTGAAGCTACTGCTGTGATGCTGGTTGCCGAATTACTTTAAGCATAGTTACTGGCTACTGCGTCAAAGTAGGACAATTTATGGCGCATTATTTTAAAACTGGATATGGCTTATTGATATTACAACTCCTATCTGAATAGAGAATTCAAGATTTTGCATATGCAGTCTTTAACTCCTTTTTTATGTGTACAACAATTGCAGTGTTCGCGAGATATGTGCAAAACAAGATGTGGATACAGCTTACAAACACTTCAAAGGTTTTTTTCCAGTCATTCTCTGACATCGATAAGAAGCTAAGTGTGGATGGCGATTGCCCCCGTCCTTTGGTGCCCATGTAATTCCCAGTGAGTGAGTTGTCATATATTTTTTATTTGCATTGGTGGTTGAGTGAATTGCTGCTTTCACATATTCTGCTCTTTTAGCTGGAAATGCAGCTTCTCTCATGGCCGGAACTCTTGGAGGAGCTCAGACTACAAGCATGGAAGTTGCAATTTGTGCTTAAGTGCAGTTTGGTGGATGCACAGCAGTGCATTTGGGACAATGCTCATCAAATTGGTGATAATGCTCATCAAATTGGTCTTCAAATAAGTAGCTAATAGTATATCTGAATTCTTGATCTTTTTTGCAGGGTCGTGGTGGACCAGGGATGGCACCAAACATTGGTTGGTTTCTCTCTTTATTCGTTGTAGTTCATTTTATCCCATATGTCTCCTTTCTTTGATTTTGTACTTTGCACCATTTTTGTTAATAATTTTTATAATGGGAACTGTCCAGATGCTCAGAAATAATTTCGTGAGCCTTCTATATTAGGTGACTCAGCTCTGCATCAGCCAATAGGTCTTCCTTTAGCTGGAAATGCAGCTTCTCTCATGGCCGGAACTCTTGGAGGAGCTCAGACTACAAGCATGCAAAATGGTTTACCAGTTCAGCCAGGATTAGGCAATGATCCCCTTACTCATTATTTGTCTAGAATGTCTAGGCATCAACTAAATGAAATTATGTCTGAGATGAAGGTTGTTATCTATTCTTTACATACTATCAATCCACTAAAATGAGAACTTCTTAGTAGAAAAGTAATGGTAAATTGTTAATTTGGGTTTGAGGACAGACCTTGGTTACTCAGAATAAGCCACTGGCAAGACAACTGCTGCAAGGGAGCTCTCAATTGCCAAAGGCTCTATTTCAGGTTAGGATCTGGTAGTTCAATTTATGGAAGTAATTAGTTGCCACTGTTTTACGAGATGAGCAATGCATCCTGTGATGGCTTAGTTTGTTTTAAAATTCTTAAGCATTCATAGCTTAATTATATGGTGCTTGATCTATATATATATATATATATATATATATATATATATATATATGCTCTTCATTATCTTTGAGAAGATTCATACTTATCAATGAAGTTTGCTGTAAAGCTACAAAATTTAACAATCTGTTGTTAATAATCAGTACAAAAATGATGAGGATGATGAATCGGTGGCTACTAGAGGAAACTGGTGGCAAGGTATAGCTCAGTTTAGAATCTCTAATTATTACGATAACAAATATTGTAGAAGAGGAGAATAATAGCTCCTCTAACTTTTATTCTTTATTATTTATTTTTTAGGTTCTCTTTACTATTAAGGGAAATATAAGGATTGGTGTGCTCTGCTTTTAGAGGTTACTTTGTTGTCAGGTTGTTCACATGTCTCAAGAAGCCATCATTGAATTATATCTTGAATGTACTACAATTAATGTTTCTCCTCAATTCTCAAAATCAGATCTAATTGTCTCACTAAGATAACTATAATATGTTCAAACGCCTTAATTTTGTTGAACTTTTATCTCTTCCCTCTCACAACTTATTTGTTTATCCTTATCACTATGTTTGATCTATATAAGCTTAATTGATTTAATTATTTAGCTTTCTCAATATTATTTTGCTATTGACCACAGGTACTTACTACTTAGTTATGCATGTTCTCTGATTTATTATATTGACAGAACTTTCCATTTTTTAAAATTGTTTTGTGATTACGAAGCTTTTGGTTTCTTAAGTTGCAATCTAAACTGATCATGTTTCCCCGAGTATCAGTTGAATTTACTCCATATATCGGTAACAGCCATATCCTGGCATGTACATTATTCCTTGCCAACTTGCAGTTTAGTTATTCAGTTCACTTTGTTCAATGTTTCCTGTCATTCTCTACTAACTATTACCTTTATCATTTCAGCCGCAGAGTTGTGGTAGTCTAAGGAAGCATATTGCATCATCATTGATCCAACATCACAAGGAGAATGAAAGGAGTAGTCGAGCCCTACAACCTATATCTCCTGCAAGTTATAGTAGCTCAATGGGGGTAAGTGTATACAATTGCTGCATAAATTAATTTCATTAAACAATAAATAAATTAATTTCATGAACCAAGTAATTAGAAAACAGCATGGTCTTAAACTCTATAGCAAAATATTAGTGAAAAGATTTGGAGAAATTTGTTCTGTAATCGTCAATTATCAATCTAGATGAAACATAGAATACTCTTCTTACAAGCGACTAATCAACGTGTCGGATGATGGAATCAACTAATCATGTGCACAGTTATCATTGTGAGCTACCTGACAATCAAGAAATTAAGCAGTAGAAGAAAGGGCTCTTGCTGTATCTGTTATTTTGCGGCGATGAGTTAAATGTTTGCATTAGCCCTCCTGGTGATTACTTTCCGAATTACTATATATACCCGAACTTATGTTTTTTTTTTTTTTTTTTTTTTTTTTATGAGGCGACGATGATGATGCAGTTTTGAGAAGAGTGTCCAAACTGCAGTTTTGATGCAGTTTTTTTTATGAGGCGATGATGATGCCGCGAGGGTCTGTCCTGTTGCTGAGTTGGTGTTGCAGGCGGTGGAGTTGCCGCCGCGGCATGGCGGCTCCCATACTTCTCACGGAGTTGCCGCCGCTGCATGGCGGCTCCCATCCTTCTCACCAACTCCATGCAGAAATTGTTGTTGGTTCAATTTTGCATCTTTAAACACTTATATTATGATGCTTGAGTATGAGGCCATGGGCAATGGCAATCTGGGAAACATTCCAAGTTAGTTATGCTAATTTTGCCTCACATAGTCCGCTTTCCATAGTTCTAATTCTTTAGCCACTTCTGCTTTTTTTTACGCCCTTAATTATCCTGGGCAATTTCTTTCCTTGCATTTCTTACTATCATTTTATTCTTAAGCTGCTCTTTGTCCTTTTGCCAAATTTAATATCTGAACATGTGTACTTTGTTGCTAGCTTGCACTTCTGTAGGACCTAAAGAGTTAAGGACGGAACTTTGTTATGCATGTTCTCTGATTTATTATATTGACATAACTTCCCATCTTTTAAAATTGTTTTGTGATTATGAAGCTTTTGGTTTCTTAAGTTGCAATCTAAACTGGTCATGTTTCTCCGAGTAAGACCACGGTGCTCTTTCTCACTAAATTTTCTATCAATGATCTTCTTAAACAACTATATTTAATTATACCTTTTGGTTGATAAATTGCTTATTTGCTGGATACCCCTCATATGTACAAGCCCAAACAGAAATTCCGCCTGTGTGTTTGTTGTTGCTCTTCTAAATTAGTTTTATAGATCTCTTGACTTATTCTTAATTTTTTGTTTCTTATTATATCATTAAGAATATCGGTTGTGTCGGTGCTTGGTTAATTCCTTATCTGTGTAGTTATTTTTTTGATGCAGTTTGTGCCAAAGGTTAGTGCTTACTAATAGCTATCTTGCCTGACCAAAATGGTTCTTTGTATGGTATTCTTTACAAGCAAATCGGATAAACCAAAACAGGATATTTCTACTATCATGGTATAGATTCTATGGTCACAGTTTTGGACACTCTTCTGTTCACATTAATAATAGACTGAATAAAGCGAGAGTTGTTCACAGAAGCTCAACCTAATGCTGCCGAGTTTTCAAGCTCGAGAAACTATATATATATATATTTAATAATGAGAATTCTTTATTACTAAAAACATCTTTCATATGGCAATATATGCATCAGAACGAATTCATGACACAATTTACAATTACATTAAAGAGAGAAGCCTCAAATATTCCGACAGTTTATTGGTAGATATGTGAGCAGCTTACTGTACATTCTCTAGGCAGCCCATCTGTCATACAGCAAAGCTATGTTCACTTATATCTCCTGCAGTCATATAGTGAATTCATTTACTTTGAGTTAATTATTAAGTTGTTGTACAGATCTGATCCTTTCAGAATTGTTATGCTGAGGTGCCCAATGAACCTGATTCCATATGTTTGTTTTACCTGTTTCAGAATATAATTGTCTTATGTTGTAATATAAACATTGTCTCTTCAGGTTATACAAAGGAGGTCAGTTCATGTATGCACGGCATCAGCTTTCATCGACGCCGGCGTGGGACCATATGCCGTCCATTTCCTTGCTTTAAAGGAAGTGTTTTAATTCAAATTCTGTCTACATCCTGTTTTTTTTTTAATTAGTGTTACCATGTCTTCTGTAGAAAAATATTATCTAAGCTTCGAGTTGGAAAATGGTCTCCTCATTGACCTTGAAAATTTCAGCACCAATCCAAACAAGAATAGAGATAAAGAAGTGCTGGGTAGTAAGTATATACCTTGAGAGGTATTTTATTTTCTTTATATTGCTCAAGAGGTATTTTTTTTTTTCTCTTGGCAGTGTGCTCCATGCTAATCCCTTTAACGGGCTACTAAGAAAAAGGTACATATATAGGACGGCGGTAGTATGTCCTCATTTTTCTCATAGATCAATCCCAATATGGATGTTGGATTATAGGAGTTCTCATATCGTCCTCCGATGAAATGGTTATACTTTTAAACATCCTACTCAAGTGCTGCGACAGTTCATTGCCTCGATGCAAAAATAGGATGGAAATTCGGTACCTTAAATGGGATTTAGGCTTTAGAGTGAAGTAATATATTGAATGTATTACCTGAATCAGGATGGAGAGTTGTGGAATGGCCACCGTTGCTAGATTTGTATGATAGAGCTTCTTCCGACATGTATTCATGTTGGGGTTGATTTATGACAAGGTGATGGCGTAATCGTATTACTAAGAAAAATCTACATATATAGGTGGGTTCAGGAATTGATGAGCAGGAGGATGTCATCATCTTCTCATAAATCAACCCCAATATGGATGTTTGATTATAGAACTTCTCATATCGCTTTGCAATGGAGTGGTCATTCTTTTTAGCATCCTTCTCTAAAAAATAAGGTGCAGAGGGGATGCATAAGATCTCTTGATTACACACCCTAGCATGAGTTGATATCAACTGACTTGATGCAGTGTCTGACATTTTTATCAGCTTTATTACCCCTCTTTTCACTTGGTTTGTTCTTAGTGCTCTCAGTTTTTGCTTGCTTTCTTAGGCACACTGTTCCCTGAACAAAGGTTAAGAAGCTAAGTTTTTTGGCCTGTGAATAGTTTGCATACATCTTTTCATATATGCTAATACTTTATATCAAAACATGTCTACAGCGACTTCAATCAGAGATCCATTAGGAGTTCAAGTTTTGGAGTCTCGATGTCTAATTCCACAATCAAAAGGAGTCAGGAACACGAAGGCAGCATCGCTCGAGGCCAATTTACCATTGCTGTAACTTAATTGTAGCTACGCTTATTATGTTTTATATAACCTTCTAGGTAACTAAGATCACAGGGAATGAGAGGGAAGATCTCAAAGTTTTAGCAACTGGTGTAGCTGCAGTTTTGGGTGCTCCCAGGGTCAGTATTCTCCTGAACTATTTCAATGTCTCCTGTTGAATTGGGCAGGTTTGGTTCCTTTGATCATGCAACTACGGTAATTCTAGAAACTCTTCTTCTTTTCTCTTCCTTTTTTCCCTTTTTTTTTTTTTTTTTTTTTTTTTTTTTTTTTTTAAGGCGATGATGATGCAGGAAGGAAAAAAAAAAGAAAAAAAATTCCGAGCTGAGGAATGGTTTGATCATTGACCTTGGAAATTTGGACAGCCGTTTGGACCGGAATAATGCACGTGCATTATTTGGATGGCCTATAATGTATGCAACCATTTGTGCGTCGCTGGTAGGCGTGCATTATCTGGATGGCCTACAATGTATGCAACCATTTTGTGCGTCGTCGATATTCTCCACATTACTCTGAGCCTTATACTAATTTTTTTCCCCTCCTTTGTTCCTATATCTTTATTCTTGAATTTTGCTGTGGTTTTATTTGGATTTCCTTTTGGTTTTCAATCCCTATGGTTGAATATATATATATATATATATATATATATATATATATATATATATATATATATATATATATATATATATATCAAATTCTTAAGAAGTATGACAAGATAAGCTGTTAAGATCCTTTTAATTTTCAGATATTTACATGTGTATTCCCTGCAAAATTATCTATTTTCCTAGTGCTAAGATACAGAACACTCTTTGAAAACATGGTGATTTGCATGTTGTTCTACCAAAAGTTAAAATTTGACATTGAACCCTTTTATTACTTACACCTCACAATTTCCACTTAGGGAGTGTTAGAATCTGAATATGTTAAAATGCGAAAGAAATTATGAAGATTGCTAATAATGGATATCTCAGATCATATTCCAACTTAAGGATATTTTCCTAGCAATCCATACATTTTAGAGTATATAGATGTAATCTGTATACGAACATATTTAGTTTTAGGTATTGTTATAGCTCCTATATGGTTTTTTTATGATGCTGATTCTTGGATTTGCTTCTTCTTGCGGACTGAGTGTCGCAGATACATGGCTCGGTCAGTGGGAGAGATTTCAAAACAAACATGCGCGCGGGATTAAGTAGTTTGTAGTATCGACACAGTATCATGGCTTCTTTCCTGGAAAACAAGTAAAATATATTCTTGGAATCACAAACATATCAACGCTTGCCAATATATTTCCCTATATAGCCCTCCAAAATTATATAATGAATTCATTTCAAAATCTGAATTTGCATATATATATATATATATATATATATATTCCTGTAAAAGGACTACCCAACTTAGGATAAAAGAATTTTTTTGAGAAACTGTACTGTCGTAGGGCATGTATAATTAAATTAGGTTTCATGAGAATACAAATGCAAATAGATCATTTTGCAAGGATATACATGTAAAGGCCGTTTTTCTATTTATGACCAGTGTTAGGTGGCAAAATATTAATGAGATCAAACATAGGTATTGTTTTTTTTTTTATTATTATTATTAATGCTATGCTTCCAAACAGCCGTTTGATGG
Source organism: Tillandsia fasciculata (assembly GCA_029168755.2). Classification (NCBI taxonomy): domain Eukaryota; kingdom Viridiplantae; phylum Streptophyta; class Magnoliopsida; order Poales; family Bromeliaceae; genus Tillandsia; species Tillandsia fasciculata. The sequence goes on from CM054950.1 coordinate 12,595,166, forward strand.
CAGGGAGTGAAGCAGTAGCTAATTCCTTGAAAGAAAATTGTTTGACATTAGTCACTCACTAAACCCTGCTTCAGATTTTACTTATGGCTTGCAACTAGCATTACCCTTGGAGAAAAAAGTGAAAGAAATTATGCCGTTTGTCTCTCATTTATGCTTCCATTCACCTAACACATTTTGCTGAATCGTTGGCATAATGGGCTATGTTAACAGTCAGTTTTATTTGGTAAGCTATAGTGAGTTTTGAATTATGATGGGCATTTTTTGGCATGACATTGCGCATCTTGCTTTTGTTAAAGAGCTGGGCCACAATAAATATATTTCCTTGTGATTAATTCAAGTTTAGTGGATAAAATCATTTTCTTATTTGGTTGCAGGTTGTGATTTTGCAGCACTACACAGCATTGATCTGCAGAGATCCGTTAGCAAGTTGGCCTGCAAAGCATTATGTATTTAGCAATCATTCAGTTTTTTGCGGGGTATCAAAGCGGATCTAGACTTAGAAATGTGTGGTAAACTTTGCTAATGATGTGGTAAATTCTGCTATTGATGGACTTAAAGAATTAATGTGATTCCGCTGTATTTAGTGTTTATAGATCTGTAGTTCGGAAAAATGTCGAGCATGATCTGGTTACATTGCTTGATTGCTCATCAAGTACAAATGCTAAATGTGCAGATTGATTGATCGACTAATTTTGATGGATGGTTGGAAGCTTAGGGTCTCTGCAGATTTATATATATTGATATATAGTTGACTCATTAAGCTTCTTTGCTTGCACAATGGGTCTTTGCTTGCTTTGCAGTCTTTTGAATGAATGGTTGGAAACTTAGTTTATTGTAAAAGTTTTTTTTGCTTATCTGCTTGCAAGTTAGAGCTTTGTTTTCTATTTCTTAAAAAGTACAATATTACTATTTGACTTGCAGTCTCTAGAAATTTATCATGTAGCAAAGTGTTTTTTCTCCTTTTTGTTAGAACTATCAAATCTTGGTTTTTATACTTATGCGGTTCAAAAAAACATCATCCGAAAGCAAGTCAAAGTGAACTCTAAATACTTTACACTCACTTTTATATATATATATATATATACACACACACACTGAAAAGAAATTGCATTTTATTTTTTTTCTTTTGATATTTAGGTATAAATTCCTGTTGCATAAATTTAAATTTTTACGTATATTTTTCGGGAACTTTGTTCTTAGATATATGCATTTACCAAATAATATAAAGCAAATAGTTATCTGAATTTTATTGCTTTCCAATTTAAAATATAGCTATTTTAGTGAAAGCTTTAATTTGAAGCTTTTGCTTCTTCTACATCAAGAAGCTTTCCTGCCAAGCACACTCCATAAGCCGATACCAATTCAGAGCTTTCATTCAACCAGGACCGACGCTTTTCGAGAGAAAATAGATCAAGGCTGAGAGGGAGGGGCAAGCCCCAAAGGCAAGATTAATGATTCAGGACCAAACAGGTCTAAGAATGAATTTTCTATAATTTAACCAAAATATTATTTTTACAGATTAATATATTTAAACCTATTTTAATTAAAAAAAATGATAGATACTTATTTTTAGAATAAAAAAATAATAAAATTTAATTATCAAAAGTAACCTTTGAAAAGATAGATGAAGGGTCTTATGAAATTTCATAGTAGCAGTGCACATTATTTCCACAGAGTTTAAGCTCTTTCTCTATATATTAAGAAAGATAATACATGTTGAAAAAATATTTTTTTAAAAAAACTCATAGACGTTTATTAGAGGGAAAATTTCATGTATACTAAAATGAATACTCATAGTCATATGACTCAGTTTGTGTTGCTGTTCTTCAAGAATTTTTTGCAAAAGCTGATACTTCTTCCACTTCTTCTACTTCTCATTTCTGCTTTAATGTTTCTTATTAGAACTTATTTTCTTAATTGTTCTTAATTGTTTTATTATTTTTTATTAACAAATTCTTTTTACTTTTTTTTTTAATTATTTCATTAACTTTTCTTATTCTTATTCTATCATTCTCGCGAAATAATGGGTCTTCACCATTTTGAAATGCCAGAAATTATATTTCAATATCAGATTTTATTTAAATTGGATATTTTGTTCAATAAAAGTTACCTTTGGGGCGTGTGTATATATATATATATATATATATATATATATATATATATATATATATATATATATATATATATATATAGTATTTTATCACTTATAGATTATTCTCCCTTCAATGTCTCTTTCCCTTCTTTTTTTTTTTTTCCCTCTTTTCATAAAATTTTTCACCAACTATTTTCCTTATATAAATCACTGATATTTTTCCAATTATTGCTGCTACTTAGAGGCACATTGTGGTGCATTGTGGAACATGGCCTTGGGACAATCGGTGCGTCCTTTTCCGGTATTGTTTCAGAACATAGTTCGATAGAAAGGATGTGACATATTGAATGGCCTCAGGATAATATTTGTTCCCTCCTTGATAAAACTCTATCTTCTGGTTTGGCATTATGGGCAACATAATTATTTATGTTGAAGAGGAGAGAAATCTGAGCCTAACATGCTTTTTTGCCAAGCATTCTATTTTTCTAATAGATACTTATTCTTGGAAAAAAAAAATGATAACATTTAATTCTCAAAAGTCATTTTTTGAAAGGTGGATGAAGGGTCTTTTATTTTTTGGAGCTTTGAGCTCTCTCCCTCTCTATATATTACGAAAGATAACACATTTTGAAAAGATATTTTTCTAAAAAGCTCATAAACGTTTATTAGACAGGTATTTTCATGTGGACAAAAAATGAATACTCATAATTATAAGACTCGGTTTGTATTGCTGCTATCAAAGAAATTTTTGCAAAAACTGGTACTTCTTCTTCTTCTTTTACTTCTCATTTCAATTTTAATATTTCTCATTAGAACTTATTTCCTTAAATTTTCTTAATTGTTACATTATCTTTCATTAACAAATTCTTTTTTACTTTTCTTCTAATTGTTTCATTAACTTTTCTTCTTCTTATTTCTACTTCTTAACACTTCCATAGAGTTTAGACATCTTTTTGTAACTCAAATAATGTATTGTAAGGTATCCGATCCTCACAAATTATGGCCAAATTATTGGAATTGATGTCCGAGAACATTGTTTATTGTTTTTGCGAAATAATGGGCCTCCGCCATCTTCAAATGCTAGAAATTGAACTTGAAAATCAGTTTTTATTTGAATTGGATATTTTGTTCAATAAAAGTTGCCTCTTTTTTTCTTTTCTTTTTTTCGCTTTTCATATAAATTTTTCTACGACTATTTTCCCTAATATTATGTACCCGAAATCTCAACTGCTTGCATTTGTTATGTGATCACCGAACGTCTCTTATTCGGTCACTAAGTGTTGGGCGATGACGATGTATATAAATCCCTCATATTTTTCGACCTATTGCTGCTGCCGAGTGGGCACAATGTGGTGCATTGTGGAAAATGATCTTGGGGCAATCGGCGCATCCTTTCTGATACTATTTCAGAATATAGTTCGCGGTGATAGAAAGGATGTGACATATTGAATGGCCTCAGGATAATTTTTGATACAGCTTTACGGACAACATAATTATTTATGTTAAAGGGGAGACAAATTTGTGCCTAACATGATTTTTTGCCAGGCATATACTTTTTTGGATGCCCTAAGGTGGCTGCCTTAAGTTCTATTTGACAGAATACAGTCAGCTTTATGCTTTATATTGTTTTTTCTTAATTTTTTTATTTCTTTCTACTTAATAACCTGTGTAGTGGCCTAAAGTTTAAAAATGTCTTAAGGTTTTAGATCATAGCTTAATTTTGGCAACTTACATGTTTTTCTCTCCAATTCTGTATCTTCAGTGTTGAAAGGCTCTTAACTTCCTGTCTTCTTATACTACAAATAGATAAAACATATATATTTTTTTAATTGACATGCTATTCAATTTTGCAGCTCAGGTAGCTTAATCATTTTGGTTGTCCCAGTATCTAGAGCTTGAGCTTGGTTTTATTCGGTATTCTTCTTTCTTACAAAATTTTTATAAGCTTTGTCTTCCTTGAATATATCATTGTTGTATAATGGTTTAACTTTTGTCCTAACTGCATCATTCATGGTAAAATATTTCTTTCTTAGTTTTCCAATATAAATATAGTGTGCCTTTTTGGTAGAATATATGGATTTGGAGAGCATGTTTAGAGCGAATAGGAAACGGAGAAAGGCCATACTGGTAGAAAAATGGAGTAGGTTTATTGCTGCTCATGTACAATGTTCAAACAACAATGGTGCTACCACTAATTCGGTACACAATGTTCAGCATAGTGGTAGAAAAAAGAGGAGCCGCCGGTATGGGTCAGCTCATATTCCATCCGTTGGGGCATCACGTAACTCAATCATTGAAGAAAGAGATGTTGAACAATCATACTTGGGAATTCCAGAATATGAGTGTCAGTTTTGTGGGGCTTCTCTGTGGTACGAAGAAAGAATATACAAATCAAGAAATGAACGGGTCCCTAAATTTTCTCTATGCTGTCAGGAAGGCAAGGTTAACTTACCGATGCTAAGGCAGACACCTGCTTTACTAGATAATTTACTTAATTACAGTGGTGGTAGGGATTCGGCAAAGTTTAGGGAGAATATAAGAACGTATAATTCCATCTTTGCCTTTACATCAATAGGGGCAAAAATTGATACCGAGATAAATAGAAGGCCTGGCCCATATGTATTTCGAATAAATGGACAAAATCATCATAAAATAGGGTCCCTTCTTCCGAGTAACGGAGAACGTCCAAAGTTTGCTCAGCTGTACATATATGATACCGAAAATGAAGTTGAAAATAGAATGAGGGCATTTGGCATAGATGCTGAGCTAAGTAATATTGACAGAAATATTGTTGAAAAATTGGTTCAGATGTTTGACTGTGAAAATGAACTTGTGAAAGCATTTAGAATGGTTAGAGATCGTTTTAGAACTGAAGATTACCATCCTATTAGATTAAGGTTGGTTGGCACCCGTTCGGGGGATGCGGTGCAATATAATCCTCCTTCATGCGCTGAAATTGCTGGTCTGATAGTTGGTGACTTGGGAAGTGCAGATCGGCAGCGTGACATTATTGTTGAACATAAAACTAATGGTTTAAAACGTATTAGTGATTTACATCCTTCCTTCATGGCTATGCAATATCCAATTCTATTTTCATATGGTGAAGATGGTTTTAGAATTCGAATCAGGTATACTGAAAGATCGAGCAGAACAATAGTGTCCAGACAATGTGTGACCATGCGAGAGTTCTATGCTTACAGAATACAGATAAGAAAAGCAGAAGGTAATACTTTAGTTCGAGGTGGAAAACTTTTTCAGCAATATATAGTAGACGCTTTTTCCTGTGTTGAGGAAGAAAGGCTCGATTACATCAGAAAGAACCAGGGTACTTTGAGAACTGAAATTTACAAGGGTGTTAGGGATGCTGTTATTGCAGGTGACACAGATAGTAATACCATTGGTAAAAGGATTGTTTTACCATCAAGTTTTACAGCTAGTCCACGTTATATGTTCCAAAATTATCAGGATGCCATTGCAATTTGTAAACATCATGGACACCCTGATTTATTCATTACCTTTACATGTAATGCACAATGGTCGGAAATACATAATGCTTTGCAGCATATTCCGGGTCAGAGACCTGAAGATCGACCTGATATTATTAGCAGGGTTTTTAAGTTAAAGCTGCATTCATTAATGTCGGATCTTAAAAATGGAGAATATTTCGGGAAATTTGTGGCTGGTGCGTGTTTATTTATCCCCCCCCCCCCCCCCCCCCCCCCCCCCCTCCTTCGAATGTTCTTTTCTTGCTTATTCTTCAAGTTGATGTTAAAATTAAGGAAAAAGACAAAGTTGAACAATATGTTTGCTGTTTCCTTCTGTTTTCCAACAGAGCTTTACACTGTAGAATTTCAAAAAAGAGGCCTGCCATATGTACACATCTTACTCTGGTTGCATACAGCTCATAAGTATCCAACAAATGTTGATATAGATTCAATTATAGCAGTAGAAATACCGTGTATGGAAACCGATCCAGTTGGCTATGCATCGATTGAAAAGTTTATGATGCATGGCCCTTGCGGGCTAGCAAATCCTAGAGCACCATGCATGGGGAATGGTCGCTGCTCCAAACATTTTCCAAAGGAATTCAAAGACGAAACCTTCATTGATGAAAGTGGTTTCGCTATATACAGGCGACGGAATGATCATAGATACGTTATTAAAAATGGAATTGAACTTGACAATAGATTTGTTGTCCCGCATAATTTGCGACTGGTTGTTAAATATCAAGCTCACATTAATGTGGAGTGGTGCAATAAATCAAGAATGATTAAATATCTGTTCAAGTATGTGAACAAAGGTCCAGATAGGACTAGAGCTATAATTGAAGATAACTTAGCAACGGAAAATGTGGGTTCAGAGCAACAACCAAGGAATATTGATGAGGTTAAAAGATACTTATATTGTCGATATTTATCAGCATACGAAGCTGTTTGGCGGCTGTTCCAATTTGACATACATTTTAGAGAACCAACTGTTGAGCGATTGACTGTCCATTTACCACTTATGAATAATATTACATTTCACGAAAATGAAAATTTAATACACGTGCTAAATAGGGATGGCTCTGAGAAAACAATGTTCACTGAATGGATGACCGCAAATGCTATCTATGACGATGCACAACGTCTTACATATGCAGAATTTCCTTCTGAATGGGTATGGCATTCAACAGATAAAATATGGACAAGAAGAAAACGTGGAAATCGCATTGGTCGCATAGTTTATATTCATCCAAATTCTGGTGAACTTTATTTTTTAAGAATGCTCCTAAATATAGTGAGAGGTCCAAAGAATTATAGAGATATCAGAACGATTGATGGTGTTGTCCATGAAATTTTTCGTTCTGCGTGTAGTGCCTTGGGTCTTCTAGGTGATGACGCTGAATGGCGTGATGCATTAGAAGAAGCCGCCCATTGGTCAACCTCAAGAGAGTTGAGACAACTTTTTGTAACTCTAATAATGTATTGCGAGGTATCCGATCCTGACAAATTATGGAGAGATTATTGGGAATTGATGTCCGACGACATTGTCTATCGTTTTCGCGAAATAATGGGCATTCGCCATCTTCAAATGCCAGAAATTGAACTTCAAAATCAGATTTTATTTGAATTGGATATTTTGTTCAATAAAAACGGCAGTTCTCTTTCACAATATAAACTTCCAATTCCTAATAGATCAATTATGGATGAGATGGGCAATAGATTATTGAGAGAAGAATTGGATTATGATGTCGAAAAACTTCGAGAAGAACATATAACTTTGTTCGAGGGTTTGAATGACGAGCAAAAAAGTGTCTACTATGCTGTTTTGGCTTCTATCTACGGGAATAAAGGAGATGTTATATTTGTTTATGGCCATGGAGGAACAAGTAAAACCTATCTTTGGCAAACAATTATTTCAAGAGTCCGTTCTGAAGGAAAGATAGTATTAGCTGTTGCTTCATCTGGAATAGCATCGCTTCTTCTACCGGGGGGTCGAACAGCACACTCAAGATTTAAAATACCAATTAAAATTGATGACTTCTCAACATGTGAGATCAAGCGAGGGAGCCAACTTGCAGATTTGCTCAGACACGCTAGCTTAATTGTTTGGGATGAAGCTCCTATGAACCATAGAAATTGTTTCGAAGCTTTAGACAGATCATTGAAGGATATTGTACAAGTAGAGGAGTCTACTGATGGTGAGAAGCTCTTCGGCGGCAAGACAGTACTACTCGGTGGAGATTTTAGACAAATACTTCCTGTTGTTACTGGAGGAACAAAGCAAGATATAATTAGCGCATCACTCACAAAGTCGTATATTTGGGATGAGTGCAAAGTTTTTCGTTTAAAAACCAATATGAGGCTCCAACAAAATTCAATAAGTAATTCAACAAGAAGGTTAATGCTTGAATTTGCAGAGTGGATACTTGACCTTGGTGATGGAAAATTAGAAACAGTAGAGGTTGAGGGAGAGGATGAAGCAACTTGGATCAAAATTCCAGATGACATAAATATACATGCAGCTGTGAATGGAGTGCAAACTATTGTTTCAATGATATACGACAACATTGATAAAGAGTTCAATTGTCCTGCATACCTGAAGGATAGGGCTATTATTACTCCTATAAATGAGACGGCTGACGTAATCAACGCATATGTACTATCTTTAATTCCCAGTGAAGAAAGGATATATTTAAGCTCTAACTCAATATGTAATACTTCGGCGAATGCGGATGAGAATAACGTTCTTTACCCTCCTGAATTTCTAAATTCATTGAAGTTTAATGGGCTTCCACATCATGAGCTAAAATTGAAGGTTGGTGCACCTATAATGTTATTGCGGAATATTAATCAAAGTGCAGGCTTATGTAATGGAACACGACTAATTGTTACTCAAATAGCCTCGAGGATTATCGAAGCAGAAATTTTTACCGGGAGCCACATTGGTACAAAGGTTTATATTCCTCGCATTATAATGCATGTTGTTGACACAAAATGGCCATTTACATTTAAAAGGAGACAATTTCCGGTTCGTTTATGTTATGCAATGACGATAAACAAAAGTCAGGAACAGACATTACAACGAGTAGGTATTTACTTGCTGCGTCCGGTTTTCTCACATGGCCAACTTTATGTCGCTGTTTCCCGGGTTACTTCACGAGAGGGTCTAAGAATTTTGATTGACAGTAACGAAAACGAACCTAAAGGATGTACCAGGAACATTGTGTACCGTGAAATTTTTGAAGATCTGCCATCAGATAATGGTTGAGTTGGCGTTAGCTTCCATGTTTGCTAAAAATTCTTCATGACACTACAATGTTTGGCATCAAAATTTTTCCCTCTTTTTTTCGGAACACCAAAGTATGGTTTAAATTGATATTTCTTTTCTTATTTTCTTGTGATAGAAATCAGGTTAGCAACATTCCTATGGACTACGTGCTTTTATCTCAGCTATCCCTAAAACAACAATGCCGCAAAATTAAAGTAAGGATCGGAAGAATGTGGGATGCAAAAATACCAACAATGCGCGAACAAATCCTCAGCTTGGACTCCCTTCTTATTGATGAAAAAGTAAAGTATTCTAACACTTTAAATTATTTTTTCATATTATGATTATTTTTTTAAATATATTTTTGTTGTTTACCTTCAGGGAAATTCAATTCAGGCAACCATACGCAAACAAGACGTTATACAATTTAGGCAATTATTAGAAGAAGGGAATGTATACCTCATTGAAAACTTTACGGTTATCCCAAGTAAAAAATTTAGGGTTGTCGATGAAGATTGTATGGTCATGATTGGTAAGTGGACGAAAGTAGTTCAAATCACAGAGAACATCGATTCGATCCCTTTATACAGCTTCAAATTTGTAAGTTTTGACTACATTCACAGTAGGAGAAATAACGACAGTTGTCTCTCAGGTAATATTATTTGTTCTTCATTGTTTCGTCTGTTTTATGTTTGGAGCCTATACATTAAGAAATTAACCATTCCACTTCAACTAGATGTACTTGGTCGTATCGTTTCTTTGGGTTCTATCGGCTACACATATGTCGGACAGGTGCAAACACCGATTAGAAAATTGGAGATAGAAGACTTACAGTGCGTAATGATTAAACAAATAATTTATCTATGTTATTCCTCTTTGCTATCATTTCTTTAATTTCTTTTATTTTTATGTAGGAAAAATAAGTTATCTATGGGATAATTTTGCTGTTGAATTTGATGAAAACTTGATATTCGAAAGAGACGCCAACGGTCCTGTTGTTGTCACCCTTGCTGCTATGACTGTTCGAACATATCAAGGTACTACTATACTTCTCTGTAGTTTCTAAAATGTACAAATTCCCTTACTTTCCTGAGTAAGAAAAAATTTTAAAATTTACAAATTACCATTCTCAGATAAAATATACCTTTCTACATGTTCCGCCTCAAAGATATACATAGAATTACAGATTCCGGAGGTCGTCGATTTTCGCCACAGATATGAATAATCTTTGGTTAATTAAATTCAATTGTACTCAACTGAATAGTTTCTAATCGACATAATTCATTAACAGAATTCAGCAACCAATTAATTATATTAATCGGACTGCAAACACACAACAGGCGACTATTAGTCCTTTAGAAGAAATGCATCTTAATAGAAAAAAAATAAATGAGCTGATGAGTCTACCAGAATCCGAAATTCAGGTTAGAAATACTTTTTCCCTACTATATTATTATATAGAATTTTGTGAGAACTTGAAAATATATTTTTTTATCTTTCTCCAGAATGTCAAGTTTACATGCGATGTTACATTAAAATCAATAGATTGTTCATTTGGTTGGTGGTATAAAGCCTGTCGTGTATGCAAATCAGCAGTTAAAAGTTATGGAGAAGAATTTTGCTGTGTACAATGTGGAAACAATGATGAACCTCCTATGCCATGGTGGGTTGATTGGATGAAATTACATATTTTAATCTCTTATTTTCCAACTGTTATGTTTCATAAAATTAAAAAATAACAGGTACAAATTGGATGCAACTGTTGCTGATGAAACTGGTGATGCCAACTTCACTATCTTTGGAAGAGTTGCACAGGAGCTAATCCATATACCTGCACAAAACCTTGCTACTGCTAATGACTCTGATCGATTCACTCTTCCTTTAGTCATTAAAAATATAATCGGTGAAAAATACATTTTTCAAGTTATGATAGATAATTATAAGTTAGGGATGGGCATCAGATCTTTTAAGGTAAATAAGCGTTTCTTCTCCGAAGTTCCGACTAAAGTCCAAAATCAGTTCTACCAAAAGGATAAGCCTGAAATCGAAGAACAAATAGTTTCGACTCCTTCTGTACATACTGAAAATGACATATTTGAAGAGATATCTCTGTCGGGAATAACACAATCTAGGTATATCTAAATTTTTTATTTTCCCTACGGGATCTTGCATGTACGAAATATTATGTTTTAGTTGCTAATGTATTGGATTGGTTTTTATCATATTGTCTACAGATGTGGCTAAATTACCTTCGGCAATTGAAGAACCACGCAGAAAACGTTTTAAGTAATTTTGTTGTATGAACATCTTTTTGACCAAGCTTTTCATAAGGAATTTTTTTTTTTTTTTTCTTAACTTTTCATCTGTTAACATTGCAGGCTCTCAGAAGATAAGGAGGCATCCACAAGCAACAAATAATTAGGCTTTTTCTATGAAGAACAATTAATTAGACTACTTTACGTTTTAATTATGCATATTTTTGAGGTTAAATTTGAGGTGATGCTATTTGTTAGTAAACAACTGTTATATGTATTAATTGTACTTTTGTGCTCTTTTTTTTTTCCTAACTTATAAATTTGAAAACTTTATAATATATTAAATAATTTATTATTCATTGCTTAATAATTATTAATTATAAATATTAATTTATTCGGCCGCCGCGAAGCGCGGTTTCTTTAACTAGTATTAAATTTAAATCTGAACACGCATCCAAACCCGACCCACTAATAAAATCCGATCCGAAAATCGACTCCCCTCCTATATTGAGCCTGTGTGCTTGTGGCGGTATTAGATCGGATCCGGATCGTCTGTCAAGGAACGGATTAGATCGACCGATCTCTCTAAGCGGTGGGCCAAATCTCCACCGTCCATTTCGCCTTAGCTCGAAAACGAGGGTTTAACGGTGGGTTTTTCTCCCTCACCCCCGAGTCCAGAGAGCCGTTTCTACGTGGAGCGCTTCGAGAGGAAGCATAAGAAGAAGAAGAAGAAGAAGAAGAAGAAGAACAAGGGGAGAGAGAGAGAGAGAGAGAGAGAGAGCTTGCGATCGTCGTCCATGGAGGGCTCCGATCGCGCTCGGCAACGGTGCCCTCACTGCGCGGGGCCTCTCTCTAAGGACATGGTATTGAATCCTCTCTCTTCTCCATCTCTGTGATCTCGTTTCGTGATCGTTCCAACTCGCCGTGGATCCATGCAGAATTAGATTTATATTGTCAAATTTGATTTTATTTGATTGTGTGGGTTTTGCAATGTCCATTTCACATGTTTGAAGGCAACGCGCGCTATCGATCTCTATGATCTCGCCGATTGATCCTTGTTACTTGCTTACGATTGATGAAAAATTAGGTTTTTTATTGTTACTTTGATATAATTTAGCGGTGTTTATTTTTGTAATAATCCTTTGATATGTTGGAAGGAAACGAGCTCTTGGACTGTGGCGCCGTTGATCCGAGACAGCTTCTCCATGGTGAGGCTCCACCCTCCCTTTCTTTCAAGTCATAAATTTGCACTAGTTTCTCCGATCTACTAAATTTAATTTGAGGTTCAAGTGTAACAAAATAGTAATTTAATTCGAATGAAATCTAGTAAGTTAAAATTTTCATTTAAATTTCCTCCCTAGAGCTTGATTTGGTAAGAAAGAACTCAGTAACTATTTAATTTTGTGCAGTCAACTTGAATCATAAAATAATTTTGTCGGGTTTCTTTATGTTGGAGTCTTGGAGCTCCTTGGCTTTATTTGAAAAAAGTTGTGCAGATTCAATTTTGATCTATTGAATGCAGTAATCTGGAGCTGTTTTGTTGGTTTGCTTTGGTCTGTTCTAATTTTTCGGTTTCATTCCTATGTTGACAGATAGGCACTGCTGTTGGCGGAACGACAAGCGCATTTTATGGTTTTAACCATGGTATGATGCTATCCTTATGAAGTTCTCTCTCTCTCTCTCTCTCTCTCTCTCTCTCTCTCTCTCTCTCTCTCTCTCTCTCTCTCTCTCTCTCTCTCTCTTATGCTGTTGGCGGAATAATTTGGTGGGTGATAGTATGATTGATTTATTTCGCTATTTCGCTAACATGGATTCGTTGTGTGTTCCTTTTTTAGTTCTTTTGCCAGGACATAGCTGTTCTTTTAACTAAATTAATCAAAATGTGGTAGTTATTAGAGTAGGCATACCTTCTTTGTTTAGAATGTGATTAGCGAACTAAAGATCTTTGTAGGATGATGGTCTTAGTGTCGTTGCGGAGATTGGTTAATCCCTCGATAGATGGCGTCACTGGTGGGAATGCAGCCTTTTAAAGGTTCAGTGAGTAGAAACACGTTGAACAGATGACTAGTGCGAGGAGCATCCATCTTATTTTCTCGTCCTTATAGTGCTCATATTGTTAAATGTGGGGCGTTAGGAAGAGTTATGCGCCAAATGGTTTTGAGACCCCTTATGTATGGTGGTCCTTTAACTACATCTATAATAGGACCACTTATGTTCAGATTTTTCAGTCCTCGTCTACGGAAATAAGGCAATTCCTAGAACATGTAAAATGACAGTTGCGCACAAGACCATTATAAGCTCACTGCCGTTATGAACAAAACCCGTTGTATTATTTGTGGTTTATAGAAATACGTTTCTCCAGATTGATGCATGGCATAGTTCATCAATTGCCTTTGGATGTGCACGACATATACTTAGCTAGCTTTCAAACAGAAAGGTCCTAAACCTGAATGCATAGTATAAAAATCTCAATTTTGTGTACCTTAATACCAATAGTTATTATCTTTTCCGTAACTCTCATAATTTTTCTAATAACTTCTCAGAATGAAATAAAAAAAGTTCTAAATTATTTGGGGAAATTTTCTAAAAGATTTCTTAATAATGAATTAAAAGTTGTTAATTTGAGTAATTACTGATTTTAAGGAGATTAGTTTGAGATGGTGGTGAGATGTTCTTGGCCATATGCATTTTTGTTACAATCTCTCTAGGACATGGTGATGTTGGTCGCATTACCCCAGGGTTCTTTACAATGGTCAGTAGATCGTATTCCTATTATCTAAAATGGGTGATCTATGGCAGATGAAATACATCAACGAGTCTCTCATGTATCTAACAAGGAGAACTTTCTTTCTTTATCTCAAAAGCTTTTTTTTCCCCCCTCTCTCTCTCTCTCTCTCGCAACAGGTCAACTGTAGAAGTGAATATTTGGATGAAAGTTATCAGTTACTATGGTTAGCCAAATTTTTCATTGTTTTGGAAGTTAGTATATATTCCATTTTCATCAATGCAGTTAAGTTTATGTGAATAAAAGTTTCATCAATTCGGTTGAGTTTGTGTGAAATTGTGATTATAGGCTTTTGAATTTTGACGTAAACGTGTGTTCAAGAACAACACTTCATCAACCTTTCTTTTTGATGAAGATATCGGAGAACAGAGATGTCCTGATATCAAGTGAAAAGAACTGAATTTTTAAATTGAAGTATTCCTGAAGTTGATTGCCTGCATCCTAGGGCTGAGCATTCGTTGTACTGGATAGAACATTGGATCTCTCTCTTCCCCTTCCTCATCTCTCTCTCTCTCTCTCTCTCTCTCTCTCTCTCTCTCTCTCTCTCTCTCTCTCTCTCTCCCTCCCTGCGTGCAATTTGTCTGTTGCTGGTGCTGGTAAATGCTTGTTAATTGCTATTTTATGCTAGTTTTTCTTTTTAGATCAAGGCATTTGCCTATCTGACGTCTTTGTGCATTCCCTCTGTACCTCTTTGTTTGAATCTCTTCTTTGAGTTATTTAGTCATAAACTGATGAGTTATAATCTGAGTATATTTTCCATTTTATCATACGCTCTATCTATTTTATCATACGCTCTATCTATTAAGGGTTGATGATGTATTTCTGTGCTGAATGCAAAGAATAATTATTGTTTTGCATTCATAACTTGTGAAACGCTATTGCAGTTATGCCTGTTGTCAGGAGGTGGGTGAAGGGGCCGATGTGGGTTCATTTCTTTGTTGGCGTAAGTATCTTAACTCAATGTAACTTCCATTGATGTTTTCATAAAATTTTAGTTAGTAACTCTGCTATTATAGATTTTCTCTGCTTTTATTCATAAGCAGCATTTGTTCTGCTTGTTTGCAGCTTGCAAAATTCTTTAGGCTAAATTTTAAAGGAAAACATGTTGGTTTTCACTTGTTTCTTTATTTAGTGCTTAGTGGGCCTTGCTTCTGGAATGGCTTCTCTACTTCTGAAAGCAGAAGATTTCACAAATAAGATGATTGGTTAACAAAAGATCTGGAGTTTTTGTTATGGCAGCAAGATAAGATAATATTTTTGGCTCCAAAATCAGAGGTTCCACTTTGAAGCTTCTGTCTTGCTGTAACAAGAAGCTGTTAAGGAGATTTTGATGAAATAGTTGTTATGCTGCTTTTGTGGAAGCTCCAATGGTCAAAACTAGCACTCATTGTTAAACTTGTTACATGACACCACAAAACAATGGTTTCCTGACTCTTATTCTATTATGCACTAATTAGATTATGCGATCCTATTGCAACGAAGAGAGCATGGTAATGAGATGCATTTAATTAACAAAACCATTGAGATACTTGAAGATATTTAGATATCCTTTGTACATAAGAAATGCGTAAGTTATTTGATCTACAAAAGATATTGTGAGTATCATGCTTGAAAATGTTCATTAATAATTCTCCTATAAGCTTCTGTTGGGTATATTATGATGCATTATTTGTATACAATGAGGTTGCTTAACCAATGGAGAATTTCTTAAATTGGTCTCTTTTCTTTTTTTCTATTCAGACACCACCTGTGATTGTCTTCTCTTCAGCTTGTGCTGGATTGGCAGGTGACACTTCTTTTCTTCTGAGATTTTAGTTTGTCTTTATATACATTTTTTGGGCTTTTGCATATTTATCCTTGCAAGAGTCATTTATCTATATAAATGTATTCCCGAAAATCTAGATTGTCTTATGTACATTTGAGACTCATATCTTATGTCAGGGAGTCATCAAATTCATCGAGAAAAGTTGGTTTTGAATTATGGGTACCTTTCCAAAGAGGGCCATCTCTGTTAGTACACTACTTTTTACACATTTATATTTCCACAGGAGGTGCTGTGCCGGCTCTTGCGCAGCTGGTCTCTTCATCATATCACACGGCTATCTCATCTTCGCCCTCCTTGGGTCGCCCACCTCAGCACGACGATAGCAGCATGAACAAAACAAGAAGCTCCTCCCCACTGTAAATCTCGTCGGCACCACCCTTTCTCTTTCTAAAAACTGTTTTCTTTTATATTGTAGTACTTAGTTCAAACAGTTTCTGAAAATAAACTAGGGTTTACTTTTGTGCTCTCGATCTGTTAGAGCGCTTCAAACAGTGGAGCTTGTAGAGTTCTCTGCTTTTATGATATATATATTTACTACAGAGCTGATTTGGTTGCTTTTTTGACTGAGGATTCCGCTGTAAATCGTCTAGCTTTGCCGTTAAATAAAGATGGTTATTTTCTATTCATTGTGCATTAATATCCGATCCTATATGATGGGTTTTGGCGGGATTATTGCTTTAAGCAGAAGTCATACATTTCCTAAACAACAATCTTACAGCAGCTAGTTTGAGAAACAACTTTTTGGTTGGTCCTGAAGTAGAAGTTTCAATTTGAAGCGTTTTGTTGGGTAGCTTCTGGTAGAACCCTATAAAGAGTGATTGCGCAAATTCTACCTTGCGAATTTCACTACCATGCATCTTTTAGGAAATTTTAAGCAAAATCAGTGTTGTTCTCTGAGTATGTTATCCTACATTTCCCTGTTTATTTGGAAAAAAATGAAAAGAAGAATTGATGGATATATATATATATATATATTTTTATAAACTTAGCTGGAAATGTGAAGCAACTAGGCTTCGAACTCGGGTCTCGGATATCAACCATCAAGCCTTTTGCCACTTGCACTAGGGACGGTTGATATATCTATATATATTGTTTGCTTATTCAGGTGATGTCTCTCCGCAGACCAATTTTCAGTATCAGTGCGGTACGTTCAGCTGTGATATTTCAGCTTCATCTCTACTCTTTATCTATTTTTAGTTTTCCTTCAAATATTTTTTCTGCGTCTCTTCAGTATAATTTTTTCTGTCTTACTGTTGTTATAGCTTTTATGTAATACCAGGGGGGGTTTAAAACTAATCTTAATCACTTTCTATAGCCGTAAATGATAAGCCATAACCACATAGCCACTTAAATTCTAGGGCACTGGGATATCTTTGATTATCTACGAGTTAAATCCTAGTTTTCTATTACCATATTAATTAAGCAGTCTTAGGCATTGAGATATCCAGGATCGAACTGATCGACTTATTTATTTGGTATTTTGGATCATTTTGGTTTCCGAATGTCGGTGAGTTTTGTATCTTTTACGGGTTTCAGAATTTTTCTTTTTTGCGATGATGTTTTAGGCAGGGTTAATCTTTGGTTCTTTGTTATCTTGGATCTTGTTAATATTTGGTCTCATACTTTTTTGTGGTTTGAATTGTCTTAGGAGCCATTTGATCATATGTGTAGGGCTCTCAAATTCTAGGGTCTCAAGTAGAACCTTCTATTTAGGGTTTCTCCCATTTAGTCAGAAGAATCCATTCAAAGGTCCATTGCCCTTTCTCTCATCCACACTTGGGCTATGGATTTTGAAAGTTTCAGCCTAAGTCAAATGACTGTTCTAGTCATCTATCTTGATTTTCTCTTTCACTTTTCTTTTTCGGTTAAAATATAAAAAAAATTCTTCATTTTTTCTGACTTTCAAAAATTTATATTTTAACGAAAGTTATGAAGAACAAAATAATCAAATTATTCTTATTTTATATATAAAAAAATTAATAGAATTTTATCATTTTTAAGAATATTGTTGGTTTAAATTATAAAAAAATGGATAGAATAGTGGCGAAATTCTGATGAAAGGGGATCGAATGCATCAACTTGAAATTTTGAATGATAAAATATAAATTCTTGAAAGTTAAAAAGAAAAAAAATAAATAAAATAAAATATTTACATCTAGGCATGAAGATTTTAAAAACTAAAGCTTGTCACAGATTTATTTTTAAAATTGTAAACACCACGTATCAAACAAAGGTGGTCCATCTCGGTCAAACTTGATTTCAAACCAACTCAAATTTGGAGAGTATTCCAAAAGAGCCAAAACAAAATTCTCCTGTAAAAGCACAAATAAATAAATAAATAAATAAATAAATAAATAAATAATTGTTATTTTCAGAAGAAAACGCATATGATTGTGTGCTCCACTTATTGTTATTGTTTATAGGGCAAGGAACCGTGTGCGTTGTTGTTCTCCACCGTTGCGCATATGCTATTCCTCTTTTTTTTTAATTATTGGATTCCATAGCCTCTCCCTCCCACTAATTGTGCCCTTCTTATTTTCCTTTTTTCTCTTTTCGACTTTATCTTCTAGAATAAAAGGATATTCCAAGAATAAACTCTCCTTCTAATATGGATAAAAATAAAAAAGACTTTTTTTTTTTTTTTTTTTTTTTTTGTATTAGCATTCCTAATTTTTAAAATTATGATTAATTTTATACAGCTCTATATAAACATATCGAATAATAGAGATATTTTTATAAAGTTCAACTTTTTATATTATCATTAGTTTTGTCTATCTTTTTAAAAAATATAAGTAAAATGTCATTTTTAAATACTATGATTAACTATACGTATACAAATAATTTAAAACTTTTAAAATAATAAATATAAAAAGTTGAATTTTATAGAAATATATTTATTTTTTAATAAATTTTTTTAATTTTTTTTTTTAATTTTTTAAAAACTATAATCTATAATAATGCTCCGTTTGTTTCGGGAACAAGACATAGAATAAGAACTTGTTCCAGTCTTATTTCCAAACGTGTTTGGTTATGGATGGGAACAACAGTTCTCGCCTTTTTCTGGAACAAGACTTGTTTCCATTTGAGAATAAACTTAATTAAAATAAATATAATTTTAATTATTGTATTAACTCTTTAATTAATCTAATATTTTAACTAATTTAATTATTTTATTAACTAATTATTTAAGTATTTAAATAATTAACTAATTAAATTATTTGTAGTTAATTAAATTATTTATTATTAATAATACTTATTATTGTTAATTATTTTATCAATTAACTGAGAATAAGCTTAATTAAAGTAAATATAATTTTAATTATTGTATTAACTCTTTAATTAATTTAATATTTTTACTAATTTAATTATTTAATTAACTAATTATTTAAGTATTTAGATAATTAACTAATTAAATTATTAAATTATTTGCAATTAATTAAATTATTAATTATTAATAATACTCATTATTGTTAATTATTTTATCAATTAATTGAGAATAAACTTAATTAAAATAAATATAATTTTAATTATTATATTAACTCTTTAATTAATATAATATTTTTACTAATCTAATTATTTTATTAACTAATTATCTAACGATTAGATAATTAACTAATTAATTTATTAAATTATTTGTAATTAATTGAATTATTTATTAATAATACTCATTATTGTTAATTATTATATCAATTAATATTCAGGATTATCTGACAATAGTTAATTAAATAAGTTAAATTATTATTTAATTAATATTTTATATTAATTATTTAGATAAAATATTATTATTTTAAAATTATAATTATTTTTATTTTTATTATTTCAATCTAATTATGCAACCATTATTTTTTTTATTCTTAGAAATTATCCAATTTTTATACAAATATAAAATTGGTCTAATTTTTGAATCTTGAACTTATATTAATCATTAAAATAAATAATTCTAATTTATAGCTTAAACCAAATATAATTAATAAAATATTCAGAGCTAGGATTAGTAGCGTGACCTACTTTATTAGAATTAATAGAAATTTCGATGATAGAGACATAACAGAAATTAAAAAAAAAAAAAAAAAAAAAAAAAAAAAAAGGAAAAAAAAAGAGAGTAGAGGACCAAAACGAAAAAAAGTAATAAAGGTGGAGAGAGAGAGAGAGAGAGTCAGAGAGATATGTTGAAAATCCCCGCCTCATATGGAGGACCCAATGGTCAAAACGAAGGAACAAGAAGCAATTCCCCAAAAAAAAAAAAAAAAAAAAAAAAAAAAGAGTGTACGGGACACCAACTTAATTATCTCCCCAGGTTTTGGTTTTAATCCGTGGGAACAAAAATTTGTTCTTGTTCTTGTTCTTGCTGTTTTTGGCTTGCAGGAAAAGCAAAGAAAACAAAATGCTGTGGGTACCATAGATTTGCATTTTTGCTAGATTCGCTTTTGCTGATTAGGGTACAATGCATTAATACTCGTGTACTGTTTTAATATCGTAATTTTATTTTTATAGTAAAACATTTTTTAGAAAATTATAAATCAAGTCCGCAACATTGGAATAGTATAGTTATTAGGGCCTTCCACTTAATATCTCTCTCTCTCTCTCTCTCTCTCTCTCTCTCTCCTCTCTCTCTCTCTCTCTCTATATATATATATAAAATAAAATTTTATTATTTAAATTTTAATTATTAGATTAGTATTCTAATTTTTAAAATTTTTACTCTGGTTGCCAATCTAACTTGCTTCGTTGATAATCATATAGTATAGGGACTAAAATGCAAATTTGCTTTTTTTTTTTTTTTAAAAAAAAGAAAATTATTATTATTATAGCCTTAGTAATGTGGAGGCAATGTGAAATATATATATATATATATATGCACGACAGTGCATTCCATCCTTTGACATTTGTCATGCCCATTCTTGTGGGCTATTAAACAATGTATCACTTTTTAGACTTTAATTCCTGTTTTTTTTCTTCTTTTTCTATTGGTTGTTTGTCTCCCAAATATCTTTATTTTTCAACAAAAAAAAAATAAAAAAAAAAATGCTACACCTCTTGCTTTTATAAAGTTCGGATACTCAATTATATTAATTAAGCGGGTATCAAGCTTACCTCATGATCTCCTCAAATATACAAACCAAATTTAATATATTTATTTTTAATAAAAAATTTTATTTTGTTCATATCATATTTTATATTTGTGTCTCATTGTTGGTATTAATTATTAATTTTAAAATTTTAAATTATTAGATATATAAAATCAGGTTTTTAAGACGTAAAGACAGACAGTGTTTATAAATTTTATTTCGAACGTAACTCAACTCAATTTCACTTTTTCTCACAGAATAAGTTGTTGGCCATATAAACCAACAATGTGAAAAATATATATATATGCGGATTCATGATGCAAATTCACTTATTTGAATTTGAAGAAGCATTAATATCAACAATGAAACTCAAAATAAAATATAAATTATTTAATTTAATAATTAATAATATTACTTGTGTTACGGAAGAAGTGCTAGAGACACCATAAAACAAAATATAAAAATAAAATAGTT
Organism: Tillandsia fasciculata; assembly: GCA_029168755.2. Lineage (NCBI taxonomy): Eukaryota > Viridiplantae > Streptophyta > Magnoliopsida > Poales > Bromeliaceae > Tillandsia > Tillandsia fasciculata. Next base: position 12,616,419 of record CM054950.1, read on the forward strand.
TGAATTTAAATATAATTTATTTGAATTTGACCGCTCGAATATTCAATTCAATTTGAACATTAAGATAAAAATAAAAAAAAATTATATAATAAATTATTTTTTTTTAATTTAAAAAAACATCCATTCCGTCGGGAAAAGAAAAGAAAAGAAAAACCAAAATAAAAGTTTCTTCTTGGAAAGTCCCATTCAGAAATTATACGGATGCTTTCACATTGTTTAAATACTCCGCGGGAACACCCTAATCCTTTTCTACAAATACATACAAATTTTATTTCCCAAAAATAAAATACAAAATTAATTAAAAAAATTCTATTTATAAAAATTTTTAGTACAACAATTTTTGCTTATATATATATATATATATATATATATATATATATATATATATATATATATATATATATAATTGATTAAAGTAGATATATATTCAAATAAGGTTTTGATATATTTTGTCATTTTGTGATATATCATATATCAGATTTATGATCTAACATGTTAAAACTTTGAAGATTTTCAAATTGAAATAGAATAATTTTCTTCTTACAACTCTACAAGCAATTTTTTTTTTTTTTTTTTATTGATTGATAAGTTAACAATTAATTCGAATAAAAAATTTTAAAAAATATTATAGTGAATGTTTTAATCTAAATAAGAGTCTCTATACACATGCAACTTTAATATTTATATATATATTTATATGTTATATATATATATATATATATATATATATATATATATATTATATATTATAGAAAAATACTCTCGTACTTTTTTTATTAAATAATAAAAATATTCTTAACCGTTGATCGACAAAACATAAAAAAGTAATTTTACTTATTACCAGGTTAACAGGTAACTTTATGAAAAGAGCATTTTTGTAATTAAACATCACAAAATAAAAATATATATATTAATTAAAATATCTTCTACTAATTTAGTCATTAATTTAAAAAAATTTAGAATTATAATTTAGGCATTAATTTAAAAAGTTTAATTTAAAAAATTTTAAAATTATAATTTATGCATTAATTTAAATAGATTTAGAATTACAATTTAGTCATTAATTTAAAGAGTTTAATTTAAAAAGTTTTAGAATTACAATTTAGGCATTAATTTAAAAAGTTTTAGAATTATAATTTATGCATTAATTTAAAGAGTTTAAATTTAAAAAATTTAGAATTAAAATTTAGACATTAATTTAAAGAGTTTAAATTAAAAAAATTTAGAATTATAATTTAGACATTAATTTAAAGAGTTTTAAAATTACAATTTGGGCATTAATTTAAAAAGTTTATTACAAAAGTTTTAGAATGACAATTTAGTCATTAATTTAAAGAGTTTAATTTGAAAAATTTTAAAATTACAATTTAGGCATTAATTTAAAGTGTTTAATTTGAAAAAATTTAGAATTACAATTTAGGCAGTAATTTAAAGTGTTTAATTTGAAAAATTTTAGAATTACAATTTAGGCATTAATTTAAAGTGTTTAATTTAAAGAATTTTAGAATTATAATTTACACATTAATTTAAAGAGTTTAAATTAAAAAAAATTTAGAATTATAATTTAGGCATTAATTTAAAAAGTTTAGAATTACAATTTAGCCATTAATTTAAAAAGTTTAATTTAAAGAGTTTAGAATAACAATTTAGGCATTACTTTAATGAGTTTAATTTAAAAAATTTTAGAATTACAATTTAGACATTAATTTAAAGAGTTTTAGAATTAAAATTTAGTCATTAATTTAAAGAGTTTAATTTTAAAAAATTTAGAATTACAATTTAGGTATTAATTTAAAGAGTTTTAGAATTACAATTTAGACATTAATTTAAAAAATTTTAAAATTACAATTTAGGCATTAATTTAAAGAGTTTAATTTAAAGAGATTTAGAATTACAAATTAGGCATTAATTTAAAGAGTTTAATTTAAAAAAAAAAATTGAATTACAATTTAGCCATTAATTTAAAGAGTTTAATTTAAAAAATTTTAGAATTACAATTTAGGCATTAATTTAAAGAGTTTAAATTAAAAAAATTTAGAATTACAATTTAGACATTAATTTAAAAAGTTTTAGAATTACAATTTAAACATTAATTTAAAAAGTTTAATTTAAAGAGTTTTAGAATGACAATTTAGGTATTAATTTAAAGAGTTTAATTTAAAAAATTTTAAAATTATAATTTAAACATTAATTTAAAAAGTTTAATTTAAAGAATTTTAAAATGACAATTTAGGTATTAATTTAAATAGTTTAATTTAAAAAAATTTAGAATTACAATTTAGGCATTAATTTAAAGAGTTTAATTTAAAGAATTTTAGAATTATAATTTACGCATTAATTTAAAGAGTTTAAATTAAAAAATTTTAGAATTACAATTTAAGCATTAATTTAAAATGTTTTAGAATTACAATTTAGCCATTAATTTAAAAAGTTTAATTTAAAGAGTTTTAGAATGACAATTTATGCATTAATTTAAAGTGTTTAATTTAAAAAATCTTAGAATTACAATTTAGGCATTAGTTTAAAGAGTTTTAGAATTAAAATTCAGTCATTAATTTAAAGGGTTTAATTTAAAAAAATTTAGAATTATAATTTAGGCATTAATTTAAAGAGTTTTAGAATTATAATTTAGGCATTAATTTAAAAAAATTTTGAATTACAATTTATGCATTAATTTAAAGAGTTTAATTTAAAAAGATTTAGAATTATAATTTAGACATTAATTTAAAGAGTTTAATTTAAAGAGATTTAGAATTACAATTTAGGAATTAATTTAAAGAGTTTAATTTAAAAAATTTTAGAATTACAATTTAGGCATTAATTTAAAGAATTTTAAAATTACAATTTATGCATTAATTTGAAAAGTTTAATTTAAAGAGTTTTAGAATGACAATTTAGGCATTAATTTCAAAAGTTTAATTTAAAAAAATTTAGAATTACAATTTATGTATTAATTTAAAGAGTTTTAGAATTACAATTTAATCATTAATTTAAAAATTTTAATTTAAAAAAATTTAGAATTACAATATAGGTATTAATTTGAAGAGTTTTAGAATTATAATTTAGGCATTAATTTAAAGAGTTTTATAATTACAATTTAGACATTAATTTAAAGAGTTTAATTTGTTTAAAAAATTTTAATTTTTTTTTAATTTAAACATTAATTTTGTATGACAATTTTAAAAAATTTCAATATGCTTAAATAATTTATTTAATAGAAATATATTGTATAATTCAAATTTATTTTTAGAATAGAATTGTACGGGTTAAGTTAAATCAAATTTAAATAGTAAAATTTGATCTTTTAAAATAATGAGATCATATATTATAATTTAAAATATAAAACGGTAATAAAAATTGATAATAAAAATTAATAGATTCCTAAATTCTAATTTCTAAAAATAATTTTCTAAAATTAAAATTATTTACAATATATTAAATAAAGATAATTAAAATATTATCATTTAAAACGATAACTAAATTGGAATATTTAAAATTTATAATTTTTCAAAAATAAAAAGTCTCACTAAATTCAAAATTTTAAAATTTATAATATTTACAAAAATAAAATTTTTTAAAATAGAGATAAAATTACTTAATTACTCTTGAATTAAAAGACAAAAATAATCTTATTTTGGGTACCTAGTAGCTGATACCTCTCTCAAAGTGATCTGCTATTGCAGGTCACAACTTAAAAATAATCAAATCTGAGTCACTGAACAGATATGAATGGACGGTAATTAAAAAAAAAAAAAAAAAAAAAAAAGTACAGGAGTATGGCTCTAAATTATAATCTAAATAAAACACAATTTTCTTTAAAGTTTTTACATTTACATTTACAAAAAATTTGTATCCATTCAACCTACTAAGACTCGAATCTGTACTTCCCTCTAACGCAATCCATTTTTTCAAAACTTACTGATGATTATTGAAAAAAGTGAAACGAAAAAAACGATTAAGTTAAAAAAATCAAAAAGTCAAATTTTTAAAAATAAAGCTTGAAACCAAATTGAGTACAACCTGTTTTTAAAAAGTCTAAATCTTTTTCTCTCCTACCATGATGTAAAGTCAAATTATCATAATTTAAACATAATAAAATTCGAAACCAAAAAGAAAAACAATATATTTGTTTTACAAAAAAAAAAAAAAGAAAAACTAAATTATAAAAAACTCTCTTGCACTTTTACTCTTTGCACTAAAATTTATATCAATTATCATCTTACACTTTATCATCTTCTCAAATAGATTCAAAAAATTCAAAAAATAACAAATTAGGCTGTAAAATTTTACTAAGATGAGTTGGCGGGTCACTTTGTTCCACATCTTAACATATATCTAATTAGCAATTCAAAAAAATATAAAAAATTAAGATAAAAGAGATCTTCTATTTTATTAATAGTATCCAAAATTTATTCAATATATTTTTCTAATTCTATTGAATTACTTAGAGATAAATTTTAGAGCAATACTAGTGATACACTCCATCGCAGGTGTAGGATCTATATCCCACCCATCTAAGGGTAGGGACTTCTCCACCACTCCATTCTAGAATGAATAGGGTGTAGATCATACACCCTAGATGGGAATATACAAAAAAATATTTTTCAAAATTAAAAGGCAATCAATTATATATTATCCAAAATTTTTGATTTTATTATTTATTCCTCTTAGAAAATTAATATTAAAAAAATATTTTTAATATTCTAAATTTTTTCAAATAGATCTCTATTAGAATTAAATTCCAACTGATATCAGTTATCTATATAAAATTACTATTTTAGTTTTTACTATTTTATTTTATTCTTTTAAATTTTTATCTTTTCAAATATATTTATTTATTTATTATTATTATTATTTTTTTATTTATTCTCGAAGAAAATAAATATGTTAATTTTTTAGCTACAATAAAATTTTAATACAAATTTAATTCGTACTAAATAACAAAAAAAATATATACTAAAGATATATTTAAAATAAAAAAATATATATTTATAAAATATTGAGGGTTTCATAATTGCGAAGTCAAACTTGTCCTGCAAGACTAGGACTCTGATTAAACTTTCGCACATCCCCACGAATTTACGCATATTTTCAAAAAAAAGCCCCACTCCCCATCGTAAACTTGCTCCGCGGGAACATCGCACCGCACCCCCCCTCCCCCACTTTGTTGTATATTTATATAACAACGTCGCGGCTTCTTTTCTCTTCATAAGCGCGATTCATAGATCGACCAAAAACAGAGCTTTCTCTCTCTTTTCTCTCGCTCTCTTTCTCTCTCTAGGGTTAGGGTTAGGGTTAGGGTTAGGGTTAGGGTTTCGGCGAGGGAGCGGCAATGGCGACGGAGGGGGCGTGGCGGAGGCCGAAGACGAAGATCGTGTGCACGCTGGGCCCGGCATCGAGGTCGGTGGAGATGGTCGAGAAGCTCCTGAGGGCCGGGATGAACGTCGCGCGCTTCAACTTCTCCCACGGATCCCACGCCTACCACCAGGAAACCCTAGACAACCTCCGTGCCGCCATGGACAGCACCGGGATCCTCTGCGCCGTCATGTTGGACACCAAGGTGAGGATCGGGATGATCTCTCCCCTTTTCTGTGTTTGTAATCTTTCTTTCTTTCTTTTTTTCTTCCTATTGTGTAATGTTTAGTTTGTGTAAATTTTTCGGTTTCTTGGCATAATTATGACCGGATCTGATGCGAGTTTTGTTGATTTGCTACGTTATTCTTGTTCTGATTGCTTTTTTGTTGTTTTATTTAGCGCGTCAAAGTATTTCTACTTAATATTGTGTTTTATTTGAATATCTTGGTCAAACTTAGGCATGATCTTGATATTTTTGGACAATTTGCGGATTAATTTGAAGGGACAGTTACGTGATTATTTTCGATTGCCATAAATAGGATCTACAGTTTTGCTAGTCATTTAGAACTTTTTTTTTTTCTAATCTGATATTTGCTATAAAGGCGACATTTTTTTGTCCATCCAAGATATAAATATTGGAAAATTGCTTGTTAATGGTGCATTATGTTTTCTATATAAGATCGCTGAGATAGCATTAGCTTTGATGCTTTGTAAATATGGAATCTTGTGATCTGCACTTCTATGTCCAAAACAGAGAATCTGTATGACTCTGAATCACCAGCTCGTTGTCAAGTTTTTAGTTTTAGAGTAGAATTGGTAAATGTGTGAAAATTGAAAATTTCATCTTCTTGTAGGGTGATATTGCTGGATCGAGTGATTTTCAATTTCCCACTTCAATCACATATTTGCATGCTGTGAAAAAAACTTTTACACGTGATGTGGGACAGAATTAAACTTAACATGAATTCACATCTATGCTTTTAAATGCATCCTTTTAATACCCAAATATTTCTTATGTTGAAAGGCAAAGCCAAGGAACACTATCATTAAATAAAAAAAAAAAAATTGCGTAGGAGTGTTTGCATGGATTAGGACTACGATTATTTTTCCATATGTAGGTTAGCAAAGAACTTTATCTGCTACTAATATGTGCCTGTGCAAATTTGATTGAGAACTATTTTTATTTTCAACTATAACAGTAACTGATACTATTTTGTGATTAAGGTTTAGATTAAATGACCTTCTTTTTTTTTTTTTTTCGTTCCCTGCTCAGCTAATATCTTGGTTTTCATTAGCTTGCTCGTCTTATCCTGCAGTTCTTCTTTGCCATTCTGTGGCCTATCATACTTGCCCAGGATAATGTGCTAAATAGTGGTGATGGATTCAACGTTTGTAGTTATATATTCGATCTCATATTCTGATTGCCTTGCATGGACCGCATCTGAATTTGGCCTAGATACTGCATAATAAGTTCATGTGAAGGCCACTTACTATTGCATATATTGGGTAAACATTGCGGGTTAAGCTTTTAAATGTTTTTGTTTGTTAGCACTTTGATATTGAAGTTTATGTGCAGATTGCTATAAGTTTAATTTGGTTATTCATTATCTCAGTTGGATACTTTTTGGTCACTAGCTTACTTTCAAATGCATAGTATGTTTCAATGCCCTCATTGTAGGTCTTTGGAAGTTCCCTTTTTCTTTTGTATCTAAATATTATTATTAATTTGCTACTACATCTGCGCTATACCAAACATGTCTACCATATGCACCCAAATGAACCCCTATGTGCTATTTTAGCTGCCTGCCTAATATTGTTGCCTTTTACAATTTTGTGAAACATAGTTTTAAGGCCGCAAGAAGGATCCTAAATAAGTAAAAATATTCTTGGAAATCGAAAAGGAAAACAAACACTTGATTCCATACAGAAATAAAGGACGTGGAAATCCCAGTTGCGATCCCTGCTTACCCCTTCTTCTTTTCTGTTATTTTCGATTCTTCTAAAGCAATTAATAAAGGCAGAAAATGCTAAATCAGAATAATAGTTCTATTCTATGTATATAAAGAAAAGAACTGCTGCTGAGTAAATTTTATGTGGATTTATATATCCTTGTTTTTTCATTCGTTAGGAACATATTCACCATAAAAAAGTGTTGTTGGCATAGAGATCAGGATTTAGCCTTTGCTGTTTTGATTTTTGTATTGTTTTTAAAAGTATCCTATTTTTTCAAAATTCTGTGCCTGAATGCCCTTGTCATTTTCAAATGTGAGATTCATCATCATCTCATTAATACAAAATCAACAGATGGATTGACCTATCTGATTATTCACAGGGTCCAGAGATCCGAACCGGCTTTTTGAAAGATGGCAAGCCTATCCAGTTAAAACAAGGCCAAGAAATCACTATCTCCACAGATTACACCATTAAGGGTGATGAGAACATGATTTCAATGAGCTATAAAAAGTTAGCAGATGATCTAAATCCAGGCAGTGTCATTCTCTGTGCCGATGGGACTATATCACTCACCGTCCTTTCTTGTGATAAGGAACAAGGCTTGGTTCGATGCCGATGCGAAAACTCTGCTTTACTTGGTGAGAGGAAGAATGTGAATCTGCCTGGTGTTATTGTTGATCTCCCTACACTAACAGAGAAGGACAAGGAGGACATTTTACAATGGGGTGTTCCGAATAAGATTGATATGATTGCTTTGTCATTTGTACGCAAAGGTTCTGATCTGGTGGAAGTTAGGAAGGTGCTCGGAGAACATGCCAAGTCAATCATTTTGATGTCCAAGGTTAGTCAATTAACCTGGGTGAATTCATTTTTGTGTAAATTGCACAATGGGTTGTCAACGTTTTAGAGCAGTTTCATTTGGGTCCCCAGCCTTTCAGTTGTTATAACCGTAAGCATGTTCCTGAGCTTTGCATGTTGTTGACTTTACACTTTTGGTTAAATTGCGTCATCAAATTGGATAGAAACATAGACTTAATTGTAATGTAAGTACCTTGTAAGCTACCTTGGGGTCATTACTGTCCAATCAACCGAGGAATTCAACGAAAAGTCGGAATTGTTAACAATTGAAATGCCGGGGGACCAGAGTGAAAATTTGTAAAAAATGTGGGCCTCGCTGCCATCAACCCAGTTTTTTATTACTAGATCCTTGTTCACATTTTGAGTCATGTTAGACATTCAATTCAATCTTATACGCAGGTTGAGAATCAGGAGGGAGTAGCTAACTTCGATGACATACTGGCAAACTCCGACGCCTTCATGGTGGCACGAGGAGATTTAGGCATGGAAATCCCAATTGAAAAGATCTTCTACGCCCAAAAAGTGATGATATTCAAATGCAACATCCAAGGAAAGCCGGTGGTGACGGCAACGCAAATGTTGGAATCCATGATCAAGTCACCCCGCCCAACCCGTGCTGAGGCGACTGATGTAGCAAACGCCGTATTGGACGGCACCGATTGCGTGATGCTGAGCGGAGAAACCGCCGCCGGTGCCTACCCAGAATTGGCGGTCCAAACGATGGCCAAGATATGCTTACAAGCAGAATCCTACCTGGATTATGGGTCGGTTTTTAAACAAATCATGGCATCTGCACCCGTACCCATGAGCCCACTAGAGAGCCTCGCCTCATCAGCTGTTCGAACCGCCAACTCAGCAAAAGCTTCGCTTATACTGGTTTTGACTAGGGGAGGGACTACCGCTAAATTAGTGGCTAAATATAGGCCGGCCATGCCGATATTGTCGGTGGTGGTACCTGAGTTAAAGACCGACTTTTTCGACTGGACTTGTAGCGATGAGGCGCCAGCTAGGCATAGCCTTATTGTGAGAGGGGTGATCCCGACATTGAGTGCCGCGACCGCGAAAGCTTCTGATACAGAGGCCACAGAAGAAGCACTCGACTTTGCGATTCAGCATGCGAAGGGCATGGGGCTCTGTAAACCTGGAGACTCGATCGTGGCCCTTCATAGGATCGGGAATGCTTCTGTGATCAAGATCCTGACGGCCAAGTGACCAAGTAGTTTACCCAAGGAGTTTCTTCTGGGGACAATTTTTGAGAGGTTCATCTCCATATGCTCTACTTTAATTATTTCTGTAGTAGATTTTCTAGTTTTGCTTGTGAAATGGCGTTTCACACACTAATTTTGTTTTGAAGATACGATATTCATCTGTATTCCTCGAATATTCTTCTCATTTTGGCGGTGTTTTCAGCAATAAGTAGTACTGTCGTAGTTTCAATTAATTAATGTCTATGCTTTTAGTCTTTATGGAAATCTATACATGGTTATCTATCGTCTTCTCTTCTTTATGTGTTTTGTTGTAACTTTCTACTCTCTCATTGCCGCCATTTTATTGGATGTGGTGATTGATACACAATGCGACATTACAACATTGCATGCTCACAAACTACCTTCCATCTTTCCAGGTGGATTAACCCAATTCTCTTTTGTGCAGATATCTGCACAGGGAAAAATCTAACATCTATCAAACGAATCAAACGGGGAGGAAGTAAAAGCCAGATAAGGAATCAGTCCAAAAATAAATAATTTTGGTGATGATAAGTTAATTGAGAAACTCACATTAAATTTGAAGCATCTTTCATTCCTACTAGTCCTCATGGCTATTGTGTTATATTCATCAACCTGCTGGAACCCACCAAACTGTGCAATTAACATGTAAATTGGTGTCAGTATGTTATAGAAATCACTTCATATTTACATTAGTTACTTCTCCGCAGTGCAAAGGACATTAAATAACTCCAATTTGTTTTAGAACAATATACAAATTATACAATGAAGAGGAATTCTCTCAACAGATTACGGAGTCCTTTATGATCTTTAGATAATTGATACAGTACAACCAAAGAAAATCAAATGTTCCAAAATAATAATAATAATAAACTCATTTAAAAGTACATGAATTACCTTCTTTGAGTGCATTCCTTGAAAAATACTTGTACTCATTCCCCATGAAAAGCCCTCTGTTGCATCCAAGGAAAATTGGCCTGAAGAAGCCCCCCCCCCCCCCCCTTCATATGCGCCAAAATTCAAGTGTGGTATATAATTCTCTCTAGCCCAGCTATAAGTAATTACCATAATAGATTCTATAAATATAGTTACTCATGTGGGATTTATAAGATAAAAAGTGATTTTCGTCCATTCTTAGTCCATTCTTAAATGGGGGAGATCAAATTCATTAGATCACATCAAATTTAGTCGGTAAATAACAGTCGAGTTTAATGAATTTATTTATCACTATCAAAATCAGATCTACTAATAAAGATCACTTACTTGAAAATTGTTTTGATTTTGGTCCCTCGTTTTGGGCGAAACTGTTGGGTTTTAATTGTTTTTTTTTTTTTTTAATTGATTTCAAACTTGTTTTGACGTTTGGGTCTTGTTGGGTTTTAATTGGGCAAAACTTGTTTTGGCGCGCACGATCTTGACCTGGTTCTATTTTATTTTGACTTTTGTCTTTTGCTGCGCCAATCTTGGGAAGTGCCATCTTGACCTGGCTTGTGGGCTGCCCAAGAAAACTTACTGTTGGACCTTGTCCCCTGGTGAATTATTGGGCTCTCTCTTTGGACTCTATATTTAAAGAGTAAGAGAGTTTGGTTAAGGAACAAGCCATAGTACTCTACTCTGATTTACTACACTGAGATATCTAGTCTTCTACTACTCTTTCGAGCTTATCTTTTTGTTGGATATTTGAAAGTCGTTGGGTTCGCTACTCACCATTTCGGATTCGTGCCGACGGGGTGGACCGTGGTCATTGTATCGCTAGGGGTGATTGCCGGAACCTCGCACGTGGAGGGATAATCTCGCTTCTAGGACAGTGCTAACGCACGTCTCGACATACATATGCTTCATCTAATCTTTACTATATTTTTTATCAATAGTACAATAGAAAATTACAAAACAGTATTTCGGATTGAGTTTAAATTTTTATTTGACTAAAAAATTTAATTTGAAAAGATTTTACAACATTCGAACCAAAGTTTAAAGAAACATTGAAAGGAATCCGGATTTAGTTGTTGATTATAGTGCTACTGCTCTTTCGTTAGCAAACTAAGAAGAACATGCATGAGGGTCCAAGAAGCGAAAAATGAAGAGAAATGAACCAGTAGTTTCAAATTATATGAGGTTAGTGAGAGAGTTACCTCGAGGAGCAGATGAAAAAGATCGTGTCTCATTGGATAAAAGCTCTCGTTGCTTCGACATGCACCACAGACGACGAAAACACCAAGGTAAGTACGACCGGAATCCCTGCCTCCCCGTCATCACCACCAACACTATCATTATCGTTATTATTGTCGCCTTCCTCTCTCTATCATCACTAGCACCACCATCACTTCCGTTCCGGTAAGAGTTTTCGTAGACATGAGACCACAGCAAGGGGAAGAATCGAAACCTCACACTGTGTCTGCTCTCTCTGCTACCACTGTCATCGTCGACTTCGACTCTGTCGCCGTCAACACCATAACTTTTGTTCGAATCCTCCAGGTCATCCGCAGGCATCTCAACCCGACAAACAGGGCCACGATACACTCCCTGTGAAACTTATGCTCACAAGGCATCTCCTTGGCCTCCTCGCCGATCGCAAACTCCTCTAGGCAGATCTGACAGTTGATCGACCGATCTGTTGAATAAAATTCAAAATCTAAATTTGTTTTTAGTTTTAATTTATTTTTTTTATTGTGTTTTTATTTTATTTTTTAATGCGCAACGTTCGTGCGTAGCGCCCGTTACACGGCTTCACGGAAGTTACGCGGCTTCACGGGCGTTACGCGGCTATGCTCTCCGCTCCCAACGTTCTAATTAACATTGACATATAATATATATATACACGTGTGTGTGTGTGTGTGTATATATATATAGACATATAGGGGCAGAGGGTGTTGTGTGAGTATTAAAAAGGTTTTTGCAGAGTGAGTGAAATTTGATTTTTGAGAAAGTTTATCGTCGATTTTATTTTGGATGTTGAAAAAATTTCGTCAACCTCTTCCGCATTCGTGTCCGTAGAAGGAGGAATTCCGGTCGTATCTTGGAGCGGTGTTTTCGATTAATTCCGCACGAAGGAGGAAAATACGCCTTAGGACAGTGCCTCGCGCGCTTCCGGATCTCTCCTTTTCAAACTCTTCGTCGTATATTTGGATTTAGCGATTATCTGTAAGTCTAATTTATTTTGTTATCACAAATATTTAGTTAGATTTTAATAAGGCTAAATTACAAAAAACCCCCCTCTAATATCCCGCTTTTCCACTTTACCTCCCTGTCATTTAAAAGTCGACAATCTGCCCCCTCGTAATTTCAGAAATGTCTTTAGGGGGTACGCCGTTAACGGAAATGGTAAATTGACGAAAATGCCCTCCTATTTTTTTTTTCTTTTCCGAAGTTTTTTTTTTTTTTTATTTATTCCGAAGTCCTGTTTTTTTTTTTTTTTTTTTTTTTTTTTTTTAGGAATATTTTCCAAGGGTATTTTGGGTATAAGAAATTATATTTTCAAAAAAACTGACGGTCAACTGACGGCGGGGGGTTATTGCACAATTCGTAATTACGAGGGGGCAGATTGTCGACTTTTAAATGACAGGAGGGTAAAGTGGAAAAGCGGGATATGATAGGGAGGTTTTCTATAATTTAGCAAAAAACAATCAAAATTTTGTTGTGGGTAATTCCCAACATTCTAAGGCGTATTTCCATTTGATTGTGATTAAAATCTGACGGTGCTAATTCATTAAGAAATATATATTGCATATAATTCTGTTTGTCAACTTGATTGTATGTCTGTCATCCAAATTTAAATAAATTGGGATTAGCATTTTTAAATTATATTGGCATATAATTTATTTGAAATTTACTTCTTTTTTTTTTTCGGATATGTTATTTTTTTTTTTAAAAAAAATCACTGTAGTGTACGTAAAATTTTTTTTTTTTAAAAAAAACTTCACAGTACTGCAATTAAAAAAAAAAAAAAAATTCTGTAGTGTCCGTAAGATTAAAAATTTTCTAAAATATTTTTTATTAATCAATTGCAGTATAAAAAATATTTTGATTGCATATATTATCTATTTAAATTGCTATAAATTTAAATTGTCTGGGTCATCTGCTTGCTGCTGAACGAACTTTCATAATAAACTAATTGTGAATACTTAAACCCTAAAATATTCTGGTTGACTAGGGTAGAAACCTTAATAACATGTTCGCTTATCTGAGAAGGATTTTTAAACTTTTTTTGCAGCTCTTCGCAATCATCCTTAATTTTTTTATTCCCTCAACTAGATTGTTTAGAATGGATTTTGATGACACTTCTAGTCTTAAACCAGAAAAATTTAAAGGGGTAGGTTTTTTGAGGTGGCAAGAACAGTTAGAGGCTTGGCTTGTCCTTAGGCCTCATAACTGCAATTGGAAAAACACCTCCTTATCCTACTTCTAAAAATTCTTCTGAAACTCCTGCATCTGATTCTGCTACCACCTCTGTTACAGAACCTAAATCTGATAAATCTTCCGAGGAAATTGAATTTCATTGTAGGTTCAGAATACTTAGTTGTCTATCTGACGAACTTTGTGAAACCTATAGAAAGTACCAAACTGCCAAAGATTTATGGTATGCCTTAGAAGATGCCTATATTAGAGATAATGAAGGTATCGCCAGGTTTACCATTACCGATTTTAATAATTTTAGAATGGTAGATAACATTCCTATAAACGATCAAATCCATCAGTTTCAGAATTTTGTCCTAGAAATTCATAGAAATAGATCTACTTTTGATGAAACCTATCAGGCTACCTGTTTACTGGACAAATTACCCCCTTCCTGGACCAAATTTGCTCAAGAGCTTAGACGTACCCAGGGAACCCTTAATCTTAGATCGGTAATCCAAGCTATTAGAATAGAAAACCAATACCGACTTAGGGAGATTAAACCGTACATCAACCGATCGAACTTAAACCTGACCGAGATTTCGAACCAAAGCCTTGAGCCTAAACCCAAAGGTAAAAATTTTAAACCTAAGGGTAAAGACTTTAAGGGTAGGAACCCAAACCGAAATCAAAACTATAACCATAAATCCAACACCAACCAATCTAGTGGATATAAGAAAAGGGATGGTTTCTGTTATGTATGTGGTCGGGACAACCATTTTGCTTCAAAATATTTTTATCGAAAGAAAGAGAAAGTTGTCTATAAGAAAGGCTCAAACAATCAGAGCAACCATCCTAAACCTCAGGTCAACATGATTAAGGGTGAACCATTCAGCTCTACTTTAAGGTCAGTCTCCTTCGTACCTAATGTTAACCTTACCTATCATGATTTAGATTGGTGGTTAGATTCAGGAGCCAATGTCCATGTTTGCACTAATAGGTCCCTATTCTCCTCTTATCAGAATACAAGTGGAGGATGTGTGACTGTCGGAGATGGAAAAGCTGTCAATGTGCTGGGGATCGGAACAGTCAAACTGAAGTTAACTTCTGGAAAAACTCTGATCCTTCACAATGTGCAGCATTCTCCCGACATCCAACGGAACCTAATCAGTGGATCCTTATTAGTGCAATTAGGATATAAGATTGTGTTAGAATCCAATAAAGTTATAATTTCTAAAGGAGAAATGTTCATTGGAAAAGGTTTTGTATCTGAGGATTTATTTAAATGTACTTTCTTTTGTTGATAATAAAAATTCTTCTCCTTCAGTTTCTACTTCTTCTTCTATTGTGTTAAATACTGAATCTTGTGATGTATGGCATGGCAGATTAGGACATGTGAACCTTAAATCTATTCTGAAATTGACCAATCTTAATTTTTTACCCAAACTCAAGATTGATTCCAAATCTAAATGTGAGATTTGTACTCAAGCTAAGCAGCCTAGGAAACCTTTTAAATTTGTTCCTTTCGATACCCAAATTCTTGAACTAATTCATAGTGATGTCTGTGATTCTAATAGAGTACCTACCCGTGGAGACAGTCGCTACTTTGTAACTTTTATAGACGACTACTCCAAGTATTGTTACACATATCTCTTGAAAACCAAAGATGAAGTCCTCTATAAGTTTAAAGCCTTTAAAGCTGAGGCTGAAAACCAATTGGATAAGAGGATTAAAATTCTAAGGTCTGATAGAGGCGAGTATACTTCGAATGAATTAAACCTATTCTGCGAGGAACATGGAATAATTCATGAAGTAACTGCTCCTTACTCACCTCAATCTAATGGTGTAGCTGAAAGAAAGAACCGAACCCTATTAGACATGATTAATGCCATGATTTTAAGTTCTTGTGTACGTCAGAACTTGTGGGGGGAGGCTCTTTTATCAGCTTGTTATATCCTCAATAGGATTCCCACTAAGGATAGAACCCAGACACCTTATGAATTTTGGAAAGGAAGAGCACCTAGGTTGAGTTACTTCCGAGTGTGAGGGTACTTGGCTAAGGTATCCATTCCTGAACCCAAAAGAAAGAAGATTGGACCTAAAACTATATATGCTATCTTTATTGGATATTCCTTAAATAGTAATACCTATAGATTTCTTGTGATCAATTCTGAGATTTTTGAAATTTTCAATGATACTTTGATTGAATCTAGAGATGCAACTTTCTTTGAAAATATTTTTCCTTTCAAAATTCGCATCTCTACATCTGCCCCTGATTATCAGTCTACTTTTGATCATGCATCTATACCTACATCTGATTTGCATTATAGTTTAGATCCTGTAGAACCTGATCCTATTTCTGAATTAAGGAGAAGTAAGAGAACTCGCTTTGAGAAGAACTTTGGTGAAGACTTCTTTACTTTCTTAATTGAAAGTACACCTTCGTTTTATAAGGAAGCAATGAGTTCTCCTGAAGCTTCTCTTTGGAAGGAGGCTATAAAAAGTGAGATAGAATCAATTATCTGTAATAACACTTGGATTCTCACTGATTTACCTCCTAGTAGTAAACCCCTAGAATGTAAGTGGATCTTTAGAAAGAAACTTAGGACTGACGGATCGGTAGAGAAGTATAAGGCGCGACTTGTTGCCCAAGGTTTTCGACAAAAAGCTGATGTCGACTACTTTGACACTTATGCGCCTGTTGCTCGCATTGCTACTATCCGAATTCTTCTTGCATTAGCATCCATTCATAAACTTTTGATTCATCAAATGGATGTCAAGACCGCTTTTCTTCATGGTGATCTTGAAGAAAAAATCTATATGATTCAACCTGAAGGTTTTTCTGTGCCTGGTCAAGAGGATAAGGTGTATAAATTAGTTCGCTCTCTATACGGACTAAAACAAGCACCTAAACAGTGGCATGAGAAATTTGACAGTGTTATAGCTTCATATGGATATCTGACAAACGATTTTGACAACTGTCTCTATTTCAAGAGATTTGATGATCGTTGTGTCCTTCTTTGCCTCTATGTTGATGACATCCTGATTCTTGCTCCTGATCTTGATCTGATTAACCAAGTTAAATCCTTTTTATCGACTCATTTTGAGATGAAGGATCTTGGTGAAGCAGATGTAATTTTAGGAATGAAGATTATTAGATCATCTGATTCTATTTGTCTAACCCAATCTCATTATACCCAAATGGTTCTTGATAAGTTTGGTTATTCTGATTGCTCTCCTGTTTCTACCTCTTTTGATTCTAGTGTTCAACTTGTGAAGAACACTAGTAATCCTGTGAATCAGGAAAGATTTGCGTAGATTATTGGTTCTCTGATGTACCTAACCAATAGAACTAGACCCGACATTGCCTATGCCATATCAAGATTGAGTAGATACACTAGTAGTCCTAGTATGATTCATTGGATTGCTCTGAAAAGAGTATTTCGTTATCTTAAAGGTACTCTTTCTTTTGCTCTTAAATTTGTTGGCTATCCTGCTGTAATTGAGGGATACAGCGATGCAAATTGGATTTCTGATTCTTTGGATATTAAATCTACTTCTGGCTATGTTTTTATTCTTGGTGGTAGTGCAGTTTCTTGGCAATCCACCAAACAGACTATAATAGCCAGAAGTACTATGGAGGCTTAGTTAGTTGCTCTTGATACTACTTGTCTTGAAGCCGAGTGGCTCAAGAACTTACTGTCATCGATTCCGTTGATTTCTTCTCCTATTCCACCTATTTCTATTCGGTGTGATTCTCGAGCTGCAATTGACTTTTGTAAAAAGAAATTGATAAATTCTAAAGCTAGTAGACATATTAAATTGAGACAAAAGTCTGTTAGATGGCTAACTTCTCATGATATTATTTTTTTAAGTTTTATCAGATCTGATCAGAACCTTGCAGATTGCTTGACGAGAGGCCTGAATAGGACTAAAGTCCTGGAGTCATCGAGGGGGATGGGACTTTGCCCGTAAAGGGCCTTCCTGCAGTGGGAACTTAACCTTTGTGATAGGAGATCCCTTGAAGAAGGTTCAATGTGGTAAAAACAAGCTGTCAGGTTGGCCAAAGAGCACTTTCTACAGTTTATTAAGAGGAACTTTAGTTTCAATTCCATCCCTATGGTGAGTTGTGCTCTATGTAGTGGTTGAGGTTGAGCTTATAGCTCTTAATGGAATCCGAGGCAATAATTTTGCGAGATTTGACTCTACACACATCCCTGGAGGATACCACCTATATAAGAATATTCGTATAAGGCCGCGACTATGAGATGTGGGCTGTCCATAGAAATTCTTATGAAAAATCAAGATACTGTGCATGACCATTAATGCACAGACCCGCGACGGAGATTTCTGTACTGTGTGTGTGGTAGTTGAAATCAGGGTCAAAGGAACGTAGTTCAAGACCTGGTTCACTCCGATTCCTTCTGATGGAAACTATCTACACTAAGTGAGGTCAAATCTCTTAAAGACACCTTACCTATTACATAGTATAAACACCCAATGATTTATTAATTAATTTGTTTGTTTTATTTTGTGATTTTGAATTTTGTGGGGGATTATTGATTAAAATTCAAAATCTAAATTTATTTTTAGTTTTAATTTATTTTTTTTATTGTGTTTTTATTTTATTTTTTAACGCGCAACGTTCGTGCGTAGCGCCCGTTACGCGGCTATGCTCTCCGCTCCCAACGTTCTAATTAACTTTGACATATATATATATATATATATATATATATATATATATATATATATATATATATATATATATATATATATATATATATTGTCACGCCCCGGGACCCGGGCTCGTCTACAGATCCGCCGTGCACACGGAATTTTCCGCGTACACGAAGCGCTGGTAACCTGCTCAGATATAATATAACAATAAAAGAGCATAATACAGAGCTGAAATAGAAGAACTACATAGTATCTCAGACTGGAACCACAAGTACAGCAGTAATATGTACAATAATCTCCCAGCTCACCAAAATAGTACAACCAGCTGGCTAACGCCAGACCCCAAAATGAAAGGAGAATATCACAGTCTGAGTGGAGGGTACAATATCTGTCTAGTAGCTCTCAGCCTCACAGGAGATCTATCTATTCAGCGATCCCCTTACCTCGATCTGCCGCTGATGGCCCAGCAGCTCCCACAGACGACTCTGCGAAAATGAAGGGGAAGGGAAAAGACAGAAAATAATAATGGGGGTGAGAACTACCAGATAAACCAGCAGCCTCCCCTAGTGGGTAAAACCTCAACTCTGACGCACCCACTAGGACTACTAGAGGCAAAAGGGAAAAGGGGAAGTGGTAAAATACATAAGATGCTGAAACAGGTAAACTACCACTACTATGCTGTCAAAACTGTATGCATGCATCAGAAACAGTATCTGTCCAAATAAACCCAATCTGGATACCAGTAACAACTGGTGTTGCCTGCTCAGCGGAATCTGCACACAAGGCTCGAAACCGCGGGATCGGCCCGCACGGCTCGCATCCCAGCTCAGCGGAATCTGCACACATGGCTCGAAACCGCGGGATCGGCCCGCACGGCTCGCATCCCAAAATAAGTATCAGACCGGCACACAAGGCTGGGTCCGAGAAAGCACACCTCCGGAGTGGCACTCGAGGGGAGCGACCCACACGAGTAAAATATCTCTGTCATCAGTATCACAAGTATCTCTGTAGCACATGTCTCAATATAGCAGGACTGGATCATAACCATGATCAAAGTGGGAAACTCCATCCACTATAGAAACCCAATCCCCAACTGATGCAATAAATAAACCAAACTCAACCCCAATCTGATGCAAGGATAAACATCTGGTCAACCGCCTACTGTCCGCGGTCACCGCAATACCCCACAAGTCCACAATCTAGCACAACCTTGGCTACACTATCCCAGACCCCTGCTCACACTTGAGCAACAACATATGAATGCAAAGGACAATAATGAAACATGTTCAAATCCCAAAATGATAGTGTAGCAATGAATAGTGGCCTTACCTGATGTCCGGGCATGCATGCAACTGTCTTTATTTTTAAAAGTCGTAAAATAGTGTCAAAGGTTTAAAAACAATTGATTTACTGAATAAAAGTCATTTGCATGCGAGATCATAGCCTTTGTCTCAATCACAGTGTCCCAATATAAGTCATCATATCATTTGTGGGGTTATATTAAATTTTAGGGGAGTTTGTCCCAATGGTCCTTGTCATTTGTCATATTAATTTGTCCCAATGGTTCTCATTAATTGTCCTGTTAGTAGTCCTGTTAGTAGTCCTGTTAGTAGTCCCAATGATTCTCATCAATTATCGTGTTACTTTGTCCCAATTGTTCTCGTTAATTGTCATATTTTAGGGGATTTCTAGTAATCCCAGTGAGCTTGTCAAAAATGAGGTAAGCAACAACCGCCCACCTCGAGCAGCTCAAACAACACCCCAGGTAGTCTCCTGGTTGTCCACAGTCCTCAAATCCTGCAAATCAACGCTCCCGGTATAAATACAAATCCCAAAAAGCACAATATTTGCTGTTTTTCAGACAGCACGGAAAAAGAGGAATTTTTCACCTCTAAAATGAGCTCCTAAAATCCCAGAAAAATCACGGTTGCGTTCCTCGCGAAGAGTAGATCAAAATCGACTCCTAAAACGCCTCGATCTGACGCTCCTACGTCAAGATAAAAATCGGAGAAGTCGGTGCTGTCCAAAAATTACCACAGTAAAAAGGGGGGTCAAAGAGGACCTAAAAACTGTGCCAAAAGTACGAAACGGAGCAAAATGATCAACACGGAAATCGAAGCCCTACCTCTTACGGTCGCGCTGCCGCAAAAATCGTCCAAAAATTCCACCCGGTTAGCCCGCAGTGAATTTTCGACGGAACTGCGACGGGAAATGGGCCTAAAAAGAAAATCGTCGCAGTGCGCCGCGTCGCAGATATCTCACTATCTGTAACTCCTAAATTCCTGAGATTCTAGAGAGAGAAAGAAGAGAGAGAGAGGAACAACTTTCATATTTGGCACTTTTCCTAATTCTCTCTCTATGGCTCGCATCCCGAGGTGCAAAGAGAGGGGGGTGAGGGTTCTTATATAATGGGCCAAAAGGGTATATTCCCTCACGGGATCTGGATCCGAACACAAAACACCGAAACTGCCCATCCAGGAAGCGCCACGTGTCGCCCGAACAGGAAACAGCCTGTGCAGGGCCAACCGGATTTCGCCACGTGGCCACGTGGTCCACGTGATCGGTCCGCGCTCCGGGTTCTCCGGAAAAATGTCGGCCTATAGGAGCATGCCACGTGTCAACCATCTAGACGCTTCTAGAAGCCGGCCAGCCACTCAGGTGCCGCCACGTGGCAAGCGAAGGATTCGGTGCACCTGGTGCACGCCTGGCCCATGGACCGCGCACCGAGCCCCCTGCCCGCGCCTGCCCGCGCTGCCCGCGCCGCTCTCCTCCGCGCTCCGCCGCTGCCCTGCCGCCGCGCCGCTGCCCGCCGCCGCCCGCCGCCGCTCGCCGGCGGCCGCCGCCGGCCGCCGGAACAGTAACTCCGGCGTGAACAGTAACCTTGCCCAAAAAATAAAGTAAATATACCGTTTCGATCGTTTTCGCGCGCTGAGTCCGTTTTCGACGTCCGTTTCGCCAAATTCTCATCCGAAATTTTGCCGAAATCTCCCGAAAAATTCCATTTGTTCCGATTTTCACGCAGAGTCTATATTAAATGTCCAATTTCAATTCTACAAGCTCCGATTCACCGTACAAGCTCCCTACAGTCACTGTTTAATGTTGCACAGTTCCTGCGGGAGTCCGGATCATCACATCCTCCCCCACTAAAAAGAGTTTCGTCCTCGAAACGAGACTCAACCACAGTCCTTAGTCCAAAGTCACAAATAGGTAGGGGTGGCGTCCCTCATCTCCGACTCAAGCTCCCATGTAGCCTCGCGCTCGTCATGATTGCTTCATTGGATCTTCACATAGGGAATGGCCCGACCGCGCAATGCTCACCTCTCGATCCAGAATTCGCAGTGGGCGCTCCTCGTATCTCAAAGGGTCCTATGTATCGGGGCTAAGTTTCCCATGAATGCCGAATCTCCGGATTCCTTTGGACGGCGAGACTTTCAGGAATACATGATCTCCAACTTGAAATTCTAAGTCTCGTCGCCGAACATCGGCATAACTCCTTTGTCGGCTTTGGGCGGTCTGAAGATGCTTCCGAATCACCCGGACCTTCTCTTCTGCCTCTAACAACACATCTGGTCCCAAGGTCCGCCTCTCGCCCACGTCACTCCAATAAAGTGGTGATCGACACTTGCGTCCATACAATGCTTCAAACGGAGCCATCTGAATGCTCGCTTGAAAGCTATTGTTGTACGCGAACTCTGCCAACGATAAGTGTCGAATCCACCCTCCGCCGAAATCCAAGACGCAAGCCCTAAGCATGTCCTCCAGGATTTGTATCGTCCGCTCAGACTGCCCATCAGTCTGCGGATGAAAAGCTGTACTGAACCTGAGTTCAGTCCCCAAGGCCGTTTGCAAACTTCTCCAGAAATGCGAAACAAACCTCGGGTCTCTATCCGAAACAATGGAGGCTGGTACTCCATGTAGTCTTACTATCTCATCCAGATATAGCTGGGCTAGTCGCTCAAGTGGCCACGTAGTCTGCATGGGCAGAAAGTGCGCCGACTTGGTAAGTCGATCCACGACTACCCAGATAGCGTCTGCTCCTCCCTGTGCCCTCGGCAATCCGACCACGAAATCCATCGTAATGTGGTCCCATTTCCACTGGGGAATTGGGAGACTCTGTAACTTGCCAGCTGGCACTCGATGCACAGCCTTCACTTGTTGGCAAGTTAAACACTGAGCCACAAATCTCCCGATATGCCATTCCACCAAAAGTGTGCCTTGAGGTCCTTATACATCTTAGTCCCACCAGGATGTAGGGTATAAGGTGTATAATGGGCCTCTCGCAATATCTGCTCTCTGATCCCGCATCTACTGGCACACATGCTCGGTTCCTGTACCTAAGTACTCCTGAGGTATCCCCCGCAAAGTCTGATTTCTAGTCCTGATCAAGTGGGGGGGGGTCCTCACTCTGTTTCTTCCTGATCCGGTCCAGCAGAGTGGGCTGCAAGACTAAAGATGTCAGTCTAGCAGTGACCCCAGGGGACACAATCTCTAACTCGAATTGTCTCACTCCTCTAATAGCGGTGCCTGGTCTGTGATCAACATAGACAAACTTTGCACCGCCCTCCTACTCAAGGCGTCAGCGACCACATTAGCCTTGCCTGGGTGGTTGCCTCAAATTCAGCTCCTTTTGTGTAAACAGGTACTTTAGACTCTTGTGGTCGGTGTAGATTTCACAGTGCTCTTTATACAGATAATGACGCCAGAGTTTTAGTGCAACCACTACAGCAGCATGCTCTAAGTCATGGGTAGGGTAATTCTTCTCGTAATCTTTGAGTTGCCTCGATGCATAAGCAATTACCCTCCCTTCTTGCATCAACACGCAACCAAGCCCACTGTGTGATGCGTCGCTGTAGATCACATATTCTTTCCCCATAACAGGGAGGGAAAGGATAGGGGCGGTCATTAATCTATTCTTCAGCTCCTCAAAGCTCCTTTGACAGTCCTCACTCCAGATAAACTTCACTCCCTTACGCGTCAAGCGAGTGAGGGGTGTGGAGAGCTTCGCAAAGCCTTCCACAAACCGACGGTAATATCCAGCTAAACTCATAAAGCTACGTATCTCAGAAACCGTCGTTGGTCGGGGCCAATCCCGAACCGCCTCAATCTTTGCTGGGTCCCCCGCCACACCTGTGGCGGAAATCATAAGGCCTAAGGAGACTATCTCCCGAAGCCAAAACTCGCGTTTTGTCAGTTTGGCAAACAACTTCTTCTCTCGCAGAAGTTGCAGCACCACCCTCAGGTGCTCCTCATGCTCCGCATCACTTCGGGAGTAGACCAAGATATCATTAATGAAAACTACCACGAATCGGTCTAAGTATGGTCGAAAAATCCGGTTCATTAAATCCATGAATGTGGCAGGGGCATTAGTCAGTCCAAAAAGGCATAACTGTAACTCATAATGCCCGTACCGTGACCTAAATGCCGTCTTCGGGATATCTTTGGCCTTCACCTTCAACTGGTGGTAACCGGACAGTAAATCTATCTTGGAAAAGACACAAGACCCTTGCAGCTGATCGAAAAGATCGTCATTGCGTGGCAAAGGGTACTTGTTCTTGATGGTCACTTTATTTAATTCTCTATAGTCCACGCACAGTCGCAGTGACCCATCTTCGAATAGCACCGGCGCACCTCAAGGTGATACACCCGGCCTAATAAAATCCTTATCCATTAAATCCTGAAGTTGCGCCTTAAGCTCTCGCAGCTCAGCCGGTGCCATCCGGTAAGGAGCCTTTGAGATTGGCGCAGTTCCTGGAACTACGTCAATCACGAACTCAATTTCCCTATCTGGCGGCATGCTAGTCAACTCAGGTGGAAAAACATCCGGAAACTCACGGACAATAGGGATATCCCCGAGTCCCGGCGCCGCCGTAGGCCCTTCAACAACACTAGCCAAAAAGGCTACACATTCTCGACGGATCATCAGCCTCGCTCGGGAAGTCGAAATTATAGAGGCAAAGAAAGCGCTCTGACATCCCCGGAATACTAATATTTTCTGGTCTGGCTCTCTAAAAGTGACGGTCTTTGTGGCACAATCAAAAGTCACAAAACACCGAGCCAGCCAGTCCATCCCGAGGACCATATCGAAGTCCTCCAGTTGTCATAAGACCAACAGGTCCGCTGGCATAATCCAGGACTCGATCTAGATCGGGCGGGACTAACAGCACTTCTCCATACGCAGAGTGCAATCGGGAATCTACACCTTTCATGCACAGGGTAAGAGCCCTATTCCTAACCTAATGATGTACGTTTCTTACAAATAAAAGAGATGCCCCTATATAGACGAGGTACGAGTCCTTATGCCAGAAAGTAAATCATACCTGCTTCTTCTCGGTCAGCTATAGTGGAATCCTCCGCCAGCGCCAAGTCATCCTGACTGCTCGACAACGGCTGTCTCTCTCCAGAAGGGCGGGGGAATGAAACTTGATCTTCTTGAAGGTCGGTCGGTGAAGCTCCCGGTCGTGGCTGGGAAGTGGTAGGAACGAACGCCGAAGTAGGTACCACAGTTATCCTCGAAGGGCACGTAACTCGCAGGTGCCCAGGCTGTCCACACAGGTAACAGCGTCCCCAACGTTGATCACAAGTACTAGGAAAATGATGATCTCCACAAAAGATACATCTGCCAGGAACTCGCAGCTGCCGTGACTGCTGCTGAGATGAATAAGGGGCAGATGCTGAAGGAGGAGCCGTCGATGGCACATAAGGGCAAGTAGCTCGGACGTGGCCAGACTGTCCACACCGATAACAACGGCCGAACCTCAAATACAAGTATCAGAATTATGCTGTCCTCGGCAGAAAATGCACCTGACCGTAGCCTGGAGCTGTCTCGCCTGCTGCCTCCGTTTCCGAGAACTGGTCTGTCCATTAGCATCCGGTGCTGGGCGTTTTCTCTCTAAATGCTGCTTAGAAGCCCTGGTCCTCTCCCCGACTGCCGGATCACTTCTCTGTGCTAACAGCTGCTCCAAACGCTGGTCCTGTTGAAAGCTCCTCGCCACCAACTGGGTCACCAAGGCCCGCAGTTCTCCCAGTTCGGCAGATACTGCCTGCTCGGGCTCCTCAGAGGGGTGGGAATACCCCCGGCGGAAATACGACGAAGGGGCGACATACTGTCACCAGAAGCCACAAATCAGGAAAACAAAACCCCACACGACCCAATCTAGCGAAAGTCAAAGACATTCCCCTATTTCTGTGACTTTATGTTGTCTGCAGCCAACATAACTGTTCACCAGAAATTGGGTATGTCGGTCTCTCTTCACTTACTTGGAAGAGTCAAACAAATAATTAACGACTTTCGCAAAATGTCACGTCTCTCACGCCCTATTATCCTAGGGTCTGCCAAAAGCTTAGGGTTTCCTAAGTCCCAACTGACCTATCCCTAAGCTCTGATACCAACTTAATCTGTCACGCCCCGGGACCCGGGCTCGTCTACAGATCCGCCGTGCACACGGAATTTTCCGCGTACACGAAGCGCTGGTAACCTGCTCAGATATAATATAACAATAAAAGAGCATAATACAGAGCTGAAATAGAAGAACTACATAGTATCTCAGACTGGAACCACAAGTACAGCAGTAATATGTACAATAATCTCCCAGCTCACCAAAATAGTACAACCAGCTGGCTAACGCCAGACCCCAAAATGAAAGGAGAATATCACAGTCTGAGTGGAGGGTACAATATCTGTCTAGTAGCTCTCAGCCTCACAGGAGATCTATCTATTCAGCGATCCCCTTACCTCGATCTGCCGCTGATGGCCCAGCAGCTCCCACAGACGACTCTGCGAAAATGAAGGGGAAGGGAAAAGACAGAAAATAATAATGGGGGTGAGAACTACCAGATAAACCAGCAGCCTCCCCTAGTGGGTAAAACCTCAACTCTGACGCACCCACTAGGACTACTAGAGGCAAAAGGGAAAAGGGGAAGCGGTAAAATACATAAGATGCTGAAACAGGTAAACTACCACTACTATGCTGTCAAAACTGTATGCATGCATCAGAAACAGTATCTGTCCAAATAAACCCAATCTGGATACCAGTAACAACTGGTGTTGCCTGCTCAGCGGAATCTGCACACAAGGCTCGAAACCGCGGGATCGGCCCGCACGGCTCGCATCCCAGCTCAGCGGAATCTGCACACATGGCTCGAAACCGCGGGATCGGCCCGCACGGCTCGCATCCCAAAATAAGTATCAGACCGGCACACAAGGCTGGGTCCGAGAAAGCACACCTCCGGAGTGGCACTCGAGGGGAGCGACCCACACGAGTAAAATATCTCTGTCATCAGTATCACAAGTATCTCTGTAGCACATGTCTCAATATAGCAGGACTGGATCATAACCATGATCAAAGTGGGAAACTCCATCCACTATAGAAACCCAATCCCCAACTGATGCAATAAATAAACCAAACTCAACCCCAATCTGATGCAAGGATAAACATCTGGTCAACCGCCTACTGTTCGCGGTCACCGCAATACCCCACAAGTCCATAATCTAGCACAACCTTGGCTACACTATCCCAGACCCCTGCTCACACTTGAGCAACAACATATGAATGCAAAGGACAATAATGAAACATGTTCAAATCCCAAAATGATAGTGTAGCAATGAATAGTGGCCTTACCTGATGTCCGGGCATGCATGCAACTGTCTTTATTTTTAAAAGTCGTAAAATAGTGTCAAAGGTTTAAAAACAATTGATTTACTGAATAAAAGTCATTTGCATGCGAGATCATGGCCTTTGTCTCAATCACAGTGTCCCAATATAAGTCATCATATCATTTGTGGGGTTATATTAAATTTTAGGGGAGTTTGTCCCAATGGTCCTTGTCATTTGTCATATTAATTTGTCCCAATGGTTCTCATTAATTGTCCTGTTAGTAGTCCTGTTAGTAGTCCTGTTAGTAGTCCCAATGATTCTCATCAATTATCGTGTTACTTTGTCCCAATTGTTCTCGTTAATTGTCATATTTTAGGGGATTTCTAATAATCCCAGTGAGCTTGTCAAAAATGAGGTAAGCAACAACCGCCCACCTCGAGCAGCTCAAATAACACCCCAGGTAGTCTCCTGGTTGTCCACAGTCCTCAAATCCTGCAAATCAACGCTCCCGGTATAAATACAAATCCCAAAAAGCACAAAATTTGCTGTTTTTCAGACAGCACGGAAAAAGGGGAAATTTTCACCTCTAAAAAGAGCTCCTAAAATCCCAGAAAAATCACGGTTGCGTTCCTCGCGAAGAGTAGGTCAAAATCGACTCCTAAAACGCCTCGATCTGACGCTCCTACGTCAAGATAAAAATCGGAGAAGTCGGTGCTGTCCAAAAATTACCACAGCAAAAAAGGGGGGTCAAAGAGGACCTAAAAACTGTGCCAAAAGTACGAAACGGAGCAAAATGATCAACACATAAATCGAAGCCCTACCTCTTACGGTCGCGCTGCCGCAAAAATCGTCCAAAAATTCCACCCGGTTAGCCCGCAGTGAATTTTTGACGGAACTGCGACGGGAAATGGGCCTAAAAAGAAAATCGTCGCAGTGCGCCGCGTCGCAGATATCTCACTATCTGTAACTCCTAAATTCCTGAGATTCTAGAGAGAGAAAGAAGAGAGAGAGAGGAACAACTTTCATATTTGGCACTTTTCCTAATTCTCTCTCTATGGCTCGCATCCCGAGGTGCAAAGAGAGGGGGGTGAGGGTTCTTATATAATGGGCCAAAAGGGTATATTCCCTCACGGGATCTGGATCCGAACACAAAACACCGAAACTGCCCATCCAGGAAGCGCCACGTGTCGCCCGAACAGGAAACAGCCTGTGCAGGGCCAACCGGATTTCGCCACGTGGCCACGTGGTCCACGTGATCGGTCCGCGCTCCGGGTTCTCCGGAAAAATGTCGGCCTATAGGAGCATGCCACGTGTCAACCATCTAGACGCTTCTAGAAGCCGGCCAGCCACTCAGGTGCCGCCACGTGGCAAGCGAAGGATTCGGTGCACCTGGTGCACGCCTGGCCCATGGACCGCGCACCGAGCCCCCTGCCCGCGCCTGCCCGCGCTGCCCGCGCCGCTCTCCTCCGCGCTCCGCCGCTGCCCTGCCGCCGCGCCGCTGCCCGCCGCCGTGCGCCGCCGCCCGCCGCCGCTCGCCGGCGGCCGCCGCCGGCCGCCGGAACAGTAACTCCGGCGTGAACAGTAACCTTGCCCAAAAAATAAAGTAAATATACCGTTTCGATCGTTTTCGCGCGCTGAGTCCGTTTTCGACGTCCGTTTCGCCAAATTCTCATCCGAAATTTTGCCGAAATCTCCCGAAAAATTCCATTTGTTCCGATTTTCACGCAGAGTCTATATTAAATGTCCAATTTCAATTCTACAAGCTCCGATTCACCGTACAAGCTCCCTACAGTCACTGTTTAATGTTGCACAGTTCCTGCGGGAGTCCGGATCATCACATATATAGAGAGAGAGAGAGAGAGAGAGAGAGAGAGAGAGAGAGAGAGAGAGAGAGAGAGAGAGATAGGGGCAGAGGGTGTTGTGTGAGTATTAAAAAGGTTTTTGCAGAGTGAGTGAAATTTAATTTTTGAGAAAGTTTATCGTCGATTTTATTTTGGGTGTTGAAGAAATTCCGTCAAGCTCTTCCGCGTTCGTGTTTGTAGGAGGAGGAATTCCGGTCGTATCTTGGGGCGGTGTTTTCGATTAATTCCGCACGAAGGAGGGAAATACGTCTTAGGACAGTGCCTCGCGCGCTTCCGGATCTCTCGTTTTCAAACTTTTCGTCGTATATTTGAATTTAGCGATTATCTGTAAGTCTAATTTATTTTGTTATCACAAATATTTAGTTGGATTTTAATAACAATCAAAATTTTGTTGTGGGTAATTTCCAACACGATCGATCTTCACCATTGGCATCGCATCAATCGCCTTTTTACTGATTCGCGATGTTGTGTGCCACCCTACCTCCCCCTCACTTTCGAAATCATTGTACTGAAATGAGAAATTCAGTAGAAAGAAAAGCTGTGGCCGGTAAGGGATACTCCCGAAAGGAATCCGTGGTGACTCGAAGATGTCTTCTGAATCGTTGTATTCGCTTTCCAATTCTTCGACATCAATTTCAGATGAGTAACCCATAGATCGGTACGGAGTACGGAGATAAACGCAAAATCAAAACTAAACAAATCCTCCTTTTTTTTTCTTTTTTCTTTCTGTAATCATTCGGAAAGGAGAGATTCTTTTATATCAGAGTTGATCAACATAGCAACACAAAGAAGAAATTGGGAGAGCTTACCTGCAAAAGAAATTGTTCCTTCTGGAATCCAACAACAAACTAAAAACCCTTCTGAATCACAACCATGCAAAACATAAAATATATATATATATATATATATATATATATATATATATATATATATATATATATATATATATATTTTGAGTGAGAACTAGAAGATTTTTGAACAACTTTTGGAAACAAATGTAGAGAATGAAGGGAAGATGAAGATAGATGAATGGAGTGATGAGAATATCTCAGTCCCTTGACTATAAGAATCTGTTGGGAGAATTTAGAGGGTTAATCACTGATTAAATTAGGAGTGTTAGATTTTAAAATTAGTTATTGGTGACCTACTTAATTAGAGAAGGAAGAAAAAGAGATTGGAGGAGCTGTACAATGAAAAACTCTCAAATATTAAAGCAGTCGTAGACAGTCATGTTTGACTTCATTTTTAAAAATAAAAAATAAACAAAACGGTTAACTTGCTCCCCCTCTCTCTCTCTCTCTCTCTCTCTCTCTCTCTCTCTCATACACACACCCACACACTACAACATCCCAATAATTTTATATCAAATGAGAATGAGAATGAGATTGTGATGAAATATATATGAGACCATGAACAATAATAATAATAACTAGACGAAAGTGTGAGTCAAGTCTTACATCATTTGGTAATTATAATTGGGTTAATGACGGAAACGTCAGAAACTAAACATAGAGAGTCTATAACACTACAATAGTTAATTTCTATATCGAGTGAAAATGAAATTATGATGGGTATATGAACCAAAATGATAATAACTAAGCTTAAATATTTTGAATTGATTTAAATACAATGAGTAGTTATTACTAGCGAATAGGGTCATTACACATACAAAATCCACCAAACGTGCTAGTATGTACAAAAATTTGGTGTTTACATCAAATTCTGGATTAAAATACAACTTACTGGGTGCATTGCTAGCTAGGGATTTCAAAGGCACTTATGGCAAAGTTCCTTGCATAGAAAGTATAATATAATCACACGCCTATTTTTGAGACGTACGTACGTGCATCTCCCTATCTTTAGATACCACTCTGTCATGCTTTAAGATTCGAATAAAGCAGTACGCAATGATGAAGCTATATTTCATCAAATTTAATAGCTTAAACCCCTGAGATACCGAATAAAACTAAATTAGTTAACTGCTAATAGGTACTTGAATTATAAAATTTAATAAAAATTTTAACTTAATTAACTATAAACACGCAAATCACAAAAATTAAAAGTTAGAGGGGTGTATATGAGAAATACCTATAAGTGAGGGTCACCATACAGTTTTAGAACCAATATATCCAACAAAATGTGTCCTGTACAGTTGTACACATAGATATCCTCCTCGTATATCTATAATAAAAAAACAACAACTTTGGAGGGGTAAAATAAAACAAGTCACATGCATGAAACACCTTTCTTGAACTAGGTTCGGGGACCAAGCTGGAGACTCACAGTGATCATGGTCCATTCAAAATTTTTAAAATTACATATGAGTCCACTATTAAGTTATTAAAAAAAAATAAAAATAATGTAAATTTTAACGGCCAAAATATATATATACTTTTTAAAAAATAATATTATTTTGTAGACCACGAAATATATATAAATTTAATTGACTCAAACGTATCATAATACTTGATTTAAAAATTATAAAAAATCTTAATACTTAATTTTTGATATATCATAATAATACTTGATTTGCAAATTATACTAAATTTTAATACTTAATTTTTAAAATAATTTTTTTTTATAAATATCTAAAATATTATTATTTTAATAATAAAGATAGCTATACTTTATTTTTTTAAAAAAAATATATATATTAAAACTCGAAAGCTAAATGAACAAAAAAAAATACTTATATATAATTATTTATTAATAATTTTTAAAATTTAATATATTTTTGGCCCCCTAAAATTAAAATTCTGTTTATTTTTTTCCACCAAATTTCACAGCAAAATATCATTCCTTGGTTGGATCATCAGATAATAAAGCAGCAAAGCGTTGTTATGCGTACAAATGATTATATCTTATTAAATGAGAGAGAGAGAGAGAGTAAAACCCACCCATAACTCATTTGATGCAGTAGATGGCATAGTTGAACAAGTGTAAAATATGAAAAATCCTCCAAATTTCGCACCGAAAGGCAGAGGCGGAAAAAGCCGGCACCGATCGATAATTCACAAGTTGAATTAAAAAAACAAAAGTCGATGGACTGATCCTGGAGCAATCTGGAAGCGAAAATGACTTCAAACAGCCCAAAGATGAGATACTCCGAAAACAAACCTGAGACAATCTGAGTACAAACCAAAGTTAAGTGAAATTGGAAATAGAGAAGAACTAGAACTGGAGACAATCCAAACCCCAGAAACCGAAAAAACAAAAAGATCCCAAAGCGCGTGGCTATCTGAACCAGGAAAAACCTGAAACCCGAGAAAAATCTGCGCCTAATGACTCAAAATAAACGCTAACCTATCCGAATGCCACCTATACTGAAAAGATCTTTTGGTTGGTCAAACTAAAGATGAGCTTAAACAAAAAAACTGCATTCAAAAAGGTAAATATCTATGTTCTCAAAGCTTTAATCCAATCAATCTCTAGTTTGAAGTCTCCAGGTCCAGTCCTGGCGCCACGAACACCACCCTCGGCATTTACGGAGAGAGACATCCCAACGATGCGCGATGGATTCATCTCTAAATTGGCATCGATCACATTTCCTCTCCACGTCGGCAAATAATGATCTAAGGGAATCTGAAATAAGTTATTTGTTCTCTATATTAGAATGCATTTATATACTCCTTTTGGCACTTGAAGATAATAAAAAGTTTTGACGGGGAATGAAAACTAGCCTTTGCTGTATGCCATGTATCCTTAGGTGAGAGAATGAAAGCTTGCCATGAATTATCTTCCTGTTGTCCGGGTGAATTAACCCAGTTCTCCGTGTATATCTATACCAAAAAAATAAAAAAAATTGCATCAAAAGGACAATTTAAGTTTATATATGTATAAAGTAGATTGAAAACAAGCGATGACAAGTCCCTTTCGTCTTGATGAGCGAGACTTACAGTCGATATATAGCATCTTCCGTCACCTCTAAGCCTCATGGCTATAGTATCGTAGGCATCAAGATCAATAAAGTCATCAAACTGGATGATTTGACATCCATGAGTGTCAGTAGAACAGAAAATATATCTAGAATTCATACAATCATGGCTATTAAGAGAGCTCTAAACAAAAATAATGCAAAAGCAACTTTAAATTAAAAAAGGAAAAAAAAAAGTGTTAAAGGAAAGTCGTGGTCATACTTCTCCACAACCCTGGCAAAATTTGAACTGATCGCTATGACAAATGTCGCCTACTAGAATATCTATAGCAAATAAATGTAATTGTGGAAAATACACATCCTGTTTTGTAATCTGTCATTCAGATCAGAAATTTGATCTTCGATTCTGTGCGCATTCTGAGAATTTTGAAATCTAATTGCTGACATCTGCTGCCATAGTATTTATAATCAAAGTAATCGAAAGTGGTAAAAGAAATCAAATGGCTCGAAAGGAATGGAACGAATAGAATTTAATGCCAATTCATAATGAAAGCAAAACCAAATGAGGGTCTCCTCACAAAAACTTTCAAGTCCTTTTTACTTTCTCATCAACTGGTAAAAGGAACTTTTGCCCAAAGCGAATTCCTTATTAAGTTTACCCCAAACACGTCACAAACAAGCCATTGATTACAATCTCAGTTACCTGAAATGTAATATTAGTGAATTTAAAGCCATGTCATAGTGAAGGCAAATCAAACAGAGAGTCTTCTCACAAAATCCGTAGGATCTTCTTCACTTTCTAATGAACTGATAAAAGGAACTTGCTGGCCAAAATAATCCCTTGTAAGTGTACCCAACACGCATCTCAAACAAGCCATCGATTATAATCTCAGTTAACTGAAGTGTTAATATCCATGAGTTTGCCAATAGGAGAGAATTGTTCAGCAAAGAGAAAAACTGAAAGCTAGTAAAGTTAAGCAGCAATTAGTTAACTTCCTCAAAATCCGCAGATGAATAATAATATGCTGGGATGAGAATGCAATCAACCACCCAATATAGTCAATAATCTGCTATAATCAAATCAAAGAACCAAAAGAAAAAAGAGTGATTTTCCTCAAAAAATGAGTACAGGAAATACCTTCTTTGACCGCATTCCACAGAAACCGCTTCGCCTCATTCTCCATGGGGAGCCCTCTGTTAAGTCCAAGGAAAGATTGCCAGAAAAAACCCCTATAGTAAAGGCCATGGTTGAAAATTAGTTGACACTTAAAACCAAAGTAAAATTGAAGTCTTTAGCCAAATGTAACTAGGATCAGTGAACACAACGAAAAAATGGAGGCAAAACCGACCTAAGCATGCTGAATAAAAGCACAGAAATATTTCTAAATTTTGAACAGAAAAGGTGAAAAGCACCAGATTGGGAAAAATGGATCACTTACAGGGTGTACAAAAAAAAAGAAAAAGGAATATTATGAGCAACTCTAGATTTTATACAGAACAACTAATATAGCATAAGAAAGTAGTCAAATGCCATGGGTTGCAAATAAATACAAGCCACGTAAACGAATTTAATGTTAAGACCAGCTTTTGAGGCTGTTTGCTTCAATTAATTCGAACATTGTATTTCATAAAACGATTTTGATGAAGAACCAAAGAAAGCTAAAATTATTCATAAACTAGAATTCTGGGACAAGGTACTGATGCAGATATGCTGACTGAAACTTATGACGTTATAAAGCTAATTTCAAGAGATTTATTTTAGAATAAGCACATCTGCATACCACTAAGTCCTGCACCAGCATCAGCATCTGTGATCTCTAAGGAAGCAGACGATAAACCTGGACATGAACTCTGTAAATGTCACGATCATATTTAATAAACAGAGTTAAAAAATTGACCCCATATAACTTAAGGGGTAAAGGGTAAAATGAATGTATAGTCTTCGTACAATAGCAGTGTTGCAATCTAGCCACTAAACTTTTCACTTAAACACTATTTAGTTCATGAACTTTCTTAGACATTACAATTCCATCCTTAGCTCCTGACCTATTGCACCTTGCCAAGGAAATCACTTTAACCACTTCAATAATATAGAGAAGTCAGTGCCACAAAGAGAAGTTAATGCTAGTTACCTCATAAATTTCACCTGAATTTTCCATGGGAAACACTAAATTACTGAGTTTAATTTATACTACAACTTAGCAAGGAAAGTTCAAGATTCTAGTCATATTATAGCAGGCATCACTATTTGTTGAGGATACCATTGTGAAGAAGTGTTGCAATCAACAACACAGAACCTACTTACCTTTTAAACACCACGGATGAAAGTTTTAAGGGTACACCAATCTTATGTTAGTATAAAAGATGTCTATGTAAGTTCGTATAAAGCAAATATTCCCTTCTTCTAAGGTTAATACTTGACATTGCAGGATATATTTTAAAAAGAGTTAAAGAGAAGGGCATACCTCCATACTCTGAGTCAGAGTACAAATGCCATTTTTTAAGTTCCTCTTTAGAATTAAAGCTGAACACATATCTTTCACTTGGCGGCATTAGATCTTCTACATTCCATGCGAAGGCTGCATATGAACGTTAAACTTAATGACAAATTCAGGAAAAATGAAATTATTTCATTCTCAGTGTATAAGACAGCATAAAGGATATCTAAAAATATTATCCTTCGAACCAATTTCTGATTCTGGTTAAAAAACAATAACGAATGCCAATATTGGACAAGAATTAGTTCAGGACGGGAATTCTAATAAAAACATAGAACTATGCATGCTATGATTTTTAAATGGGCAATAATATAGTAGGAAAGTGATAGTTACAGAAGTAAATCTGGCATAAATAAATTCCAAATCGGAAGAACTAGGTTATCTCAAGAATTTCTACCAACAGGACGAGGGATCATTTGTTCATATTGGAATAAAATAATTGCCAATAAACCCATAAGCATAAGGATAACCAGACATAGTTCCCATATTTTGAAGCTCGGTCAATACTTGAAAACTGAAAATTATTACAATCAGCCGACCAAAACTAGGGCCCAAAACCATCGATTATAAAATATTTCATAAAATGAATTTAAAAAAAAAATATATTTTCATAGATCCAAACAAGCTGACACTAGCTTATAGGACTAAATTGTGATACATGTTCATATCAATGAAACTAGTTATAGGACCAAATTTAGTCCATCTATGGATGGACGATATTACTTCTTTCAATGCGCTTTCATTTCTTCGATAGATGATAACATGATAGTAAACCATGATATTCACAAATGTAGCGCAAAATCATATCAGTGAGCATAGAAGTTTCAATATTAAATCTGGCAGAAAATTCTAGCTAATATATCTACATTTGAACCCTAAAACTGCTAAAGTCGAAAAACTAGGGTCCGGCCAAACCGAAATGGGAAGTGATGTTTGGAAACAGGATAAAGCATAAATGATTAATTCGGGCAAGATTTTTGTGCCATATTTCATTTTAAAAATAAAAAATTAAAAAAGAAGAACACCATTTCAAATTACGGTATCAGCTCCTGCAGTAAAATTTGCAGTTTTATTCTGATTTGCATGGAAACAGTGCATATTTTTACCTCCCACACTATTTTGCTCAGTACACATTACTTATCATCACGGAATTAGGTTTTCACATTTGGGATTTCACATCTTTCCAGTAAAACCAAACATGTGATTAACTAATATCCAGTTTACAAAGACCATGAATGTTTTTATGACTCCTCAGGTGTAAAATTGATATAAATTTCTCTTTTGATGTAAATTTGCACAAAATCAAATAGAACTACATAGCAGTGACCTGAGGGAACAAATGAAACCACCTAAGGATCACTCTTTTGCCCAAATCACTACATACCATCTCACAAACCGATCCAAAGGTAGTAAAAATCCGTAAAAAACTGAAAAAATAAACAAAAAAAAATAGAAGATTAAATCAGAAACTAATCTCCTCATATTATATATAACTAATTACTGGGTTTGCTTTCTCTAAGATTTGGGGGTTGTGGGATGAGATTGCGCAACCTCTCTTGGTGGCGTTGAGCGAAGCTTGTAGGAGAGCTCGGAACCTCGACATGGCTACGGCGGCGGCGGAAGGGGCGGCGCCGCCGCTTCTCCTCGGCGAGGAGAGAGAGAGAGAGATGAGAGAGAGAGAGAGAGAGAGAGGGGGGGGGGTGGAAACTGCGAGATGGGTCGAGTGAACCGGAATCGAACCGGATTTGAACCGAACCGTTGTGCGGGGATTTTAGACCAAAGGGGTCGGGGTGATATTGTCTATACCGGGTCCAGTGAACCGTGTCACGAAAAATGGTTTTTTCACGGAGACCCCTCAACAATATGTGTTTTCAAAATGGAATCCTCTGTGACTTTTTTTAAATTTTTTTATCGATGCTATCAAATTTAATTATTGTAGTTTTAGTTATCTTGTAAAGTAAATTACACTAACATAAGGAAAACCTAAGTAGGTGATTCAACTCTAATAATTAAATAATTAAACTTTAGTTGTTGTTTCAATTGAATTATTGTATTAAAATTTACTTAATTATATCTACATAAAAATAAATAATTGATTCAATTGTTATATCATCTCTCAAGGATACAAAAATTACCGTGTATATATTTCACATTGTTACTATATCTTTGACAAGTCACCCAATTAAGCTACTAAATTTAAATTATAGTGTAAAACTTTAATTAAAATTAAATGGTCAAAATTGTCAGGGGACCCAAATGTAATTTAGCCCATAGATCATGGAAAATCATAGATCCATGATCTATGTGACCGTTATGAGTTAGTTAACAAGCCGGTCAAAGTTTCAAATCCTTCCCTCCATATTTTCCTCTCCTCCACCACCTCCTGTACACAAAATCCCTCACCTCTCCTCCCTTCTCCACCTCCTCACATGGCGACTGACCTCTCCGTCGATGTGCCGGAACCCTCCGACGCCAACGCACGCTCCTCCTCGTTCTGGCGCTCAGTCCAGCACGCCCAATCGGCCGTCCACTCCCTCTCCGCCGTCCTTGGCCCCCTCCCCGACCCCCACCTCGCCTTCTCCGACGACCCCGCCGCCGCCCTCCTCCGCGACCCCGCCGTCTCCGAAGCCGTCTCCCGCCGCCTCCGCCTCCCCTCCTCTGGCGCCGGCGACGACCACCTCTGCCGCTGGCTCTATGACACCTTCCACTCCGCCGTTCCCACCCTCCGCCTCGCTGTCCTCAGCTTCCTCCCCGCCCTCGCCGGAGCCTACCTCTCCCGCTCCTCCTCCTCCCCCTCCCCCTCCGGCCCCCGCCACCCCCTTGCGGGCTTCGAGGCCGTCCTCCTCGCCCTCTACGCCCACGAGACCGTCCACCGTGGCGGCGACCCTGAGACAGTGACCCTCCCCTCCCTCGCCGCTCCAAGCATCTACCATGAGGTGAAGCCGCCGTCCAAGAAGGCTGCGGCCGAAGCTGACGAGCTCAATTCCTCCTCATCTGCCACCGGTCCCGCCGTCGTCTCCCCCGCTTTGGAGCCCCATGGCACCGTCCGATCCACGAGGCGGGCCCGCATCGTCGGGGTCGCACTGGAGCTCTACTACAGCAACATCTCCCAAATGCCCAACTTCTCCAAGCTCGAATTTTGCGAGTTTTGCACTGCGTGGAGCGGCCAAGATGCAGCTTTTAAGGCCCAGAAACAGGGGAGCTCCTCCCCTGCTTCTGCTTCTGCTTCAGCTTCTCAAACAAGCGATTTTCAAGGGGAGGCGGAAGAGGGGAGGAGGGTTCCTTTGCCGTGGGAGCTGTTCCAGCCGATGCTGAGGATCGTGGGGCATTGCCTTTTGGGTCCCGGGGATTCGGCTGAGCTAAGGACAGCAGCTTACAAGGCGGCGCAATGCCTCCACACGAGGGCAGCGCGGGAGATCGACTCCCCGACGTCAATCTTGGCGAGTAGGAGCCTCATCAGGTTGGGGAAGATTGCGGCGGCGGAGCCGGAGGCGGCTGCAGAGGAGGCCGCAACAGAGGTGAAGACAGCCGCGACGGAGGTGCAGGAGCCGGCGACGGAGGTGCAGGAGTCGGCGGCAGAGGCAAAGGAGACAGAGGCGAAGGAGTCGTCGGTGGCGGCAGAGGCGAAGGAGTCGTCGGTGGCGGCAGAGGCGAATGAGCCGTCGGCGGAGGCAAAGGGGCCGTCGGTAGCGGCGGAGGCAAAGGAGCCGTCGGTGGCGGCGGAGCGGAGGCGAAGGAGCCTTCGGTGGCGGCGGAGTCGTCGGTGGCGGCGGAGGCGAAGGAGCCATCGGTGGCGGTGGAGTCGTCGGTGGCGGCGGAGGAGGCAAAGGAGCCGTCGGTGGCGGCGGAGGCGGAGGCGGAGGCGAAGGAGTCGTCGGTGGTGGCGGAGTCGTCGGTAGCGGCGGAGGCGAAGGAGCCGTCGGTGGCGGTAGAGTCGTCGGTGGCGGCAGAGGCAAAGGAGTCGTCGGTGGCGGCGGAGGCGAAGGAGCCGTCGGTGGCGGCGGAGGCGAAGGAGTCGTCAGTGGTGGCAGAGTCGTCGGTGGCGGCGGAGGCGAAGGAGCCGTCGGTGGCGGCGGAGGCGAAGGAGCCGTCGGTGGTGGCGGAGGCGAAGGAGCCGTCGGTGGCGGCAGAGGCGAAGGAGTGGTCGGAGGCAAAGGAATCGTCCGCGGCGGCGGAGGCGAAGGAATCTGCGGCAGCGGAGGTGAACCGTGGTGATTGCTCTGAATTGGAGAGTATAGAGGCAGATGATCAACCAGCTTAAGGTTTTTCCGTTTTCCTTTTCTTTTTGTAGTTATTATATTTAAGGGTCAGGAGTAAATAATGCAGAGTGAGTGAAAATAATGCAATTGTTATCATCTTAAGTAGAACTGCTATTTAACTTGTTAGCCTATAACACCCCATAATTTAGCTCCCACAAGGACCATCTACATATTCTTATTGGAAGAACAATATGCAATTATTATAAAAAAATGTATCCTCAGCGTATGAAAGCATAGAACGAGAAAAAAAAGAAAAAAAAAAAAGAAGGATGATCACTACATTATTTGCCTTCTAAGATGAATGGTCTGAGGCTGAAGTGTGAACCATGTACTTGGCTAAAAATAAGTGATGCGTTTTCAGCAGCATCCAATCTTATATCTTACAAGTGCTTCTAGTTCTTTTTGATAAAATTGAGTACTTTTGAGATCGCATTACCAAAATTCGCATTAATCGATATTGCAGTAGAGCTTCAGAACCAACATCAACACCACTTCACTGCTTTTGAAATTGATAACGCAATGCACTCGCAATTGTCGATGAGATTTTCTCTCTTTGCTCCACTTTTTCATCTGAAACCAAAAGTTCTTACCTTCCCATGAAAACAGTTTCCTGTCCTGTGAAAATAAAATAAAAAATAAAAAATGAAAAATAATTGAGCTAAAGTATTTGAGCAAGAATTCTTTCTGAAAGCTGCAAAATGTGTTTGCTTTCACTTTTGTTTTCACGTCACTGTCATAACCGCACGCTTCAAAATGTCCGATTATTTGGTGCCCATCAAGATGCAGGGTGCTCATTAGGCACGCGCACAAATCTGAAAAGCAACCGAATGCGCAAAAATGCAGCGCAGCAACCGACCCAATGCTTTTACTTTTTAAGCGAACTTCAAGATCCTCGGCTGTATAATGCATCTGAGATTCACGCCCCTCAGCTGCACACATGAGTCGTGGGCAAGTGACGAGTGAAAAAGCGAAAGCACCAGTCCTCTAATACTTGCGAAAGCATTCTAACTCAACAGCATATATGCACGTAATTTTCTTACGCATAAATTTACCGGAACAATACCGACAGCTGCCTCATATGCTGCTACAAGATTTTCGAAAAATACCAAAATCAGCAACTGCCCAAATTAAATGTCAAGAGCAAGCATGGTCCAACATCAAGACTAATCAGCATCAAAAGAACTATCCTCGATCATATGAACTATTTTTTGTCTGATGAACAAACAGAAGAAGGCCAAAAAAGGAATGATGTATCAAATATATTTTTTTACCTTTTAAGATGATAGTTCCTCAGCCGTAGCGCAAAAAACGAACTATGCAACATATGTGATTCAATGAGAAGTAGCAATCTACGAGGATTAATGAACTATGTTAAAAGAAGCTCTTTCTTTCTTTCTGGATGCATCCAATTACCAATAGATAAAGACGCATTAGTGAAAGAAGGAAGTGACTCATGAATGTAGTCGACTGATTAAAAAGTGCAGTTCAACCACGCAAATTAAAGCACTGAGAGGTTAAAAAGTTTCTTTCCTACAAGAGATCATCCTGCCACCCCCAAAAGTGCAATTGAAATAGAACGCTTTCCGAAGCATTGAAGGGCCGATGCTTCTGCTATTTCGCACAACATATCACGATTAACATCCTGCCTGTCTTTTATGACCATCAAGAGGCATGCTCATCAAGCATATGCACAAATCACAAGGGCAATTCGATTGGCAAAAAAACGGACCCTTAGACTGACGATGCCACTTTTTTGGTCCATCGAATACACATCGAGATCATTGAGCATCCGCTTTAAGATTCGAGCTTGTGTGATGTACATCAAGATTCACGTTCATTGGTTCAACACATGAATTGCGATGCATCTAACGCGCGAAAAAGTGGAAGCACTGG